>CM070075.1:27817859-27971364 GCA_036250285.1 Pyrocoelia pectoralis
ATTTAACGAGAACGAACTTCCAATCTTGCATGAGGCGTCGAAAACCGGTCGCACAGGTGTTGTCTCACTATCTTTGAACACCGGTCTGTGTGGTAAGTAGTGTGTAGGGCCGTTGATCTCATTTTTAGACACCATCTCTATTAAACCTTCGCTAAGCCATTCATCAAATACCTTCGCATAATCAAGAAATTTGCCGTTTTTTCGTAATTTTTCTGTACATGTTGTCAATCGGCGTTGTGCCATTTCCTTGTTGGATGGTACTTCAGTTTTGTCAACAACCCACGGTAAACCAACTTCATAACGCCCTTCATCATTAATCCTCACGTTCTTTTGAAAGTGCTCCCGTGAAAATTCTTCCCTCTCTGTTTTTGAAACACTTTCTGCAGGTTCCATAATGCCAATGGTTTCAAGATTCCATAGATCACTAACTGATGCTTCTCGAACGAATAAATTAGTCACACTTAACGCTAGCCCTATTGTGTCTTGCATAGATCCTATCAGAGTCCAACCGAATATTGTTTCAAATGCTGCAAAACCACATCTCAAATGTACAATTTTTCCAGTCATAAAACTTCCATATAGATCACCGCCTACCAGGATATCCACATCCGCAGTAGAACTTTGCATATCATTAATCCATATACCATTTTCAGCTAATTCACGTAACCATGGCCCTTTTGTAAGCTTAGGAATATGTCGACAAATTGCTGTTTGACCTAAAAATTCAACGTCTCGTCGGACACTGTTGTCTAAACTTTCAATGATTACACTGTATCTATTGTGTGTACTTATTCCATTACATGTACCTCCAAAAACTGTTTGTGTTAAATTTTCTTGACCTACTACTCGACTACCAATTTTATTAGCAGAACTATTCTTGATATAAGAGCGTTGTGCACCACTATCAAATAACAATCGAGCTGTGCACATACCTTTTTCGCCTATAATATTCACCAATATCGTTTGCAACAACACTTCGCTGGTTACATTGATAGTTGTTACAGCTGTAGTCGAGTTAACTGCTGCGATAACAGGCGCACTTGCAACCGTAGATGACTCACTCGAAGCCGTGGTCTGCAATGATACTTGTTGACACATAAGAGCATAATGTTTCCGCCCACATGTTGTACATGTGACAGACTCCTTACAATTTCTAGCTGGATGCCCTAATTTCAAGCAAGCATAACATGCCTTTTTCTCCTTTACAATCCGCCTTCTGACTTCAGGCGTCATAGCTTGTGCCTTGAAACATTTATCACTGTGATGTCGATTTCCACAAAATATACATCCAATTTTATCGTTGCCCTGTCCCACGTGTAGACCTGCTGCTGTGCACAAAGGCCCATTTGTCTCATTAACCTTTTGTTTGTTATTTTTTGTCGCTTCAAAACCAGATTTTGCCAGCGCCACACGTTTCTTCGCTTTTCAACTTCTTGCTCTAAAAATTGCATAAGTGATTTCTAATCTATTTTCCTGCCCATCTGTAGACACACTTCGTTGCCATACTCGCAGTGTTTCCTCGGGTAAACTGGATTCAACAAGTGGAAACAATAATGCTGCGTATCTATCTTTTGTTACACCTAAAGATTCCAACGCTCTCAAATGTGACGCCAATACATCGTACATTTTTGCTATTTGAGGACCTGCCCTCACACTTTTATTTAAGACTAACTTTAACAGCTCGCGCACATATACCTCGACTAATAAGTCCTCTCGGCCAAAACGTTTGCACAGAGCATCAATAGCTTTTGATAGTTCTCGTCAGATTGGGGAAAACTATCCACCACAGATTGGGCTTTCGAATTATTAACCATGGATTGTGTCAAATACTGAAATTTTTCAGCTATCGATAAATGTAGGTCTTCATGGATCCCTTTGAACTGAGCCCAAAATCCCAGCCATTCCTTCAAATCACCATCAAACTTTCGCAATTGAATCTTTGGATAGGTACTTAGAATTATTCGAGCGTAAGGCCTCGTTATTTCGAGCACTATCAATAGATTCATTCCTGCCTATCGCACTTGTCTGATCGTCATGTACCCTATTTTCGGTACGGATCTTTGCTATATTGTATTTTTGCGTATACGTGTCTATACTCTCGGATTCTATTAAATATTCCTCGTCAGTATCAAGTTCCAACAACATGTTGAGAATTTGATTATTCAGAGCCTCTATTTTAATATAACACTCTTGTATGCAATTTAGTTTGGCTTGGATACTCACAATATCGGAATTTTCATTATTCAATAGATCCATTTGTTCATTAATAAGTCGCGTTAGATTGGCTCTTAATGGCCTACGTGCTCGTTTATAACGCATCCATTATACGTCACACACGTCGTAGAAGTCCGTCGTTTTCAACTTATCGCTTAGTGGTCCGCTCGATCACACGCACACACGGAACCAAATCTCACAGCAAAAAGAATCACGTCGGGGTCACCAAAAAATGTTGAGTGACCTAATCCCTACCCGGTAATTAAGTCCTCACGAAAGAAAACAGACACGGATAAAATAAAACGTGTGAACGTTGTGAGAAAAAATAACTAACTGTATTAACAAAAAATTATTACAAAAAAATTAAAGACTTTTTTCTTTTTTCTTTTGACATACTACTCCGTCACTTTTTCTACACACCCTTGATTCTTTTTCCAACATACATGATCTCGCAACATACTTAAACATTTAGGTTTGCTTAGTAAGTAACTACATCTTACATCAAAGTGATCCTCGCAGCAGTTAGAAATCCGAAGCAGTTATTTTAGAATAATCTCTTCTAGCTGCTTTGAACCACATTTTTCGAATTTTTACCTCTCGAGGCATTGTCAAAAATGTCTTTTCAGGTGTTGTAAAAGTCGTATTAGTGCACATAGGCACAAAACACCACTTGTAACACCTTTTCGACGGCTCCATGATCGCCAAACAATCATTCGTAAATACCAGTTTAGCTGAAACACCAGTATATGACGTCATGCCGTAGTCGGCACCTGTCGCTGAGTTGTCGTGCAGTTTCGAGGCTTCGCGATTTAGAATTTGAAAAAAAGCTGTTTAAATTATTCTAACGCCGCTTATTTTTGCAATATCGAAGACATCTGACATCTTTGCATTTATTAAGCGTATAAAAAAATTATGTGAATTAACCCAATTGTTTTTTGTACTGTTGGTTTATCAATACAAATTTGACGTTAAACCACGTATTAAAATTTATTTATCTAATAATGAATACCTATACCAACGAAGAAAGGGTTTTTATGGTGAAAACCTTTGAGCAATAATTGGCAAAAAACGTTCAATACCATGTTAAAATCCCTATGTTCGACTTTGAGACCGAACTCCCGGTATATTGCGGGTACAATGCGGTCTAACCATACTAACGTAAGGCAGCTTTGGGCAAAAGACGGCACTGGAGTAGAGTTGTTTTCGTCTGACAATGGGGGGTAAATAGATTTTTATTTTACTAAAAGCTTTGAGATTTGATAATATTTCAACAAGAAATGACCGAAAAAACACAGATAGATTGGCGCCAATTAGAGAGTTTTTTACTAGCTTTGTTAGTAAATGCCAAGACAATTATACGGTAAGCGAGTTGGTAACGATAGACGAAATGCTTGATCCTTTTAGAGGCCGATGTGTATTTCGTCAGTACATACCTTCAAAGCCCGCTAAATATGGCCTAAAAATATTTGCACTAGTAGATGCCAACTGTTATTACACAAATAACCTCGAGATATATTGCGGTCAACAACCAGAAGGGATTTACAGAATAAGCAATAAACCAATTGATCTAGTAATGAGACTATCAAAACCCATTTGGAATTCGGGCCGTAACATAACATTTGACAATTGGTTTACGTCAATTCCGCTAATCCATCAACTACTAGAAAAAAGTTAACTGCAGTCGGCACTTTACGGAAAAATAAGGTTGAAATACCACCTATTTTTTTGGATTGTAAACAACGGCCAGTGAGTTCAAGTATGTTTGGGTATACTAAACCTGTGACATTGTTATCGTATAAGCCAAAAAAAAATAAAGTTGTAATTCTTGCATCGAGTATGCATTTTGATGACAAAGTGGATCATGCTTCATCTTTGCCAGAAATGATTGAATTCTATAATCACACTAAATGTGGGGTAGATGTCGTTGATCAGATGAAGGCAACGTATTCAGTGGCTCGTACTAGTTGCAGGTGGCCGCTAACTATTTTTTATTCTTGTATGAATATAGGAGCAGTAAATAGCTATGTAATTTATAAACGTAATAATAAAACTGCAGTACATAGAAGAGATTTTTTGATGTACTTAGGTAAGAGAATACGGACATAGCCAAGCATTACCTTGAACATAAAATTTTTTCAGGTAAACAACTAATTTGGAGTCGCGGTTACATGCAACTATTCCTACATACATCAAGAAACGTATTTCTGAAATACTTGGAATTGAACAAATTCCAACACCGGCTTTTAGCCAGATTACTGGAAGATGCTATTTCTGCACTCGCAATAAGAACAGGGCTACAAAATCCAATGTTCGTCATGTAATTTATACATTTGTGTCGAACATACCACAAAATTGTGTAAAAATTGCAGTGGGGAACAAAATGAATATGAATCTGATGAATAAATACGATTAGTAGTAGATAGTAGTATTTTTTGCCAGCAGAGTTTTTTATTGTTGAAGTTAACATATTTCTGTTGACAATTTATAACGTTTAAACTTAATAAATTAAAACTTTACTGTTTGAGGTTTAGACAATTAACGGTTTATTAACTGACTATCGTCAAAGTACCAATAAACAAAGGTTTGAGTTTGCGGTGGAATCCACCACACTGCGTGTACTGGCGGTACATTTTAAGCGCGTGTACTGGAGGGTTAAAAAAAAGGGATCAAATTGTGACGTCAAAATACGACCGTTTTTGAATGTCTTATGAGTGGACTTATGAAACCATAATGCAACTGTTTTGTAAAATAATTGACTTATTCACTTATGCAACCATAATTAAACTGTTTTTGTAAATAAACAAAAAAATTGTTATAGTAACCAATGCATAGATAAATGAAGGGTACAGGAATAAAACAAGGAATGTCAATTTTTTTCGTATTTGAGATTTTTGCACCATCTGTTGCAAGTTTGTATTAACCTTTCAGCGCTCGCACCTACATAAAATTTACGACAAATTTACAAATTATTGCTTCTGTAAATTTTTTTTCTACGTGACCCTTTTGTATTCCAGGTATGTTCACTTAGGTAGCAGGGGGCGAAAGGATCATTATAATTTGGGTATTTAAATTAGATGTATTGAGTACTTTGTGTCGCTAAGAGCATACTACGTAAGGTTTATAGCGCGTGAGTTGTTTTGCAAGTCTATACAACTTTAAATAGTTTTAGTTCATTATTTTCATTCGATAAGTGCAATATGTAGTGTCTTAGATATTTGCATACACATATTTTATATAATTTTTTTGTTTTTGCAGTAATATCACAAAAATCTCTAACCGTCCGCTGTCACAAGCAGAACTTGAATATCTTGCTGAGCATAAATATGGGATATAGATGAAAACGATAGTTACATTTTTTTGTTTTATATAAAATGAACAAACAAACATTTATTCATAATTCCTTAATCCTATTTTGTATATTATATTCAAAGATTGTGAAAAAAGCCCCCTTAACCAAACTACATGTGACAAAAACATGGGACTGATCAATCTACGTATTCGAATGGAGTCGCCCGGTGACTGGTATGAACTAATACGAAGTTGTAGGGTACAACCTTCTCCATTCGTTGTCATTGAAGTAAACCAAACCATAATCAGAAGCTGGAGCGAATTCCTTACAGACGCAGTTTCCAAAAAACACAACCTATAAGAGCTGTGTAAATAATTTTTAATTAAAATGAATAACAAGCTTTCACTTTCATTATAATATTATAGAGAAATTGGCTTTTCCAAAGATCATCCCAGATTACTGCACCACAGATCCACATATCATGGCCACTGGGAGACTACATCAATCACTTCTGCGAAGAAAAGAGGCAATGCAAAGGGCCATGCTATACTGGACAAAGGCAAAATTACCAAGGTAATTACCATTAAATCACTGACAATATTCGCTATATAACTTGATATCATTATTTGTAGAGTATTTACCCATAGAAACGATAAATATCAACATATATTGAAGTTAACAAGATTCTGCAGCAATCCTGCGGCTGCCGATTTTTTGAAGTATTTACCTCATCAATAAACAATAATCTTACTTTTTTGTTCGTGTTACTATTTGTATGTATTTGTTACTAAACAAAAAGCCTTTTTAGATAAAAAAAAAACATTCAGTTAATTTGTAGTAAAAGAAATAAACTTAAAAACTTGATTTTCTCTATTTACATTTACAGTTACAACTGCTGCTAATCTAAAATAAACGTCCACACACCAACAGCTTTGTGTCGGTAAGAACTCTTAACATTTTTAATTTCTTGCTTCGGAATGAACAGTTTTCTTGATTTGGTAGCCTTGTTACAATCGAAGTCAAACCTAGAAAAACACTTAAACCAAGACTTTGAGGTTATGTAGTATTACAATTTAATGTAGTTATTTAACATTATACCGCTCATCAACAGTTTTGAAAACTTATTTCTGAATAAAGAACCCCAATTCTTCAACAAACAATTGTAAAGTTGCGTATATCAACACAGCTGTGACAATTCCTTAATTGCGATTGGACGACAGTTTTGCCACCAAAAATGTTTAAATTGCTTATGTTCAATTGCGACATCTACCTAATACTACCCGAACTTCTATAGGTTGTGATCTTGAAAAAACTGTTTAGAAAACTTGCAGGGTCAATAACCGGAATACTTTTGGATGGAAATTGGCGTAATTATCGCACGTAGAACAAAAATATTTTTCAGCTCAGCTTATATCCAGTTTCAAAACTTTACAGGATAACTTACCTACTTTGATTATTATCTGTGCAAAATTTTTGACCAAAATGTCGCAATTACTTTTGTCTGCATCTTCGGAACTATTTAACAGGCTACTTTTAGATTTCGTTATCATGTAGAGGAAAGATAAATCGTTATTGAGACTTTTTGCCAAAGCACCTATCTCATATTAATGAAAAGATATCCATCCACAAAGTTTAATTAAGTTTTAACTAGTGGCGCCATCTTTCAAAATAAATTGCGCCGGTCGCCGGTGCCCATTATTCCTTAATTCCCTGTGCTTTTGTCATTATAATACACGTTCATGGTTACGGGGAAATCACAAAATAGCATCTACGCACAGTCTATACTCTATAGACTCGATCAAGGGTATGTTTTATTGTTTAGTTTTAAAAGGTTATGTTTTGAGTAATGTATCTTTTGTAGCTACAATTCAAGATAATACAATAGTTATACCTTATACATAAGTTAGACAAGCAAATATGCGGACATTTATCTCTATTATTTATATATTTCAATGAATTAAATGTATTGTGGTGCACGGCAGCCATACGTGAGCCACATCCAAATCCCACTTGCGCGCAAACCCCACTCGTACGCAAACCCCCACGCGCACGGACCAATGGGAAGCGCCCGCTTCCCTTTATAAGCGCGGTCCGAAGCTGAGAAGAATCAGAAGTCTACTGCTCTCATCGTGTAGAGCAGGGGTTCTCAAACTATGGTACGCGTACCACTGGTGGTACGCCAAAACCTTCCAGGTGGTACGCGAGTTATGGAACCACCATTTAACCAGTGTTGTAAATTATCTATATAAATTTATCTAGATAAATTATCTAGATTCTTTTTTTTATCTATTTATATGTATCTATATAATTTTAAAAAAAATATATATTATATGTATATATATGATATTTCTTTCATCTAGATGGTTTAGTTATATAGATAAAATTAATAAAGCGTCCAAATTTTGGTTTTAAAAATTTTTTCAGTGGTGTCACCACGGTGTCACTGTAGTCAGTTAGACCATACATTATACACTTTATACACTACATCTAGGGAAATTTAAATTTTTAAAGCTAGCAGCAGTGCAGCACTAGTAGTCTACCGGTTTTTTATTTTTTAGGATTTGTCATTTGTCAACAATGTCAACTACTTTATTACTGTAACTCACCTTATAAATACTTTTCTCTATGTAACTCACATAACAATAAAAGTTTATTGTTATGTGCTGTAGTGCTGTAACTTTTACCGGTTAGTGAAGTAAGTTATTAAATATTTCAATGCTTTTAATAAAGGTACTAATTTTCAAAATGTATTAAAGTTTATTTCAGCCGACCATTTATTTACTTGCCTTATTAAAGTATAAACATTATTTTTCCGCGGTTTTGATTAGTATAGATGTGTATAGATGCCTTGATCTTGAACATGCCCATAAACTATAGTTAGTTTGTGGAACATGCCAATCGAGGTCGAGGTGTTTTAACTAAAAAAATACTGCATTTTGCGAACTGCAACTTTCAAATGTTAATTGTTTTGTTTTTGATAAAAATATTTTTCTTTAGACTATAATTTGTTGATTTCATTTAAAAATGTCATACCTATTTTGAAATCCGTAATTTAATTCTATTAAATAATATAGAACCAGCTTTTCTTTATGTTGATTGAAGGAAACATTACATTTCGAATAATATTTTCTGCTTCGGAATGTACAATTAGTCTATCTTTATTTTCCATGTTTTAAAAAGAATACATTTTTTTAATTTCATTGTGTTACTCTTACTTTTCAATAGTTTGTTATAAATGGATCTGTATCTATATCGTAAAAATCAACCAAGTACGTCTGCATCAAAGATGAAGCACATTGAATCGAAGGAAACACAATGTGGAAGTGTACAAACAAATGAAAATGAAAGTGATAGTAACGATCAACTAGTGACAAATCTAAGTATTTTGGATGGGGAATTTTTTAAACTAATTTCTAAAGAAAATTCCAAAATTGTGGCTCAATGTATCACATGTAATAAAAAAATTTGTGGATCAACAACGTCAACAGGAAATTTTCGAAGTCATATTGTGGTAAGTTTATTGATGACATAAGGTTTGCCTTCACCAAATATTTTTCTAGAGAAAACACAACAATTTATTGAAAGTTATCGAAAATAAAAAATGCCTCAAAAGACATGGTGGTCAAAAAGAAAACATTGAACCAAAATGTAAGCAAACAAAACTAAGTACTTCACAATTTTGCACCAAGAAACATGTAAGTTATGTTGTTTTTTGTGAAACAATAATAATTATAACAATAATTATTTATTTCAGGTTACAAATCTTATTCTTGAATATATAATCCGTGAGATGAGGCCAATTAGCACTGTAGAGAAGCCTTCATTTGTTAATTTAATTAGAGGAATTACTGGAGAAAAAATTGAAATTCCCAGTAGACCTACAATTATTAAAGAACTCATTGCCAGATACAATGTACAACAAAAATACTGCAAAGAACTTTTTAAATCTCTTTCTTACATATGTACAACCACTGATATATGGAGCTGTGCTAATAAAAGCTATTTAGGTATGACAGTACATTATATTGATGAAGTTACGTTTGAAAGGAAGTCATTAATTATTGCATGCCGAAGAATTAAATTCCGACATACATATGATAATATTGCAAGGTGTATAGATTCTATACATAAAGATTGTGGGATAGATGTTGGAAAAGTGACACACACTGTAACTGACAATGCTTCCAATTTTTGCAAAGCTTATAAGCAGGGTATGTTTGATTTAAATCGCTTGATTTAAATCATTGATTTAAATCGCGATTAAAATCAAGTGATTTATTTTAAAAAAAATCTGATTTAAATCAAAATGATAAACAGAACAAATACATTAAGCTATTTTAGTAACATTTACAAAATTTAAATAAATGCTTGAAGAATACCTATGTACTAAAATTACATAGGTATTAGGTACCTGTAGAATGGATCTATATAATTATTAATTAGTCAGGATAATTAGTGCTATTGTTGATGGTACAATGAATAATGATAATGGCACATTAATGAGATTGCAATTTTTAATTTTACTTCACCTTTGGAATTTTAAGCCTTCCTTTCCTTTGTTATTTAAGCAGGTAACCAATAAACGCAATAAACCCTCAAAATAAAAGGGATATTACCAATAGATTATTTCCAATTGTAATTGTAAAAATCAATGTACATGAAAAAATCGATTTAAATCAAAAAAATCGATTTAAATCAAAAAAATCAAGTGTTTTGATTTTTTTTAAAAAACATCGATTTTTTTCATACCCTGCGTTATAAGTTATTTTCTGTAACAAACACTTTTGATAAAAATCAAATTACAGTAGATACTGCTGACGCTTTTGATACTGGTAATAGTTCTATAAATCTTGAAATGGAAGATGCAGATGCAATGCAGCATGAGGATGCTGATGGAGGCACAGTACAATTTGTGGATATAAATTCTATTTTATTAAGCTATCAAAGCGACAGTGATAACACTACGTAACAAAAAATTGTTTATGTTACTTTTTTAGTGTTTATTGGATAAAATGAAGGAGCTGAACACGAATATACCATTATTTTTTTTCAAATGTCGATAATTCTCAAAAGAACAATGTATAATGGTATTGATGAATTCCTAATAATTTTGAATTTACCGCTTTTTTTCTGGTGATTGTAGCACTTCAAAACTATTAGCGATAAATGGCATTGACTTCTTCATTAGTATAGAGTCACTTTACATTAGTAAAAGCAGTAAACAACATCTTTAACGATCGTATCTACGTATATATGAGTCTACATTATCAATATATATTGCAAAACAGTCTTCCTGTTGTTTGTGAAAGTTTGTTGAGTTTCAGTGGTTATAAAAACGACTCATGGTTGTCTTTAAATTAAACATGTCATCATCCAGATGTTGTAAATTGCCTGCAGACTCATTTTGGTATGTTGGTGGACATTATATTGGATCTAAGCAAGTCAAACATAAAATTGTGTTTGGGACAAAGTTCTGTGATGCTTACCAGGCTTATTTCGGTATACCAATTGGAGATCAAAATGTTGTATGGGCTCCTAATGGGTCTTCTGGTAGCTGTAGGTCGACCTTAGAGGGTTGTCCCTACTAAAATCCTGGACTAAGTTAAAGATAGAGGTATTCTGGAAGAGTATAGGCAACAGCGGGACCACAATAGACCAAAAGGTCGCAGTGCAGGAACCAATTGGGACCAACCAATTGGGATCACCCCCAGCAATAATATACTAATAATGTTAGAGGGTTGGCTACGTGGATCTAAAGAAAATCTATGCCGTTTACAGTTCCTCGAATATGGAGAGAGCCTACCAACCATCACAACGACTGCTATTTTGGTATGGTTCACATTCACATTTCAAAGTACCAAATCTAAGAAACATATTCCATGTGCAAGGGCATACCTTCATAGATTGCTCCAGTACCACACCCTGAGGAGCTGCCTATTCCATTGCCACCAGAACATTCTACTGCAGATGAAGTACAGAGTTCTAAAGATGGCAGTGATTTCTCCAATATTACATCCAAAATATTGACATTGTGGAAAAACCACTCACATATCCATAATCAGTATTATCAAATTAAGCAATAAACATTAAAAAAATAAGATAAACAAAAACTTGGTCAAATTTTGTTACGTAGTGTAATTTACGGCAAGTGTTGCCCGATGATGTTGAAATTGATTTTAATGAGAATATCGATGACATTATCTTACCACCACATATCACTTGTTGTGCTCATAGTCTAAATCTTATAGCAACAAAAGATGCAGAAGCAGGATTGGATAGTTTGGCATATAAAAAAATTTACAGATCGTGTTTGTCTAAAATTCAAGCTTTTTGGAATTTATTGCGTCGAAGTACACTTGCTTCTGATATTGTATATGAAACTTGCAAATGCAAATTTCCAATACCTGTTATAACTAGATGGAATTCCACATTTCATTCCTTAAGAAAGCTTCTACCTCTTAAAGAGAAATTAATCACTGTTTTTGATCAATTGAAGTTACCAAATTTAAAGATTCAGGAGTGGAATTTTATTGAAGAATTTTGTACAGTTTATGAGCCATTAGCCATTTCGTTAGATAATTTACAGGTAAAAGACTTATTTACTTATACAATACTTAAGTTCTTTAAATTATATTAAATTTTTTAGGGAGAAAAGTATTGTTTTCTTGGATGTGTGGCACCAACTCTATCAATTTTAAGATGTAAACTTCAAAGCTTATCACACTTGACATACTGTGAACCGTTAAAAACAGCCTTAATTGAAGGATTAGACAAAAGATTTTCTTACATCTTTAATTTAACCAAAGATCACAGTAAATGGTTCATACTAAGTGCCATTTCACACCCTAAATTTAATTGTCTTGGATTCCAGAAAAGTATTTTCAAATCTGTAAAACACTTTTGTTAATGAGTGCTTACTAATAAAAAGAAAGGGTGACCATCACGATAGTGAATCCAGTAGTACTAGTCCAAGTACTTCAAAAGACGAGAATGATGATTTTTATAATTTTCAATGTTCACAACCCCAAGATCCCTTAGCTATTAACCACACCAGCATTAAAAACCTTTCTCACGAAAACATTGTCAATTGTGAAATTTTAGCTTATTTAGAAAATAAGAAAAGAGATACTTCAATCTTTAATCAAAATTACCCAACAGTTAAATCTATGTTCATTAAGTACAACACGACAATTCCATCATCTGCTCCTGTTGAACGAGCATTCAGTAGTGGGTCTCAAATACTCTCTCCACGACGCAACAGTCTTGGTGACAAAACGTTTGAAATGTTATTAATATTAAGAAATTCTTTAAAAAATGTTGAAGTTAAATGTTAACTTTTGCAAATAAATACCATACTACTTTTTATCTGTGTTATTATCTAGATTATTATTTATTATCTGTTATATATTATCTATATAAACTGTGTATTGTTCATCTATTATCTGCATCTAGATAAGTATTTGAAACAAAAACTTTAGCTATATCTAGATACTTTAAAAATTATCTGTTTACAGCACTGCATTTAACCATACAGTATAATTTATTGAGGTCCGTTAAGCTGGCACAACCACTATAGCACAATCAGTTGAAACGTACCACATAATTTAGTACTCATTTATTACTAATTAATTACCCAAAAGTCAAATTTATTACTGTTGATTTTTAAAAAAAAAGTGGTTGTGCCAGCTTAACCGTTAAGCTAGCACAACCCAAAAAAAAAAAACTATTAAGTAGCTAACACCACACTAATAATTGATTACTAATTAATTACTAATTAATTACTCACTATTTACCAAGGAATTAACCATATTTAAGCTCTCAAGCCCCGCGCAGTCCAAAATTAGACAGCACAGTGATGTGGGGTAACCTACCTCCGCCAAATCGATATTCGTTATTTTAAACATTTTTCCAATGATATGTGAACGTACTGTAAGACAACTAAGTGTTTGTAATTTGTAAATTAATGAAGGTGCAGCCGGATATCGGATATTGTTTCTTATGCTATGAATGAATTATACCAGCCCTACCAGATAAAAGGCAGCTTGCGATGCACCAATCAAAATACATCGACATTAATTGAAAATCAATCGTAACATAATGTTTGAACATAGGTTAGAAATTGATTACTCCAGCACAATCAGTTCAAATTAATTTTTACCTGTATTAATCGATGTATGAATGCTTTAATATAAGTTAGGAATTTATTACTCCAGCACAATCAGTTCAAATTAATTTTTACATGTATTAATCGATGTATTAATGCTTTAATATAACTTAGGAATTTATTACTCCAGCACAATCAGTTCAAATTAATTTTTACATGGATTAATCGATGTATCAATGCTTTAATATAAGTTAGGAATTTATTACTCCAGCACAATCAGTTCAAATTAATTTTAACATTGACTAATCGATGTATGAATACTTTAAAGTAAGTTAGGAATTTATTACTCCAGCACAATCAGTTCAAATTAATTTTAACATTGACTAATCGATGTATGAATACTTTAAAGTAAGTTAGGAATTGATTACTCCAGCACAATCAGTTCAAATTAATTTTAACATTGACTAATCGATGTATGAATACTTTAAAGTAAGTTAGGAATTTATTACTCCAGCACAATCAGTTCAAATTGATTTTTACCTGTATTAATCGATGTATCAATGCTTTAATATAAGTTAGGAATTGATTACTCCAGCACAATCAGTTCAAATTAATTTTAACATTGACTAATCGATGTATGAATACTTTAAAGTAAGTTAGGAATTGATTACTCCAGCACAATCAGTTCAAATTAATTTTAACATTGACTAATCGATGTATGAATACTTTAAAGTAAGTTAGGAATTTATTACTCCAGCACAATCAGTTCAAATTAATTTTAACATTGACTAATCGATGTATGAATACTTTAAAGTAAGTTAGGAATTTATTACTCCAGCACAATCAGTTCAAATTAATTTTAACATTGACTAATCGATGTATGAATACTTTAAAGTAAGTCAGGAATTTATTACTCCAGCACAATCAGTTCAAATTAATTTTAACATTGACTAATCGATGTATGAATACTTTAAAGTAAGTTAGAAATTTATTACTCCAGCACAATCAGTTCAAATTGATTTTTACCTGTATTAATCGATGTATCAATGCTTTAATATAAGTTGGGAATTTATTACTCCAGCACAATCAGTTCAAATTAATTTTTACATGTATTAATCGATGTATGAATGCTTTAATATAAGTTAGGAATTTATTACTCCAGCACAATCAGTTCAAATTAATTTTTACATGTATTAATCGATGTATGAATACTTTAAAGTAAGTTAGGAATTTATTACTCCAGCACAATCAGTTCAAATTAATTTTTACATGTATTAATCGATGTATGAATGCTATAATATAAGTTAGGAATTTATTACTCCAGCACAATCAGTTCAAATTAATTTTTACCTGTATTAATCGATGTATGAATACTTTAAAGTAAGTTAGAAATTTATTACTCCAGCACAATCAGTTCAAATTGATTTTTACCTGTATTAATCGATGTATCAATGCTTTAATATAAGTTAGAAATTTATTACTCCAGCACAATCAGTTCAAATTGATTTTTACCTGTATTAATCGATGTATCAATGCTTTAATATAAGTTAGGAATTTATTACTCCAGCACAATCAGTTCAAATTAATTTTTACCTGTATTAATCGATGTATGAATACTTTAAAGTAAGTTAGTAATTTATTACTCCAGCACAATCAGTTCAAATTAATTTTTACATGTATTAATCGATGTATGAATACTTTAAAGTAAGTTAGGAATTTATTACTCCAGCACAATCAGTTCAAATTAATTTTTACATGTATTAATCGATGTATTAATGCTTTAATATAACTTAGGAATTTATTACTCCAGCACAATCAGTTCAAATTAATTTTTACCTGTATTAATCGATGTATGAATACTTTAAAGTAAGTTAGTAATTTATTACTCCAGCACAATCAGTTCAAATTAATTTTTACATGTATTAATCGATGTATGAATGCTTTAATATAAGTTAGTAATTTATTACTCCAGCACAATCAGTTCAAATTAATTTTTACCTGTATTAATCGATGTATGAATACTTTAAAGTAAGTTAGTAATTTATTACTCCAGCACAATCAGTTCAAATTAATTTTTACATGTATTAATCGATGTATGAATGCTTTAATATAAGTTAGTAATTTATTACTCCAGCACAATCAGTTCAAATTAATTTTTACCTGTATTAATCGATGTATGAATACTTTAAAGTAAGTTAGGAATTTATTACTCCAGCACAATCAGTTCAAATTAATTTTTACATGGATTAATCGATGTATCAATGCTTTAATATAAGTTAGGAATTTATTACTCCAGCACAATCAGTTCAAATTAATTTTTACCTGTATTAATCGATGTATGAATACTTTAAAGTAAGTTAGAAATTTATTACTCCAGCACAATCAGTTCAAATTGATTTTTACCTGTATTAATCGATGTATCAATGCTTTAATATAAGTTAGAAATTTATTACTCCAGCACAATCAGTTCAAATTGATTTTTACCTGTATTAATCGATGTATCAATGCTTTAATATAAGTTAGGAATTTATTACTCCAGCACAATCAGTTCAAATTAATTTTTACATGTATTAATCGATGTATGAATGCTTAATTTGAACTGATTGTGCTGGAGTAATAAATTTCTAACTTACTTTAAAGTATTCATACATCGATTAGTCAATGTTAAAATTAATTTGAACTGATTGTGCTGGAGTAATAAATTCCTAACATATATTAAAGCATTGATACATCGATTAATACATGTAAAAATCATTGTGAACTGATTGTGCTGGAGTAATAAATTCCTAACTTATATTAAAGCATTGATACATCGATTAATACATGTAAAAATCATTGTGAACTGATTGTGCTGGAGTAATAAATTCCTAACTTACTTTAAAGTATTCATACATCGATTAATCCATGTAAAAATTAATTTGAACTGATTGTGCTGGAGTAATAAATTCCTAACTTACTTTAAAGTATTCATACATCGATTAGTCAATGTTAAAATTAATTTGAACTGATTGTGCTGGAGTAATAAATTCCTAACTTACTTTAAAGTATTCATACATCGATTAGTCAATGTTAAAATTAATTTGAACTGATTGTGCTGGAGTAATAAATTCCTAACTTACTTTAAAGTATTCATACATCGATTAGTCAATGTTAAAATTAATTTGAACTGATTGTGCTGGAGTAATAAATTCCTAACTTACTTTAAAGTATTCATACATCGATTAGTCAATGTTAAAATTAATTTGAACTGATTGTGCTGGAGTAATCAATTCCTAACTTATATTAAAGCATTGATACATCGATTAATACAGGTAAAAATCAATTTGAACTGATTGTGCTGGAGTAATAAATTCCTAACTTACTTTAAAGTATTCATACATCGATTTGTCAATCTTAAAATTAATTTGAACTGATTGTGCTGGAGTAATAAATTCCTAACTTATATTAAAGCATTGATACATCGATTAATACAGGTAAAAATCAATTTGAACTGATTGTGCTGGAGTAATAATTTCCTAACTTATATTAAAGCATTGATACATCGATTAATCCATGTAAAAATTAATTTGAACTGATTGTGCTGGAGTAATAAATTCCTAAGTTATATTAAAGCATTAATACATCGATTAATACATGTAAAAATTAATTTGAACTGATTGTGCTGGAGTAATAAATTCCTAACTTATATTAAAGCATTCATACATCGATTAATACAGGTAAAAATTAATTTGAACTGATTGTGCTGGAGTAATCAATTTCTAACCTATGTTCAAACATTATGTTACGATTGATTTTCAATTAATGTCGATGTATTTTGATTGGTGCATCGCAAGCTGCCTTTTATCTGGTAGGGCTGGTATAATTCATTCATAGCATAAGAAACAATATCCGATATCCGGCTGCACCTTCATTAATTTACAAATTACAAACACTTAGTTGTCTTACAGTACGTTCACATATCATTGGAAAAATGTTTAAAATAACGAATATCGATTTGGCGGAGGTAGGTTACCCCACATCACTGTGCTGTCTAATTTTGGACTGCGCGGGGCTTGAGAGCTTAAATATGGTTAAGTCCTTGGTAAATAGTGAGTAATTAATTAGTAATTAATTAGTAATCAATTATTAGTGTGGTGTTAGCTACTTAATAGTTTTTTTTTTTTTGGGTTGTGCTAGCTTAACGGTTAAGCTGGCACAACCACTTTTTTTTTTAAAAAATCAACAGTAATAAATTTGACTTTTGGGTAATTAATTAGTAATAAATGAGTACTAAATTATGTGGTACGTTTCAACTGATTGTGCTATAGTGGTTGTGCCAGCTTAACGGACCTAATTTATTGGGTATCATTAATAACACATATGTATTTAGTATATTTCCTATTATCAATATTTCCTCTAAAAATTCCTATATTTAACTTCTAATCTGTTTATGTCCAAAATTCTTAGTATGTGTAATCTGTTTATATTCAAACTTTATATAAGATGTAAATTGTTATTATCAATCAATTAATTCTTGTTAGCAAGTAAGAACTGTTGTGTTGTAGAAGACTTAAATAAATTTTTGTTCATTTTTTTTAAAAACGTTCCGTTCGTACCTACGAACCTAACTGGCGCAGTCGGTAGGATAGAGAAGACAGAATTTCCAGCCCGAGAAGACCTTCTTTGAGAACCGTCCTCGTGAGTTCCAACTCTTTATGGGCAAACGAACCACAGCTGTTCTAACCTCTATAGAATATAAAAGGTAAGAGCCAATCCTTATTACCTTACTCAATTTGATATTATATGACAGTAAAATTTGAATCTACGAATAAGATTTAAAATTGCCAAAGTCAATATATCTGTTTAAGAATTATATATAGGAATTGAATTGCTACGAACCAATTCAAAATTGATATCGAAATAATAATTAATCAAATTAAAAGTCTAAATTTAAAAGTTAGTGATACGATGACGCAACAAAATGCAACTAATTATACTATGCTGAGATTGTACATCGATACAATCCCATGCTTTAATGGCGATTCTAATATTTTGGAGATATTTATTGAACATTGCGATCAATTAATAGTTACATATACAAATAATGTCGCAACTAACGACCCCATACACATGTTCTTAATCCGAGCAGTAATTAGTAAATTAACGGGAGACGCCCAGATGTTAGTAGGGAGTCGGCCAGAAATCAGGAACTGGTCGGACTTAAAATCCCTTTTAAGGCTAAGTTTCGGTGATCAACGAAATTTGGACTGTCTAATACAAGACTTGTTAATGACTAAACCAGCGAGAAATATAATAATGCCTTGAAAACTTTAAAAAAGAACCAACTTGAAATAATAAAAAACGTCAATGATCAAATATCAATCTCCAAAGAATTAGTAAACAAATATACAAAAATCATCGATATCATTATCCTAAACCAAAAAAAGATATCAAATTATGTAGAAGACCTCAATAAATCAATAAGAGATATCAATAATGAATTACACCAGTATATCATGATCCAATCCGTAATAAATCAATTCCATATTAATTCAAATTTAATTATAACTTTCTTAGATAATTTAGAAAACGCAATAACTTTTGCAAAACTACGTGTTACCCATCCAGATATATTAACAAAACATAATTTATATAAAATAATAATTGTAGACTTATCAAAAATGTATAAAAAAAAGGAAATTTTAAATTTACGGCTAGATTCATGGTATTCAATTGTAAAATCTAACTGTCATACTACGAACAACAATATCCTTTTCATATTAGAATTCCCTATTGTTTATCCGAAAATATTCCAATATTATAAACTCTTCCCAATGCCAACAAAAATAAATTCCATTATAATTCCACAAAAACCTTATTTGGCTCTGGAACAACATGTGTATCAATATATGAATAAAGAATGTGCTCAAATAGAAGATATCTTCGTATGCGACAACGAAAACTTAAATTTTAATACAAGTGACTGTATCACAAATATAATCCAACAAAAAGAAGCAAATTGTAACGACACCGTGGTAGAAAAACCAAATTTAATTATGAACACAATCAATAACGAATACCTGATAATCATAACAGAAATGAAAATTCAAATTAAAAGGAAGTGCCTGAACGAAGAATTTTCCACACTTATAGGAAATAACCTGATCAAAGTTCAAGTAAATTGCAGCATCACCTATCAAGATTATAAATTCAGCAACAACGAAAACACAAGAAACGGAATCCCACTAATACTATCAAGAACCAACAACATTAAGGTACAAAGACAACCACATGATAAGAAATTGAAGATCGAAAACATTCCATTAGAAGAAATTTATAAATGGAAAAAGCAAGTAAACACCATCCAAACAGTAAGTGCAACCTATGGAGAAAACCATTCAAAAAATTGGACATTTTACATAATCATAATCATTATATTAATTTTATTAACAATTTATATCGTGCTTAAAGTTAGAAAACGGATCCCGAACATGTGCAAGAAAAGCAAAATAGTGCCTTCAGTTTTCTTCAAACCCGAAAACTCCGTCTAAGAGGGGAGGAGTTATGGAACCACCATTTAACCATACAGTATAATTTATTGGGTATCATTAATAACACATATGTATTTAGTATATTTCCTATTATCAATATTTCCTCTAAAAATTCCTATATTTAACTTCTAATCTGTTTATGTCCAAAATTCTTAGTATGTGTAATCTGTTTATATTCAAACTTTATATAAGATGTAGATTGTTATTATCAATCAATTAATTCTTGTTAGCAAGTAAGAACTGTTGTCTTGTAGAAGACTTAAATAAACGTTCCGTTCGTACCTACGAACCTAACTCGCGAGTTGGACTTATACTTCAGTAGCAAAACTGGCCGTTAGTGATGTTGAAAAAGTAACTATTCGTTACTCGAGTACTCGTTACTTTACAAAATACTAAGTAAAGATTACTGATATCTCTGATTAATAGTTACTTTGAATACTTTGATTACTTTTGAGTACAAGTATTCATTAGTTAGTGGAGTATTCGCATTGTAATTGTACGATTGTATTCGCTATATTGCCGTTACCGATACCGAATACTTTTCGTGTTCTTTCGTTACAAAATATCAAAGTGTAATCTTTGACAAAACAAGGTTATGGATCCGTGACTTTTCGAATTAAAAATAAATAAAGCAGTTTATATTACCTACTCTGTGTTTACTTTCAAAATAAAGTTAAAATTATCAACACGCCCTAATACTCCTAATTTATTGATTTTCCTCCAATTTTTATTTTTTTTTGCCGAAACATATGTACCTATACTAAATTAACTAAAATATTTATTAAGGTAGCGAGTGGTACGTGACTGAAGCTTAATATATAGAAGTGGTACGCGAAAAAAAAGTTTGAGAACCTCTGGTGTAGAGGATCCCACGGTCTGCTGCTTATAGTGACCGCACCACGGTCTGCTGCTCATAGTGACCGCACCACGTTACGATACCGAGCGGTATCGCCATCACTCGAACGCACCCACGGGTGCCCCCCCCCATGCCAGGCACGCCCACGACGCCGCCCAAGGAGAAGAAGCACCGGAGGAATACCCTCCGCCGCTTCAGAAACCGCACTCCTCCCGTTCGCCCCGTGACGCCACTACCTACGACACCCCCAAGGCCGACGCCGTTACCCACGTGGCGCCCGCAACGCCTGCAGCTACACGTAGTGCCGGCCGACGCCGTCACCCTCCAGAACCCTCGGCGACACATCATCCGTGCCCGACTCCGTCAAGCGGAAACTTGCCAATCCTGCACGTATTAACACGTCACGAATTATGTATATATGTTTCAATTTAATATGTAAATATATCGTATTATAACCTCTTCGACTCATTCTTGAACACGCAATCGCCCAACCGGCGAGCACCCCCTAAGAGGCACCAACGCCCAAAGTATGTATAAAATATGTACAAAGTATACCTTAATTATGTTTCTGTTTATTGGGTTATGATTTACAAATTTTTTAATTTGACTGTACCTTGGAACGCAGAAAATTTTAACATCAGCGAAATATTTCAATGGATTAAGAGGGTAGGGTTAAGCATTGTTTACCACTTTCTAGGAAATGTCAGGTAAAATTAGGGTGACAACCCGACCTTAGATCATATATGGTCTAAGGACCCCACTTGGCAGCCACCTTAGATCACATAATGGTCTAAGGACTCCACTTGGCAGCCAGCAGTGTCCAGTGTGAGTCTCGCGCGCATCCAGTGCAATAAATGATGTGCAAATATGCTGAGAGGTGAATAGGAACAAAACTTTCTAGATCCCTGTTCCTTTGAATATCTCTTAATTAAATACAGAAATCTGGTTTATTGCTAAAATAAATGATTAGGTATTAGTCCATTCGATGTCAGCACCAGTTGTTAGTGTTGTTGTACGTGCCACAAGTGTAATATTTAAAAACGTTTAAAGTGTTGTGTGGAAAGGTATTAAATTGTACGTTAAAATTACTGAAATATTTTTTTTTTAATTTACCATTTTAGTGTTCTTAAAAAGTAATATAGAATTTTTGTTCAAATGTAGTCGAATAATAATTTACACATTTTTTTTTAAAATAGGGTCTATTTTCGCGAAGTGCCAGGCGAATAGGAACAATCGAGGGAACAATAAACGAGAGGTAAATTATTATCAATATGCCACGATTGTATGTGTCGAAAGCAACGACATCATAAGGGTCCAACAATTAACATATAGGCAAGCGGCGGTAAAATTTGGAATTCCTACAACAGTCCTGGTTCGCCACAATAAGGGCAACGTCAAAAAGAAAGGGGGGCAATCATTATCCAACAATCCCGGACGAAACTGAATTTAATGAACATCAAATCATTATGAAGCTATCCTCATGGACTGAAACAAGAGGTCTTCTAAATTTTAGAAATCTTAACACAACAAATTATGAAAATGTGTAATCTCTTTTTTAATTCGTATCTGGTTTTAAGTTTTTTTGTCAAATAGTAAGGTAAAAGTTACCTCCCTCTCTAGTTTTACATTTTTTTTTGTATTAATAAGGTGTATTAAAGAAATGAAATATAATTTAATGTTTTTCTGCATTAATGTCGGTTAAAAATTATTTTTGAATTCATTAAAAAGCGTATTTTATGTCCCTGTTAGTGTTCCTTTTCACCTAGCACTCATGGAAAAGCGATCAAACGTATAAAACGACAGTTGCTCCTATTCACCCCATTGGCAGATTTACGAAACTGCAATGTAGATTAGCCACTAACTTGCAAGCCATTAATGTATCTTCACCTAGGTATGAGCAAGCTATGGCCAGATGGTGGCATCAGCAGTAACTGTTTAATGGCCCATTATTGTAAACTTTTGGGAAATTGAAGGATGACCTGGTGCTGGCCGGTGGGACATTGGGACATTTCGCTTATGTTACCTTAAAAGTAGCAACTACGATATGCTGGTGATCGTGCGCTTGGCCTTTTATAGTTAGGGCAAAAGTACCAGTCTTTGCCATTATTCCAATGCCAGATGGTGGCATCAGCAGTAACTGTTTAATGGCCCATTATTGTAAACTTTTGGGAAATTGAAGGATGACCTGGTGCTGGCCGGTGGGACATTGGGACATTTCGCTTATGTTACCTTAAAAGTAGCAACTACGATATGCTGGTGATCGTGCGCTTGGCCTTTTATAGTTAGGGCAAAAGTACCAGTCTTTGCCATTATTCCAATGCCAGTCGAATTCAAAATTCCCGCGAATTTGATGTAACCAATGCGCTTGCTATCTAAAACAACACGTCACTCTATTGACCTCCATTGTTCTTAACCACATTTAGTTCTGTGTCACGAGTTGCATGCAGTAAGTTAAACTTTGAAAAAGGTAAGAAATTTTCAAATAAGTTA
Organism: Pyrocoelia pectoralis; assembly: GCA_036250285.1. Taxonomy (NCBI): domain Eukaryota; kingdom Metazoa; phylum Arthropoda; class Insecta; order Coleoptera; family Lampyridae; genus Pyrocoelia; species Pyrocoelia pectoralis. Next base: position 27,841,343 of record CM070075.1, read on the forward strand.
TTCTGATTCATAAGATCACGCTTACTAAATATCTTTAATCATCGTGTTTGGTATGTTCTTTTTTCAGGTTGTAAAATTTTTTATGATGTGTTAGGGATTATGAAAGCATATTTTTGATTCTATTCAATTAATATCTTGGATAAGAATAACTGGCAAACACTGGAACAAAACTTTTATTATTTATCCCAGTGTTTCCCATATATTGGCATTCACTGGTGTCTGTTATGCCCTAGTGTTTGACATATATTGGCATTCACTGGTGTCTGATATGTCCTAGTATTTGCCAGTTTAGTAGGCTCTTTTATAAAAAATAATTATTTTTTCACAGATGCCACCAATAAAAAAAACCAAATTTCAATACAATGAAAAGCATATGCAAGATGCTGTGACAGCTGTGATGAGCGCCTTTAAAGCGAGCCAGCAGTTCAATGTTCCACGGACTACACTCCGATTAACAGTAAAGGGCAAATCTAGCCTTAAACCAAGGTAAATCGGCGCTAAAAAAATTAAAATCTTGTTTAAAAGATACGAAAAAATGGAATAATGATTTCAAAAATTCTAAAAAATGGAATCATTCTAGAAAAGTTATGTTACCATCATTATTAATTTTTCGATATGTAGAAATGCTTATCTATATCTATAAAAATCAATGCCACTTTTCGTTGCAATTTTATAACTCAGGAACGGGCTCAACTATCGAAACCAAATGTTTAGGCTTTGTTCGGATTATTTAGTAGATGGTTTATGTGATGTTTGCACTAAATCGGTCGAGCGGTTCTTAATTTATCACATTTTTTGTAACAGATGAATTCAATAAATGGCGGATCATTTTGGCGTTAATTATTGCATTGTATTTATATTTTTAAACATATTGTTGAGTGCATTCATACAAACGGTGAGTCTAATCGAGTATTCACACCGGGAAATAAGAAAATACGAATTTCCCAAGACCGCGGTCAAAGCTGCGGGTAAGCAGCTAGTAGGTAATAAATTAGTATCCTCTTTCAAAGAACAACAAGCTATCATTGCAGATAATCAAGAGTTATACAACTTATGGTATAAAAGCAAGCATATTTCTGTTGATCCTACCAACCCAACCATTCAGGATTTAGAAACAACAACAACTCGCACCAAGAACGTAAAAACAACAATGTCTTCAAGAGATGAAGATCCTGAAAGAAATTTGGAAACATCAGCAATGTCTACCAGTACACCAGATAACTGCGTAGTGGCTTCTTGCTCCACTTCATCAATTACCATACCGATCCCATCGCCAACCCTTCCAAGAAATGAGAAAACACCAACTAAACTAGCAATGATTTTGGCACCATCAACTAACGGTCAAAATGTCCCCACACCATTTAAGAAAAATCTTTACTGGCCTGTCTCCCCTAAAAAGAAAGCAATCAAAGACGAAAGATAAAATTGCCAGCTGTGGTTGCATCGGAGAAATTGAGAAAGTATGAAGAAGATAAGCGAAATAAAAAAATTGCAGAAGAACGTTTGAAGGAGGAAAGAAGGAAATTTAGAGAAGACAAAAAAAAGAAAATGAACGCAAAAAAGTTAAATCTAGTTCTAAGCGAAAGAAAAAAGCAGTACCTATCATCAGATTCTTCCGATTCAGCAGAGGATGTTCCGGAGTTATCTGAAGGAGAAGGGGATAATTGGGATGCATCCAACTCCAATTCCGATGAAAGTGAAATGAAGAGAAAGAAAATATGGCTAATAATTGTTGAGATTTTGATTATATTTGTTAGTCAAAATTGTTTTTCTAGTGTGTTACTATACTTCACTTGTTAATTTGTTATTTTTTTCAAGTCTGTTATAAAATTTTATTGCTCCTCACATATATTGTAATCGTAACTGATTATTGAATTATAGCTTCCAGTTCCAATGGTTAAATATATTTATTTCACGGAATAAAATTCATAGTTACTTACAATATGGAGGTTTTTTTCCTGGAAAAATTAAAAAAAAATATGGGTGACAAGTTTGAAATTTCATCACTGGAGAAAAGTGGCATGAATTGGAAATGGCCAGAACGCGAAGACATTTTAGTGTATGAAAAGCACGAAATAAAATCAAGCATTAAAACTCCTGTACACATTAATAGCCGTGATTGTTACTATGTGCCTGAAATGACGAGATATTCTCTATTTTCAATATAAAATGTATTTTTTTTGTACAGATATTAAAAATACAAATATGGCATTCACTGGTTCTGAGTGTGGCATTTATTAGAAAATTATGGCAATCATTGGTTACATCGCCTTGATTAGAAATGTTATGTTTTTTTGTGTTCATGAAAATTTAATTGTTAGAGCAATTAAAGAAATAGATTAAACATTCTTTGGGCTTTAAAATGAGTTATTTAAATTCTGGGAAAGGTTCGTATCCTTTCTCAAAGGTTATATTTAAAGGAACTACAAGCATTTTAAAAAGCAAAATAGTTATGACTGGCAAGCAAACACTGGTACTTTTACCCTATCAATTTGTAGATACTTTTAAAGAAGCTAATCGGAAATCTGTTTTAGTCACCAAGACATTCGATCTAGAATCAGCTTCCGAAATGTCAACCCACTCTGGTATATCATCAAAAAAAAAAGAAAAATATTACGTAAAACATATAGTTTTTCATCGGTTGAAGAAGAATTAGAGGAAGGAGACGTTAATATTCGTTCAAATATTGACGTCATAAAACGCGTTACTGTTTGCACATTTGACGTTACCGACCAACAAACACCTAAAATTGACGTCTTCATAACGTGAGACTGTTTGCTGGGATATTCTTTTCCATCATAATTCTAGTAGCAGAGGTTGACGTCAAAACAACGTTGTGTTTAGGTATAATTTTATACCTTCACATGATATAAGCGAATTGTTTAAGAATGCATTTTAACATTTGAGTGGGTACCCCTGCTCATAACAATAGTAATAATATAATTGTTATTATTATTTTGTACTAACAGGCTCAATAAGACGTACCTACCTCCTACCTATAGGTAATATAAAATAGAACTTTCTTTTATCAACAAACGAATTTATTTTATTGATTGTACACATTTAAGATTGGCGCCATGTAAGTTACACGGGATTTGAAAGCGCCGGCAGTTTGTACGTTACGCATGCGCACTTGCTCAAATAGTCACAACATTATAACGTAAACCACGGCCATTTTTTACTAGTAAATTTCCATTTTCCATCGACTGCCGCCAATTTTATCGTAAGGTTATAAATTATAATCGGAAAAAACGTTTCCCCTTTAGCATATACAGATATTCAAATCAGTGGTGTTTTATCAGTTGTGTTGTAATTCAACCATTTCGTAAGTTGACGTTATCAAACATAACCCTAATAAGGTGAAGTTGGTTAACTGGGTCTACGGCGATTATTCTGCTTCAAACGTTGAAAAATAAAATGAAATTTAGTTCATTCTGTAACTAAACAGATAACTGAGACACCACAACAAAAATTTTGGAGAAAACCCGTCATGCGTTAGTGTAACCACTTCCATCAGTAAAACGCGCGAAATCGGTGCTGACAACTTTTGACAGGCAGTGACGAACAGTAGTGCTTTAAGACCAAAAATAGGGGAGAGTGGGGCAAGAGCGAACGCGAGGCAAGAGTAAACTCTTAAATTTAGCGCCGTTTGTCTTCAGATTAGACTGTGACACATATTGATAAATCAGTACATACAGTGTTTTTCTACAAAGTCGCTGAATTATACACAATTTTAAACACAAGGTCATGATTACACAAATCTAACCTATAAATTTCAACAATGTAAATTTTATACCAGTGGCGGGACATCGCTAGGGTATAAGTGACAGCCATGCGTATTTCATGGGGCAAGAATGGACATAAGCGTTCACTCTTGCCTCATAGGATGCTCTTAACTTTCTTTTCTGTTCTAGAATGGTAAGAACATACAAACGCAAAACAGAGAGGGCTGCATGGTCTAATGAAGATTTGAAGATATGCTTCGAGCCATAGCCGATGTCAAATCTAAAAAAATGACAATGCGGGAAGTTACTCGAACATATAAAATTCCAGTTTCTACAATCCATAAGAGGATATCTCGTGGCCAAGAAAGTGTAGTAAATCTTGGTCGTTTCAAACCTACATTTACTCTTGAACAGGAACAAGAATTGAAGGAACATATTTTACAATTAGAAAGACTGTTTTACGGAATAAATTTAACTGAATTTAGGAAGGCTGCATTTGAATATGCAAGTGCTAATAAAATACCCAATACATTCAATAAAAAGAAGAAGATAGCTGGGAAGCAATGGGCTTCAAACTTTCTATCTAGGGTGGGCGGTTTGTCGATCAGAACTCCGGAAGCCACAAGCCTGGCTAGAGTTTCTGGTTTTACAAAAACAAAAGTAGATAGATTCTTCTCGTTACTACTAGAGAAACATCATTTCAAACCCGATAAAATCTTCAATCTGGATGAAACCGGTGTCACTATTGTCCAACGTCCTCAAAAAATTATAGCAGCGAAAGGTAAAAAACAAGTTGGCAAAGTGACATCTGCTGAGAGGGGGCAAATGGTTGTGTCAATGCCTTCGGGTCATTCCTTCCTCCTGTTCTCATATATAAAAGAATTCGAATGAATCCTCACTTGCTTCAAGGGTCAATTCCAGGAACCATCGGGGTACCTAGTCGCACAGGATGGATAGATTCCGATATTTACTGCACGGTTATTGAGCACTTTGTAAAATCCGTTCGGTGCAAGAAGGAAGATCCAGTACTCTTAATTGTTGATGGACATGCGAGCCATAAATCTCTGAAAGCTATAGAATTATGTCGTAAGAATGGGATCGTTGTGTTAACTCCTCCACCGCACACTACAAACCATTTGCAACCACTTAATACAGACGCTAGCTATCGTTCTGTATTTTTTTCAAGGTCCACGACGTAACTCACTTGCAGAGTCAATTTTAAGGGTTACGCGATACAAGATTTTTCAGGTTAACACCCTTGAAAATGGTTACTTCTTTTTTAAGCCCTTTTACATGGTAAACATAGGTCTAATTCGATCATTTTTACAATTAACTGCAATTAAAATAAATTCTAGGTCACAAAACTCAAAATAAATAGGAATGCAAAGTTGCCCATATATTCAACCAACTTCAAAAAGTTGGTTACTAAATTCGTGCGGATGTCTGTGTGTCTGTGCGCCTGTGTGTCTGTGCGTCTTGTGTATGTGCATTGGTCGATGTTACAGGGTTTACAAAGCTGGAAGTGGTATCATCTTATAAGAAATTCTTTACTGATTCCAAATCTCTGGTAAATTTTTTGATCGGATCACCCTTTCGCCGTCGGGACACCATTAAAGTCAAAATATACCCCCTTGAATATCTCGAGAACGACACATCCAATTACAAAAAGGAAAAACACGTTTCCTTTATTTTTTTAAACCTATCGAGTCTTTATACGTAAACATCACCCTCACCCCCCTGTGGGGTGCAGCGGGGGTGAGTTTTGAAAACTTAAATGGGAGCACCTACTTTTTATTGCAGTTTTTGATTCTCCATAAAAAACTATTCTCAAATTGCAAATTTCACCCCCAATTGCAACCCCTTTTTTGGGGGCGGAAAGGGGAGAAAACGATCTTTTTTACTTTTTTTCCTCCAGCATTTTTTCATGATTTACAAATTGTCCGTCACACTCTCCGCTTTCATCTCCCTTGAGTAGAAATAAAAACAATGACTCATTTGTGCAGAATCCCGGGTGCTTGTGTTGAGGTGAGGGGTAGTTATATACATTTATATACATATATATTGTATACCTATAGTATATGCCATAATTAGTTACAGATTTGAAGTTGGTTGAAATTAGAATTCTACAGTGTGACTCATTTAGAATGGAAACACCCATGTAAAATCTGAAGTTATTTACCGATTTTAACCATTTTTTTTTTAAATGTCAATTAACGAAACGTCTACCTCGGGACAAAATTTTAAATGTTTATTCCAATTTTCAGGGCATACTACGATAACTTTTTCGTGCTCAAAATGGAGAATTCTTATTAGCGATTTGTTTATAAAAAAAAATATCTACGCCACTGGATTCAGAATGCTTCCAAATAGCTGTCACCAAAATTTTACAAAAATATATTTATTAATAACAAAGTTATGACAACTTAAAGTTCGAAAACTTTCTACGCTAACAGTTACAAAACAACACCCTGTATCAATAGATGGCCATTGAAATTATGTTAATAGGTAATTCTTAAATTAAACTATTTAAACCATCAGTGGAGAAAATAGTATATTAAAAAACAAGTTTCATAAGGTACGTTTTATGGCACGAATCAAAGTTTAGAAAACGAGTGGCGCAGTCACGAGTTTTCTTAATGATGAGTGCTATAAAAGCCTTATGAATGAGTTTTTTATACTATTTTTTAGAATTTGCGCCTTTTGCAAGCAATTTTAAATAAATATTTGACATTATCAAAATCTAGGGAATTTTTTAGAGATTGGAACTAAACTACTTTTCAAATTGTCAATTTAAAATTTATTTAAAGGTTAACTACAGCTCCCGTCACGAAACCTGGCGAGAGCAATTTATGCGTAGAAGGCGCTTTTTGTGTTCGGATTCCATAAGCGTACTGTTACTACGGTTATTAAGTATAATCACAGAATAAATACACTAAAGTTTTATTCTGTGGTATAATCATGTTTTAAAAAAATTCATGAATTGGTCTTTATTTAACTTGGCATCATTTCTCTTAATTAAACCTACAAAGCATTTGGTATAAAAAACAACACAAATTAAAAATAAATATATTTCGCGAAATTTTCAACGAACTTCGTTCGTTACTGGAATCGATATTCCGTCCGTGCGTCCGTGCGTTGCAAGAGATGCGTATTGTCTACAACCGAGTTAAGATATGGATCTTATGTGAAATTTTATGCTGATTCAAGATCCGATCCCAAATAGTGCAACTTCATGGAGCTATAACTCCTAACATATGTGTGATACAAAAAATTTTTTTTTACAAAACGTAGGAATTTTTGTCCTCTTTAACTTTATATAGAACATCTTTTGTCGTGAAAGCCACCGTTTTTGAGTTATTATCAAAAAACCAAATTTTTGTACCTCAATTCCAAGATGGCGGCTCGAGCGCATGCGCCTCGAGGTTGAAAACTTGGATTTTTCATTAGGGCCCCAAGCTTAACAACATACTAAAAAATCGCTACTACGCCACCATTTGCATTCAAAAAACCCCCCACGTACTCGACTAATTAATAACTTTCTGTTATCTCAGCTAATCTCCATTTAAATCCCAATTTTCTAACAATTCTTCTCAATGAACTCTCCGATCCTTGCCAGTCCAAATCGGTTTTAAGTTTTTCTTTTAGTTTACTAATTGTCATGCGACATTTTTCGGTAAGTAGGTAATATGAAAATTGTAAATTATACGTCGAAAATATTCTGCTTCATATTCTTCTACGTTCGTTACTGAATTGTTTCTTGGTCGCTTCTTCTTTGGGGAACGAAACTTTGGTGCAGCGTCACAATCACCAATATTATCTTTAGTTTCTTTTAAAATTCTTTCGATAGAACGTACAGACACCTTTGTTGCTTCACTCACTTTTAATTTAATGTCTGTTAATAATTCGTGGTCATTTTTGTGTGAAGCAAAATAATTGTAAACATTATAAACAACTTCACGCGGACTTTAAAGACATTTTAAATACGTTTTGAACATGATTATAAAAGCTACGTTAATACAAACCAAATACAGTTGTCACTTATTATCTCTATGTAGAGTAAAATGAAAGTAAAACTTAATTTTCTTTAACGACTTTCAAATTGTAATCAATCATAAATATTATGACATCTAACCTAAGATTATGACAATAAGGACACTCTCATGTCAAATTATGCCTACTGCACTGGAATAAGCATCGGTAAAGTCCGGAATGCATCGGCAGTCGCCAGGTTTCGTGGCGGGAACAGTACAGTATTTGCTATGAATTAATTCGGTAAATACCAACTTAGTAAAATTAAATTGTACCGGTTTTATTAAAACACCCAAATGTCTATTAAAGCACGCAAATGACGTCATTTGAGTGCTTTAATAGGATCTATTAAAGCACTCAAATGACGCGAATTCTAAAAAAATATTTAAAGTAACGTAATATTTAATAAAAATCTATCATAACTGTTAAGTTAAACAGTAACATAATTTCCATGGTAACTAAGATTTAAATGGAAATGTTAGGTCTTTATTTACTCAATCGCGCGATTCCGTTACTTTTATTAAATATTACGTTACTTTCAATATTTTTTTCTCCACTGATGGTTTAAATAGTTTAATTTAAGAATTATTAACATAATTTCAATGGCCATCTATTGATACAGGGTGTTGTTTTGTAACTGTTAGCGTAGAAAGTTTTCGAACTTTAAGTTGTCATAACTTTGTTATTAATAAATATATTTTTGTAAAATTTTGGTGAAAGCTATTTGGAAGCATTCTGAATCCAGTGGCGTAGATATTTTTTTTATAAACAAATCGCTAATAAGAATTCTCCATTTTGAGCACGAAAAAGTTATCGTAGTATGCCCTGAAAATTGGAATAAACATTTAAAATTTTGTCCCGAGGTAGACGTTTCGTTAATTGACATTTAAAAAAAAAATGGTTAAAATCGGTAAATAACTTCAGATTTTACATGGGTGTTTCCATTCTAAATGAGTCACACTGTATAAGAATTTGCACCTTTTGATACTTGTTTAAATATGTCATACTTAATGTGGCATGGTGCTAGTCCAGTAAAATTTTTCGGCAGTTTTGCTAAAGGTCAAAATAAATATTCTTGTTTGAAATACATTTTACTAGCATAACTGTTACAGGTACATCTAAAAGGGCAATCGAACTGAGGCTATTAGCACTTTTCGAACTCGGGCATTAGAATTCTTCACTTTTTTTAAATCTATAATAATATAATAATATAATATAATATAATAATAATATAATAATATAATATGTATTATATCTTGTTCAGAAGGTGACACTCCTCCAAAAATGCAATAATTTTCTTTGCGCCTTGCGGGTTGTAGTTGAGAATATCTCGCATTGACTTGCCTTGAATAGAGTGACTCGTTTCGCCTCTTCTAAATTTTGGCAGTCCATAATTAAATATGTCGGACGGTAAGACCGCCTTGACATCTTTCGCAAAGGCAACGGCACATTTTGATGCAAATTTGACATTATCAGGTCAACCCCCTAGCCCCAACAACCCCTAACTCAAGAATTTAAATAGGGAAGGGGTATCGAGCGACCCCCTCATTTGAAGCGTCTTTTAATTCTCTATTCGGCAGTATGAATGAAAATTAGTTTCATTCAATTTTGTTTTCGCCCCCATGAAAAGCACCCTCTAGAGTCTAGATTAACTAAGGTGGGGGTGTTGTTTAGGAAAAATCCTGAAATGTGCCGTTCAAAAGGTCAAAGGTTGCGTGTTTCAGGATTTTTCCTAAACATCACCCCCACCTTAGTTAATCTAGAGGGTACTTTTCATGGGGGCGAACAAAAAATTGAATGAAACTAATTTTCATTCATACTGTCGAATAGAGAATTAAAAGACGCTTCAAATGAGGGGTCGCTCGACTCCCTTTCCCTATTTAAATTCTTCAGTTAGGGGTTACTGGGGCTAGGGGGTTGACCTGATAATATCAAATTTGACATCAAAAGTTGTCCCCCAAAAATAAAAAATCGACGTGTACGAGCGGTTTTTTAAGAAACTGGTCTAAATGTCCCAAAACAGGCGTGTTTCCTTTTCAACGGCCCACCCTGTATATATTTTGCACCACCGTCTATAATACCAATGACATAAATATTTTATAGATATACATATTGTAAATTCTATTCAACACTGACAACACATACAAACTCACATCTTGAGTAAATGAAGAACATTTGTATGGCGAATACCATATTGTTAGTTTTAAAACATGACCACCCTGTTTAAATCCAAAGTCACCATTTTTGGGCCTGTTAACCAAATCATACTAAATATGTACGTCTCAGACAGCTAATGCCACAAAAATAAGTCGTGGACCTCTGAAAAACACAGGATGTTACCTAGCGTATGGACTACACTGGATTTAAGTGTTTTTGGACCATTTAAAACGTACTTAAATGGTGAAATGGATAAATAGATGGTAAACAATCCGGGCAAGAAGATTACAGAATACGACATGGGTCCAATGATTGGTAATGCGTTTATGAATTCAGCAACGCCGAAAAATATAAGTGCCGGCTTCCGGAAAGCAGGAATCTTTCCTTACAATCCGGATACTTTCTCTGAAATTGATTTCGCACCAGCAGCAGCTCTGAACGTCTATGTAGATGCCAATGATAACTCTGATGCTATTACAAACAATAAAAATAATCAAAAAAACCTTCCTCGTGAAAGAACGCCAGAACGTGAAGAGTCTTTACTTTTGAATAGTAAAACGGACAATGAAAATAACGATCTGGTACATACATCAAATATTTCAATTGTAAAACTTGTCCAAGAGCACAACAGATTAAATCGTCAAAACCATCAACACGAGTTCAGGAGAAATCCGAAATCATAACTACCACTCCATATAAGGAAGAACAGATTGAAAAAGAGAAGAAAAAGTCTATGAATGTAAAAAAGGCAACAAAATCGCTCTTTGATGAACCATCCTGTTCCAGGATCGTTCAAAGAAAAAAGAAAACCATACAACCCATAAAGACAAACTCACAATTAGAAACTAAAGATTATGCCTGTGTATACTGTTCAGAACTGTATAGCAAATCAGTGAATGAGGACTGGATACTATGTTCCGAGTGTGGGCAATGGTCTCATGAAGCATGCACTGACATTGACTCTCTGGCTACATCATTTATCTTTGCCGAAAATAATTATGTTATTTCAACAGTTTACTCTTGCCCCCACATGATGGGCAAGAGTGAACAGTTGCATACTAGATTACTTTTTATAAACACTTTTTCTTTTCGAATTTTTTCAAATTTTTTTTGTAAGAATATATTGCTAATGGGTTGTACTTTACATATAACTAATAAATATTTTCATAGAGATTGTTTATTAGTTGTAGTAATCCAATTTATACATATTGATCACTCTTGCCCCACTCTCCCCTATTTATGATAATTAATCTTTTTTGTATTGAGGTAAGTAGTACCAAGTAGTGTAACGTGTTATTGATGAAATTGGTAGGTATCAAAATTTATAGGTTATAGAAGGGGGGCTCCCAGTTTCCCATTAAATGTATCGTTTTGGGGCAACAGGGTACATGGGCAATGGGAAACTGGGTCCAGTTACCCATAGTAAAATAATTTATGCTCCACATTCCAGAAAATGGTACGAACCTACAAGCGGAAGACCAATAACCTCTTTGTGCCTAACGTATCATATCTGATATATACCGTTAATTTAAATATTATAGAAACTAGTTCCGCTATCACAGATGTCTCCATCTGTTAGTTGTTTCTTTAAACTAATTCTGTTTGTCTGACATTGACAGTTTTCAGTATTTTTGCTAAAGTGTGGTGAAACATCAGATGTCACTAAATGCACTTGTTACTTCTGAGTAGTGGTGTCGCGTGTGAATTTTATCCGTGAAAATCTATTCAATCAAGCATCTAAGGTTTGTAAAAAAAATTTTTTACAAGTAATTACAAGTTATATTACATGTTGTATTAGTTATAATTGGTTTTATTTTCATACAAATATAAATAAAATGCCGAATAATAGTATGTATCATATTTGATACATTCGGTACTTTGGGAATGCTATTGCATTTTTTAAAAATTTTCTTTACTCTTTAGATGGAAAGGATAATTACAAAAAATAAAAGAAATGGACGTGTTTATTACAGTGACTCTATTACAAACAGTGACGACAAGCAGTGATTAGCTCCACCCATCCGCCATTAGAAGGCAAAATTATGGGCGGGTTTCTATTGACTCAACGGTGGTATCCTAACCTCTCTTAAGCTGGCAGGATCAAATCGGCAGAATCAAGTCGGACTTATTTAATTATTTAGTACTTATTTTGTACTAATTTGTACCACTAATAAAAATTTTGTACCCCTTGCCGTTTTGAAAAAAACAGTGGCGCTGCTAGCTTCATATTAAGCTAGCAGGACCAGAAGAAAAAAAGACAAAACACGAAAGATCGAGGCAGCAACACAAAGATCTGAATTTGTACTAATTTGTACCACTAATAAAAATTTTGTACTCCTTGCCGTTTTGAAAAAAACAGTGGCGCTGCTAGTCTCATATTAAGCTAGCAGGACCAAAAAACAAAAATAAATAAAAAAAACAAAACAAAGGTTGATACGCAAAGATCTGAATTTGTACTAATTTGTACCACTAATAAAAATGTTGTACTCCTTGCCGTTTTGAAAAAACAGTGGCGCTGCTAGCCTCATATTAAGCTAGCAGGACCAAAAGAAAAAAATAAATAAAAAAACAAAACAAAGGCTGATACGCAAAGATCTGAATTTGTACTAATTTGTACCACTAGTAAAAATTTTGTACCCCTTGCCGTTTTGAAAAAAACAGTGGCGCTGCTAGCCTCATATTAAGCTAGCAGGCCCAAAAGACAAAAATAAATAAAAAAAACAAAACAAAGGATGATACGCAAAGATCTGAATTTGTACTAATATGTACCATTAAAATAAATTGAACATGTCCAAAAATTTCTCTTAAGACAACACCCAAATGATATGAAGCCTATTAGGGTCAAGAGTAAAGTACTCTTTGCCACGAGCAGAATCAGTTGATACTCGTACCATCGAAGCAAGATAATTTGTACCTCTCAAATACGAAGTTTGGAATTTAGTACCCCCCTCCTTCTTTTGGAATCTACCCCCCATCACTTTTGGGCTCAAGAGTAAAGTACCCTTTGCCACGAGCAGAATCAGTTGATACTCGTACCATCGAAGCAGGATAATTTGTACCTCTAAAATATGAAGTTACGAATTTCGTACCCCCATCCTTCCCCTTTGGAAACTACCCCCTATCACTTTTCGGCTCAAGAGTAAAGTAGGTACTAAATATGTTTACATTGATATAATAATCATTTTATTCAATTTCCAGGGCCGCTAGCACCATTTAAATATTATTGAAAGATTACCCTGTATAAATATTGTTGTTCACAATGTTATTTCACGTATGTACTTTTATAACAAAATAATTAGTAGAAAACGCTTTTAGACATTTTTAATACAGCAAGAGAAATGAGGGAATGAATTTTAATCAAAACCAATAAGAATCAAAAGGAAAATATTTGACTGATTTTAGTAATAATTTCAAAAAAGAAATTAGGAAACGGTTTAGACTTAAAAAAAACATAATAATTATTCAACAAGCGTTAGGTAATAAAAATACTTTTTAAACGAAATGGAAGAATCGACACATTTACATCATTTTTAAAAGACTAAACCTTAGGATAAGATGTTGTGACAATATTATGTATTGCACGAAGTGATCGAGAGTAGATTCCAAATGAAGGAGGGTACGAAATTCTAAACTTCGTATTTGAGAGGTACAAATTATCTTGCTTCGATGGTACGAGTATCAACTGATTCTGCTCGTGACAAAGGGTACTTTACTCTTGAGCCCAAAAGTGATGGGGGGTAGATTCCGAAGGAAGGAGGGGGGTACTAAATTCCAAACTTCGTATTTGAGAGGTACAAATTATCTTGCTTCGATGGTACAAGTATCAACTGATTCTGCTCGTGACAAAGGGTACTTTACTCTTGAGCCCAAAAGTGATGGGGGGGGGTAGATTCCGAAGGAAGGAGGGGGGTACTAAATTCCAAACTTCGTATTTGAGAGGTACAAATTATCTTGCTTCGATGGTACGAGTATCAACTGATTCTGCTCGTGACAAAGGGTACTTTACTCTTGAGCCCAATAGTGATGGGGGGTAGATTCCAAAGGAAGGAGGGGGGTACTAAATTCCAAACTTCGTATTTGAGAGGTACAAATTATCTTGCTTCGATGGTACGAGTATCAACTGATTCTGCTCGTGACAAAGGGTACTTTACTCTTGAGCCCAAAAGTGATCGGGGGTAGATTCCAAAGGAAGGACGCGGGTACGAAATTCGAAACTTCGTATTTGAGAGGTACGAATTATCTTGCTTCGATGGTACGAGTATCAACTGATTCTGCTCGTGGCAAGGAGTACTTTACTCTTGACCCTAATAGGCTTCATATCATTTGGGTGTTGTCTTAAGAGATATTTTTGGACATGTTCAATTTATTTTGATGGTACATATTAGTACAAATTCAGATCTTTGCGTATCATCCTTTGTTTTGTTTTTTTTATTTATTTTTGTCTTTTGGGCCTGCTAGCTTAATATGAGGCTAGCAGCGCCACTGTTTTTTTCAAAACAGCAAGGAGTACAAAATTTTTATTAGTGGTACAAATTAGTACAAATTCAGATCTTTGTGTTGCTGCCTCGATCTTTCGTGTTTTGTCTTTTTTTCTTCTGGTCCTGCTGGCTTAATATGAGGCTAGCAGCGCCACTGTTTTTCTCAAAACGGCAAGGAGTACAAAATTTTTATTAGTGGTACAAATTGAGATCTTTGTGTTGCGGCCTCGATCTTTCGTGTTTTGTCTTTTTTTCTTCTGGTCCTGCTAGCTTAATATGAAGCTAGCAGCGCCACTGTTTTTTTCAAAACGGCAAGGGGTACAAAATTTTTATTAGTGGTACAAATTAGTACAAAATAAGTACTAAATAATTAAATAAGTCCGACTTGATTCTGCCGATTTGGTCCTGCCAGCTTAAGAGAGGTGGTATCCTAGCAACGTGCCAAATTCAAATAAAAATTACACGCTGATCAAAGGTAAACACAGTCAGGCCGCCATTATGAGGCAAAATATACCACGACCAATAAAAATCGATACCACGCTTGTCGTCACTGTTTGTAATAAAGTCACTGTAGTGTGTATGTTGTTACTGCTCCACCTGACGACAGTTGTGATGAATATTTATCTGATTCAGACAGTGGTTCAGAAGAAGTACTTGATTTATCAAATCAAATTGTGGATGTGGATTTTGACAGCTCTGATGATAACACTCCTCTTGCAGAATTAGCAAATAAAACAACTAAAGGCAAGAAATCGCGCTATATTTGGACCCCTGTTGGTTCAAATTCATCAAGATCTATACCATCACTTCAAACAGATGTTGATGAAAATGATGACGTGTGGGAACCGATAGATTATTTTCAACAGTTTTTTGATAAAGTTCTATTAGAGCATATTGTAGAGCAAACAAACTTGTATGCTATTCAACAAGCCTTTGAATCTTAGTCTCGCCGAACATGAACAATTTATTGGAATAACTTTGTACATGTGGTATCTACGATCTGCATAGAACCCGTAACTATTGGACCGAAGAATTTAGGGTGTCCCAGATAGCCGACTGCATGAGCCGAGATCGATATATAAGAAAATATATTCATTTCAACAATGAAAATATGCCAAATGACAATAATACAGAAAAAACCGTTTATTCAAAATTCGCCCTATCTTTGAACATCTAGTAAAAAAAATGCCAAAACATTCCATTACAAGGCCAAATGTATTGTGTCGATGAGCAAATCGTTCCATTCAAAGGTAGATCTTACGTATAACCCCAAAAAACCGCACAAATGGGGCTACAAAATTTTTGCGTTGTGCGATATCTCTGGTACTGTATACAATTTTGACATATACGTAGGAAAAATTGTGCCCAAACCAGAACATCGAGATATTGGCGCAAGCTCAAATATTGTGCTGCAATTGTCCAGTGTACCTGACAATAAGAACTATTTATTGTATTTTGACAACTGGTTTGCCTCTCCATTGTTGCTTGTTGAATTACAAAAAAGAGGAATTGGTTCTATTGCAACTATTAGAATAGATAGATTTTCAGGATGTTGTTTTAGCAGCGACAAAGAACTGAAAAAAAAGGGCAGAGGGACATATGAAGAAAAGGAAACGGTAATTGAGGGCATAAATATTCGCGCAATCAAGTGGTTTGATAACAGAGGCGTAAATTTAGCAACCACATTTTCTAGTGCCGAACCCGTAATTTCAGCAGAGAGATGGGATCGAAAAACTCGTCAAAAATCGAAATAAAAAAACCAGCAGTGGTGAATAAATTCATGGGTGGTGTAGACCTTTTGGATGGCCAAATAGCATACTACAGAACCACTATTCGGTCAAAAAAATATTATATGCGTTTTTTTTATCACTTCATCGATATGATGGTGATAAACTCATGGAATATGTACAAAAACGCTTGTACAGCAGCAAAACTACATAAAAAAGATATATTAGATCAACTCCATTTCAAAGCTAGATTAGCAAAAAGTTTATGTTTACGGAAAAAAACTACACAAGCAAAAAAACGTGGTAGACCGAATACTAGTACAGATAGTATAGAAGCCGAATATCAAAAAAAAATAAAAAGGGGACCTACAGCTCCATTGCCATCATTTGATATACGAACCGATCAAACTGCGCATTGGCCTATGGTAGTAGATAAAAGGCTACATTGTAAATATCCTGGCTGTAAACAGCTCTCAATGATAAAATGTTCAAAATGTAACATTCATTTATGTTTGAGAAAAGATAAAAATTGTTTTGTCCAAATTCACCTATAAATTATGTATAACTATTACTGTATTATGTAGTATAAAGTATTATAACCAACATGTATGACTTTTTAAATTAAATGCCTAGAATATCAAATATGATATATACTGCTTACTAGCGGAAAAACCGTTATTTTTTAAATTTTTTTTCCTTAATTGTGTTTTTTAGTTGTATAATTAACAATTTATGCAAAAAAAATTTTTTTCATAACAACAAAAAAATTCAGGCAGAAAGAGGATAAGGGTGCTGGAAGCAAATACTCTATTGAAGACAGAACATTGGCTATAGACGGAGTAAAATCTGGGAGATACACATCACGAGGCGCAGCGAAATTGTTCAAAGTACCAAAAACAACTTTAAAACACTATATTGATGGAACACGTGGAGTAGGTGTTTTATCACAAAATGGAAATGGTGGTGGAGGAAAAACCGTATTATCAAGAATGCAAGAAGACCGATTAGGGGTAGGTTTGCGGACCATGGAAAAATGGGGGTTTGGTTTATGTCGAAGTGAAGTTTTGGATGTGGTACAAAATTTTGTAATAATAAATAATATTAAAAATAGATTTAAAAATGATCGCCCTGGAGCAGAATGGTTTCTGAACTTTTGCAAGCGGCTAAATCTGTCTATTAAGAAGCCCCAGGCCGTAGAATATGTGCGGATGCAACAAATTAATCGATTTGTTATAAATGGATCTTTTATCTTCAAACCAAAATTCCACATGCAAAAGTTACTGCTATCTCCCAATCTCTTATTAATTTGTCTAGTAATATTCCAATTGAATTTAACCGAAAACCGAGAAGTTTATCAGACTTAAAAAGGTGGAAAGCAACAAAGTTTCGTCAGGTACTTTTCTATACTGGTACTATAATTTTTAAAAAACATTTTAACCCAGACCAATATCTAAATTTTTTGTGTTTGCATGTAGCATTTTCAATCTTGTCAAGTCAAAGACATAGTTCACTCTTGCCCACTAAAAATAGACTGTCCACTTCTATAGAAAAATAGTTGGTAGAGAAATGCGGGACGGCGACTTCACAAGAGGAAAAGGGTAGGTTGAGTGACGCCTACAGCACCTTATTGGTTAATGCTTTATTGGGGGAAAATTTGAATTCAAATAAAGTAAGGTTATTGTTTTAATAAAATCATATTTATGGTTATGTTTATCATTTATGTATCTATTGAAAATGAAATAAGACATTAAGTTACAATTTACATGATATATAACAGTGAAAAGGAAAACAGTACCTATTCTACAAAGTAATACATCTGCCGGTGAATTTGTTGAAATTTTACAATGCAATGCTGGCATATAACAACACTTTTGGAACGTTCAGCAACAGTTTTTTCTTCATAATCCTGAAATAAATGTGGATATGAAGACTATTACTCATAAATCCCACATAGCATGCAAGCTTATAACAAGTTTGTCATTGGTTAGATATGAGCTTGCTACACTTGCATTACGCAACAAGTTAAGAGCAAGCTTGCAATAAACTTGTCATGTCGATGCATCTTCAAACTGTGTTTATGCAAGTTTGCATTAAACTTGTCACAACAAGGATATTTCCATGATTATTAAAAAATATATAAAAATGTGATAGGTAACCAAAAACATACTTTAATTACATTTCCATAATATAATTGTCTATATTTTCAATTATTTTCGTGTTTGAATTGTGTCATAATATGGCGAATTATTATGATTGTGCAATGTGCACACTGCACAGACGCACATCGATCATGAGGTGTGGTCACATGGTGCGGCCGCTGGTGCAATGCAATTGCGCATCTTCATCTTATACTTTTTATAGGTTAAATTTCCAATGCCGGTCGTTAACGCGGGCAAAAGTGTTTTAACGGTTTTAGTTAGTAGAGTTAGTGCCAACATTTATTTGGTAAGTTAATCGACTTTATATATAAAATATTAGTGGTAATTAAATTTACAGATTCATTTGGTAGTTCCATTCTTAGGTAGAATCGAGTAGAATAGTGCAGTTAGCAATTTTCAAAACGTACGCACAAAGTGCACCGACCGCGCAAACGCAACGAGTCGATAATATCCGAAGCTATCTTCGGGATTGACGTCTCCGTTGTAGAGATCGCGCCAAGGCAGGAGTTCAGCGCAAGCTACTCTCGGCTAATTGATGTCTCTCTGGAGACATACCAAGACTTTCGCGCCGACGAAAAACAGTTGGACCGACTCTTAATGAAGGAGGAAATGGCATATTATGCCACCGCCCTCATGTGGATGATGCTAATAGACGTCAAAGCGAAAGAATCGGATGTAGCGTTGACTACGGAAGAGAAGGCTATCAGAAAGGCCACCGCGGAAGAAAACTTTAATGTTCCGCAGCCCCTGTACGCCATGCTCGGAGAAGTCGGCAACTACACCGACAAAATGGGCAAAGAGACACGGCACCAGGTGCCAGATCTCCCATGCACTGTAGTTCAAGGCTTTGGAGGATACCACAGCGCCGCAGTAAACGAGGTAACGCATAACCTCTTCGAAGAAGTGCCTTCACTAGGCATCGCCGGAGACATGGTTATGGCTCTTGCGTCGCAGGTTCCTGAACCAAATCCCAACTTCAGAGTTGGAAAGCCCGCCGGCACTCAATTCACGAGCAATTTAGTCGGCAACACAACACCCGTAGGACCCAGGAGGCCAGAAATCGTTCAACGATTGGCCGGACTTGGCATCACAGTTGACTCATTCCAGGAGTATGTTCGCGGAACACGCTTCAACATAAAATACATTCGATCAATTTCTGATATACTCGGAAAGTTCGAAACTTTTAGAGTTGAAAAAGTGTGTTTTAAGAACATGACACTCAACGGAGGTGAGACACAAGTGGTGAAAACACGTCCAAGCGAGGTGACAGATCCTGGAAACAGATCCTTGAAAGAAAAACGAACTGTCATCATATAACCGTTTAAAACAGCGATCCGCACAATGAGAGAGGGAGGAGATCACTGACAGTAATTCAATGTTACTGAGTTCAAAAGCGGCGCGACGCAAAACAAATCGTCAAAACATGTACATAATGTAGTGTCTTGCCTCTAGCTTTCAACCATAACAATTGAAATATATCTGGACTCCAACGAGTTCCAACTTGTTACAACAAAACAAAACAAAAATTACATATGTACGTACATATGTACTTGGTTTTAATTTTTTATATTACGCTTAGGACCGATTCGGATAATTGGCGATTCGGTTAATCGGCGTTCGGATAATCGGCGTTCTACTGTACTGGATATTCGTCTTGTACTAAATGTAAGCAAGTGGGAGAATTTGTTAATAATCGTATGACATTTCCTAGATGTGATAGTACTCCTAGAACCCATGAAAGTTTTTTACAAAGGGATGATGAAGAGTTTCACAATACTTTTACTCCTTTGACTCAAATTCCGGGGTTGCACTTTATAAATTCATTTCCACTGGATTACATGCATTTGGTGTGTTTAGGTGTTATGAGAACTATTTTTTATATTTGGATTTTTGGCCTTGTTCCTCTAAAGTTACCATCTGTTGTCATAAACTCTATTTCTTCTAAGCTTTTGGTTCTTGCCCCTCATATACCTGTCGAATTTTGCAGGAAACCACGTGAACTTGATCAAATCAAAAGGTGGAAAGCTACTGAGTACCGTCAATTTTTACTGTATACTGGACCTGTTGTATTAAATGATGTCTTCAAATCTGAGTACAGTTTAATGTATGACAATTTCCTTACCTTGAATATATCTATGACTATTCTTTTGAATGATAAATTTTGCCGTCGCTATCGAGAATATAGTAAGAAATTATTACAACATTTTCTTGATGCGTTCAAAATATTATATGGGCCGCACTATATTACACATAATTTTCATGGCCTGTCGCATATTTCAGAAGATGTTTTAATATATGGAGCTCTTGACTCATGTAGTGCTTTCCCGTTTGAAAACTACCTACAGTCATTAAAGAAACTTATAAGAAAAGGGGACAAACCACTACAACAAGTTGTTAAAAGGCTAGGGGAGATGTCAAATTATCAATCATCTAGTAAATTATTACCGAAAAAGTATCCAATCCAATATGTTTGTCATTGCATGAATCTGGTCCCATAATAGACGGATTTGGCGATTCTCAGCAATTTAGAACTCTTGAATTTGAGACCTTTAGGCTTAAAGTTTCACCTCCAAACTGTTATTGTACATTAGTGAGTGGAAGTATTGTAATGATTCGTAACGTAATTCTGTCAAGTTCTTTGCAATGTATGATTCTGTATCAAGAGTTCTTGCAAAAAGAAGATTTTTATGGACCTCCTTTTTGCAAAAGCTCTGAATTAGGAATCTACAAAGTTTCTAAGTTATCTAAATTAAATATTGTAAATGCTTCTGAGATATTGCAAAAAATTGTATTGTTACCAATGGATGAAAAGTATATTGCCATTCCATTACTTCACTCTGGTTAATTATTTTATGTAGTCCTTAAACATTTTTACTCTCCGTCCATTCAGCAGAAATAGTTAAGCTCCTCTCACTAAATTTTGGCTAATGTAACCAGCGACCAGTTTTACACCCACAAAATTATGAAAAATAATAAATCAGATGTAAATTGGGATGCACCTACAACTATAGAACTTGTTCAAACACCAAAACGCAATGACAGATTACAGATGCCAATTCAGTTACGCCAACTACAATAATTGAAAGCAATTGATTGCTTGTGTTTCGGGTTTTCAAAAATTCGACCAATAAAAAAGTTTCAACAAAAGGAGCTTATAACTATTTCTGTTGGATCAACAGAGAGTAGTCTTTAGTTATTAGTCAGTTTTAATATCCCTTTATTATTTGTTAAGCAATATCATGGAAAAATATTATGGTATTATGAAATTTATTGATGAAGAGGATGCCCTTGGAGTAATTCCCTTAAACTGGGTAACTGAAAATGAAGAATTTTGCTATTTTCCGAATGTAAAATCGTCATCAGCACGAGATAAATTGATTCGTTTGGGAGCAAAGTATGAAGAAAGTTGGGTGTTATTCCCAATAAAAATTTTGCACAAATATGGTAAGTACTTATATGGTATTATACATGTTACTATATTTATTAATCGTCGATACAGAAACATATTCACAAGCCCGAATTAATTTAAAGAAAGCGGAGGAAACCTCAAACTTAGACACTGATGACAATATGCCCAATCAAAGAAGAAGAAAGCGTAAAATACACGTATTACCCGGGGAGAGTGAGGATGATGACGACACAGTACAGGCAAAATGCAGTTCCCGAATAAAACCAAAAAACGTGATCCCAGTAGAGTATCCTAAGTTTATTGAGTCCTCTAGTGAAATACAACCATTATCCGAAGAGAGTGAGGATGATGACACAGTAAAGGCAACATGGAGTTCCCAAATAAAACAAAAAAAGATGATCCCAAATAAGTATCCTTTAATTCGGTCCTCTAAAACATAACGATTCTAGTATAGAGATCTCATCTAGGAGCCCAAGTACTGTAAGATCACCTGTATGTTCGTCGTCCTACAGTAATCACAGTCAGTTTGCTAGTGGTAGTAATTCTCCACTTTTAAACACACCATCAATACATTTTAAGAATTTGGCTTCAAATACAATAATTACACCTAGAACTCCAAACTCGTCAAGCTCCACGTTATCATCAGTATTAGGTAATTTTAATAGCAGGTTTATACTATAACATTTGAAATTATTAAGAGCATTAGTTGGTATTGTTCATAAACATAACTTCACATTCATACAATTAATGTTGTATGTGCGTAACATCAAAGACTATCCTTTTACTGGAGGCCGGATAGTCTTTGGTAGGTAACAGTTATTACTTATACGTATCTTTAGATACCGATAGAATCTTATTGGGCCAGATGCAAAATACAATAGCCGCTGTTGCAGAGCAAGTTACTATCTTAAACAACAAGATGGACGTATTATTAAATAGTCAAAACTGCTCATCTGATTCAAATTCCACTTCCGAATTTTCGTTACTGCCATTACAATCAACTGACGATTTTAACTTATTCGAGCAGAAGTTGCAAGATGATAATTTCTGTAATAAACTTGTAAGTGTATATAGTTTTTAATTATAATTACTTGTTATGCCCGTTTTTATTCTCCAGCAACATTTTCACGAAAGTTATAATCTAAATGAATTATTGAGGGAGTTTAAAAAACCGCTTATAAGTTTTACACTATAATTTCGTATATATGAACTTACCGTTATAAGAATTAAAACATTTATTATTTTTTTCAGATCCAAATTTTGGTTAGTGTTGGGGGAAATGATCTGAGAAGTTGTGTCGCAAACATGATGCGGAGATTAATGTCTGATTCCTTGGGGGAAATGTTTTCCTATTCAGGAAAAACCGTAAATGATGTAAAGAAATTAACTTTCAGTAAACACAAATTGTGTAGATCTGTTCATGGTATGCGTTATATAATCTATAATTTATTGTATATTGATTCAATTCACTATTTTGGTGTTCTGATTTTGTTATAATTTTTCATTTTCCTTAATAATTTTGCAATATATAAAACTACCTATTCTAATTGCACTTTAATTATTTATAGTTGCTGCCAGGAAAATATTTAAGGACGCAGCTACGGATGACAAAATAAGGGTCTTGCTGTGCAATTGGCTGCAGCAGGCCAAAACACGACGCACTAGAAGGTAAAGACATCAATAATATTAAGGTATGAGTGGTTTTAAAGTTTTTTTTTCTTACAGAGAAAAACGCCATGAAAAAGAAAATACATAGGTATTTACATTATATGTTTTTACAGTTCTCCATAATGTTGATATATTATAAGAACTTGAAATATGACAAATCTATATTATTTTTTTATTTTTTATTATTTTATATTTAACAGTTTATATTTAATAAATAATTTGTTTGTGGAAATAACATCAAAACATATTTATTTTTATACCTTTAAAAAGCAGCCATTTACAATTGCTACATAATAGGAATTTCACACTTGAATCAAGCTTGCTTTGCTATTTGGGATATACAGGGTGTTTCAGACCACCCGTACCGGCCAAATATCTCGCGAAATACAAAACGCATTGAAAAAAGAAAAAAATATGTCTTAACATTTTTTTAAGATTCTATTGTTTGATGGTAATAGGATGTCCCCACTCCCACCCCCGGGGGGTGGAGAGGGGGTAACTTCGTAATCTTAAATAGCACTCCCCAGTTTATTATGCAGATTTGAATTCTACGTTAACAAATAGGAACTTTTTGTTTGAAACATTTTTTGAAGTTCGTGACAGATGGCGCTATGATCGCCGATAGAAGTTTTTCCGATTACCTATGCTAATTTGATGTCAGTTTTGTTGAGTGACAATCAAAAATGTTAATGCTTTGTAAAAGGGAAGAGGGGAGCTTTATTAACCCCCTCCCCCTTCCCCACACCCCCACTTCACCCCTACGGCCCATAACCTAGGATGAGAAAACCCAACCATTTTAGATTTAAACAACTGTTCAATACCACGATTGAAGAAGTTAAATTTTGTAAATTTTTTTTGTCTTTGATGGAAAATAGAAAAAAAAAATTTGAAATACTTTGATTTCACGAGTAAAGAACACATTGACATTCCAGATATGTTTAAATCTAAAATTAGGGGTGAAATGGGGGTGTGGGTGAGGGGGGGGGGGGGTAAATAAAGCTTCCCTCTTCCCTTTTACAAAGTATTAACATTTTTTATTGTCACTCAACAAAACTGACATCAAATTAGCATAGGTAATCGGAAAAACTTCTATCGGCGATCATAGCGCCATCTGTCACGAACTTCAAAAAATGTTTCAAACAAAAAGTTCCTATTTGTTAACGTAGAATTCAAATCTGCATAATAAACTGGGGGATGCTATTTAAGATTACGAAGTTACCCCTTCTCCACCCCCCGGGGGTGGGAGTGGGGACATCCTATTACCATCAAACAATAGAATCGTAAAAAAATGTTTAGACATATTTTTTCTTTTTTCAATGCGTTTTGTATTTCGCGAGATATTTGGCCGGTACGGGTGGTCTGAAACACCCTGTATAATCTATCAAAAAAATAATATTGTATCAAGCTTACTTTATATATTAGAAATGCATCATTACGTAATAAAATTGTGCTGAAGTCTATAATAATGTCACTTTATAAAGGGAAACCCATGTCCAATTTTTAAATTCTCCATTAATAAATTCAACCCATTTGTTAAAAATGGGCTTTAAACATAAATGTTTTGGGTTTGGAAACCTAAATCTACGGACTTTTCTATTCCTATTCTTCATATTACACATGCGGGGACCATGTTATGTTCTAAGTCTAACAAATAGCGAAAGTAAATATAGGTAAGTACGCAAGTTTAAAAACTTACCAGAAAACTATAAACTTTAATACATAAGAAGTCAAAAAGTAATAAACAACAAAATATAAACGCAAAACCCAATAATGAACGATTATGTGACGCTGATGTACCTATTTCACATATTTTAAACGAAAAATACCGCCATAAACTCAAACATCTATCATCGTAAAACTTCATGGACCGATTGATAATTTTAGCGCATTTGAGATTGAAAATTTTTTACAAAGTATTTTGACATCCCTGAGAAAAAATGACAAACCTTTACAACAAATTGTTAAAAGGTATTCTGAAAAAATTGACACACTTCAATATCAACAAGATAATACTAATTTTCCTCTACTTAAACATGAGCACAGAAACGGGCCTCTAATTGAAAATTGTGACTTAAATGCACAGCAATTTAAGACTGTTTCATTTGAAAAGTTTACATTGAAGATTAGTTTTCCAGATAATTGCTGCGTTCTAAAAAATAATAATATTATTGTGATTGAAAATATACTACAATTAAATAAAGAAATAAAGCTTCTGGGTAGAAAGTATAACTTTAGAAATTTTTTTTAAATAGTCCATGTGAATCCACTGAAATTGGTATTTTTGAAACTAAAGAAATTCATTTAGGACCTTTAGAATACTTTAGTGTTAGCGAAGTAGACTATAAATGTGTAAAACTTAGGTTTGATACTGATATAGTCATTTTACCACTTCTCCATTGTTAAATTGTATATGTACCATTTTGTATTTCAAAAATTAGATTTGTAGTAAACATGTACATACATTTTAGGTAAGACGAAATAGTATTTACTTATTTGAACTTTTTATTTACTAGATAGTGTGTATGTTGAAACTTTATAGATGTAAACATTTTCACATTACAATTTTTATATTCTCGTAATTTTTTTATTTATTTATTTAATTTCCTTAAAAGAAGCATGGCATTTTTTAGATGTATTAGTGACATCTTTATTATGCCTGGTAAGACATCTTTAAAATGTCTATAAAGACATTTTAAAGATGTCTCTAGACGTCTTAAATACGTCCCACAGATGTCGTTTTTTGTAACAAGCATCTTAGGAACATCTTAAAGATGTCTTTCAGGTGTCGACAGACGTCTTTAGAATGTCACCCTTGTCTTCAAGGAGACACCTTTAAGGTCTCTTAAAGATGTCTTTGTGCTATCTGGGAAGAAGTCGGATCTACTACAAATTGCGAAAAAGGGAAGCAGCAAAGCAAGAATCCATATAGAAAGTGTCAATTTTGCGGGTTATCATCACATCCCAGAGAGAAATGTCCAGCGAGTAAAGCCAACTGTAGAAAATGTCAAAAACCAGGTCACTGGGCTATTGTCTGTAGGAGCTCTAACGTTAATTCTGTAGATTTAGATAATGCAAAGGTATCCGATTATGATGTGTTCTTATTCAGGTAAATCATATCGATGTAAATGAGTGGGTCATCCCAATCTTTGTTGCTAGGGTAAATAGGAATGTGAATTTTCTTATAGATTCAGGTGCAGATATAACTTGTATTCCTTATAGTTTTATTGATAGTGATTTAAAGTCAATGTTAGTTCACTCTGATAAAGTAATTGTTGGCCCTTCAGGTGGTAAATTGAAAACGGCAGGTACTTTACAAACCTCCTTAAGTTATTTACACAGGGAATTAAAGTACATATTTCAAGATATAGGCACGTTTAAAACCGAATTAGAAATTAAAATCAAAGATAACGTTCAGCCCTTTATCCAATCAGTTCCCAGAGTAGTACCCTTACCTTTACTAAATCCTTTAAAAGAGGAATTGCATCGCTTGACAAAACTGATTATCATTGAACCAGTTACTTATTTTACTCCTTGGAGCAGTCCAATCGTTGTAGTACAAAAAGGAGAAAAGATTTGATTATGTGTTGATTACACACAACTAAATAAAGCTGTTCTTCGATCATATTTTCCTATTAGGAAAGTAGAAACTATCTTAGCACAAATCAAAGGATCTAAATTCTTCAGTAAGTTAGACTCCAATTCCGGATTTCATCAAATTCGGTTAAAGAAAGAATGTCAGCATCTTACTTATTTTATATATGCAAACGACTTCCTTTTGGAATCACTTGTGCTCCAGAGTACATATTAATCTTTGAGAAAGGATACTGAAGGAGACGCTATGAAGCATCTTTGCTGTATACTGAAAACGGGAGCATTGGGCGGGGCTAAGTGTATTACCAATATAGCTGCCTCACCAGGTCCGAACTACGGAAAATTATAAAAAAACAAAAGTCATTCCAACCCTCCGCTTAAAGGTGGCTTTATTTAAAATTAATGACAAAGCACACCACTTACTGTATTTTGTCCCTCGAAAATAACGGGCCCTGTTCACTTTTTACGAGATCTCAATTAATGTTAATCGTCTTTGAACATCGCAATCTCCTTTTCGGTTTTTCCAATTACGGCCCTACACATTGTTTATATTTTGTACACTAACTTATGAAATGTTATGCCAGTCGAATTCTTCTTATCTACGCCATCTCTGCTGTTGCAGCTACTGTAGTGTATAGAATACAGATCTTAGGTATATTGAGATATATAGAAAAGCCGACAACAGTGTAATATAAGTGAACTTAAGAGAATGTTCGTTGTACTTCAGATCGTATAATATGTAAGATGCGTTATATTGTAGATTGTTATAAAACTATTAGCGAAGATTAAAAGGTTAATAGTAGGTGTTATTAGTGTTATTACTGAGGTAGAATCAACGATTACAGCTACGTAGAGCACAAGACACCATAATGCTTTTGATATTTACATTAGTATATAACTGTAATACACACGCACTTAATAAATATTACACTTTTTACTAACACAATCTGATTGACAGTTTGTTTGACATAAGTGCACTATCCCAGTCAACACAAATATAACTGATACATATCTCCAAGAGCTCTAGGAAATTACTTAGTTACATATCATGGGTACGTATCGAATATACAAATGTTATGTTTATTAATGCATTACAGATATATAACCGGTGTGACTCTTGTGTTACATTGATATTACAATATGTTACGTATACGTAATAACGTAATACCGCCATCTGTTTCGTTTGTCCGGTACTTTGCTGTTGATTGCGCTAAATATCGTATTACGGTATTTGATGTGCGCTCATATCTCACGTGAGTAACAACTGACGCGTTATTTTATTAACCGCCAACAATTTCTAATTATCATTACATTTGGATTAGATTATTTATCTATGATTTGATGTTAATTGTAAGTGTTTAGTTGTGCCAATATAAACATAACTATGTAAGTATTAAATTTTATTTTTATATCCAGAATTTATAACCAAGCATTGAACTGTACGCTATATGCAACTGGAAAGGAAACGTCCATAAGCGACACTGAAGCCACAACAAACTTAGGCAACCCTCAACGACTGGGTATTTCTGTCTCTTTCTTTCGCACGCAACGTCATATCTATAAACGATAACACGGGGAATAAAATGTACCTAAGTAAGTCAGGTAAAAATACGTTGATGGTTATCTCTTTCACCAGTCATACATCCATTGTGATCCAAGTCAATAAAACGTTTACAATTAAATAAATCAATGTTTTATTATGCGATATATACCTACAATTTTTGTGACGCTGCACATACATATTGAGAATACAGGCGCGTTTAGAGAACATTACAAAATTAATTCAGTTATTTCGTTTATAGTAAAAAAAGTTATATAAAATTTGGTGCTATTTTCTGCTAATTGTTATGAACTAGGTACTAAATTGTTAAATTGACTAATTCACCCTTAGATCATTGGAGAATATATGATCTAAGAGTTCACCAGACAAAAATTATGCAATTTCTACATTGCTTGTCTTTGAAAATACAGTAGAACCCCGCTATTCCGAAAATCCGCCTATTCTGAACAGAACTAAAAACACGCGCACTATTATATTTCTCTTAACTTCATTCCTGGCCCTTTTATTGTGCACGGAAAATTACATGTTACGTTATTTATTAAAAACAAAACGTATAAGTTGCGTTGACTAGAGAGCATAGTACAAGTTTAGATATAGTAGGGTAGGGTGGTCAACAGTGGATCAGTGGTACACACCGTACACAGTGAATCAATCGTTTATTGGTGGAACCATCGTACCCACGTGGTTGCGCGAGCAGCATGCACTGGCTGTTATCATTCTTCTTTGACCTGCGCAACAAATCACCGGTTCCGTTGTGAATGTTCAATTGTTTTATTTGTGTTTTAGTGCATCCTTTTCGAATTATCAGGTAAGTCAAACTTTTTTTATTATTGTACTAGACATTGTATGCTAGAGTTTAGGGTGTTTCCATTGTTTTAAGTCATAATTAACTTACATGAGTACTTCACAATAGCGATGGTATTCCATGTCGCTCTGCCAAAACAACAGTTTAAAAATTAAATGGAGTGTTGGTCAACAGTGGATCAGTGCTACATGGTTAACAGTGGATCATGATCCACTGTATACCTATATCATACAATTGAATTTTTGTGCTACATTTGGCCACTTTCGTTGCAGACAATGCCCCGAAGAAAAAGTCTGGGAGAGAAAGATCGATCGGCAAACACACCCAGGTCCAGATGGAAACAGCCTTACGGTTAATTCAAGGCGGCTTGAGCCTCCGCCAAGCTGCGAAGGAAGCTGGTGTTGCCTTTACGACATTGCAACGATATAACAAGAAGCAAAAAACTGCTGAGCCTGATGTTCAGCTACGTTTAACACCTAATTATAGTGTAAACCGGGTGTTTTCTGAACACAAGAACAAATATTGAAAGACTATTACAAGAAATGTGCTCTACTATTTTACGGTCTGTCATCAAAAGATTGCCGCCAAGTAGCCTATCAAATGGCAAAGATTAATAATCTTAAAATACCACTTAATTGGGAGTCGGAACAGTTGGCGGGCGTTGACTGGTTCCGATGTTTTCGTCAACGGCATTCCGATCTTAGCCTTAGAAAACCGGAGGCTTGCAGCCTCGCCAGAGCAACAGCTTTTAATGAAGAGACTGTCAAAACATTTTTCGATAATCTGGAAAGACTAATGCAGCGTAACCCCCTGTTTGCCGATGGAACTCGGATTGGAACTTGGATGAGACAGGAACGACCACAGTTCAGAAGCCTCAGAGAGTAGTTGGACCAAAAGGGCATAAAAACTTGTGCAAAGTAACTAGCGGTGAAAAAGGAACATTATGCACCACTTGCTGCATCATCAGTGCTGCTGGTCAAGCATTGCCACCTGCCATTATCTTTCCCCGCAAAAAGATAAATCCCAGAATGGCCACTGGGACACCACCTGGAACATTGATCTAGCAACATCATCGGGATGGATGACCAGTGAACTATTTGTCAGCGTTATGGATCATTTCATAAAGCATAGTCACAGCACGCCGGACAACCCCAGTATTTTAATCATGGACAATCACGAATCACACCTAAGTATTGAGGCGCTTGACTTGGCAAAAAAATTTGGTGTTAATGTTCTTACTCTTCATCCTCATACATCAGCAAGAATGCAACCCTTGGACGTTGGAGTTTTCGCACCGTTTAAGACATATTATCACAATGCTATGGATTCTTGGCTGATGCGTCATCCAGGCTGCCCTGTTACTATATACGATGTTGGAGAACTAATTGAAATAGCATTTACAAAATCAATGACCATTTCCAACATAACTAAAGCCTTCAAGAAAACTGGAATATACCCATTTGACAGGGATATATTCTCTAGTGATGACTTTCTAC
The DNA here is from genome assembly GCA_036250285.1 of Pyrocoelia pectoralis. NCBI lineage: Eukaryota > Metazoa > Arthropoda > Insecta > Coleoptera > Lampyridae > Pyrocoelia > Pyrocoelia pectoralis. The sequence continues at coordinate 27,872,148 of CM070075.1, forward strand.
CCAGCACAGTGACAGATCGCCCTAATCCAGCCAGTTTGATTCCAGCCCAGTCTGTCGACAATATTGTAATGACATTGCCGGAATTGGACGAAAATTCAACCATTACAAAACCAGTTCATAACACCGGCGCTGGGAACATTGCATCATACGGTGACGCTGTTGCTGGAACATCTGGTTGTAGCAATAACTTAATATCACCAGAACAATTCAGGCCGCCACTGAAAGCTAAACCTAGAATCAACAAAAGAAAACCAAGAAAGCTAGGAAAAAGCATTATAGCGACGGACACTCCCGAAAAAAGAGAAATAGCACTGGCTAGAGAAGCAACTAAAAGAAGAAAAGAAGCCAAAGAAAAAAAGGTGAAGCGTCAAGTGTTGCAAAGTGATTCCGAAGAAGACTACGATGAAAAAACATTGTGCCAGGACTCTGATAATGATTGGTTTGAAGAAGAAGAAATAGAAATCAATGAAAACGTGTTGACTGAAGAGCGTTTAGAACTACCCTTACCTCGTCAAGCAGAACACGAAGAATATGTGCTTGTTCTATTTTGTACAAAAAAACAAAGGATTTTTTACATTGCCAAGGTTTTGGAAACCCTAAACCATAACATGGAATATTATGTCAGCTTCCTTAGACTGAAATTTAGATCGCAGCAACAATTTTGTATGCCAGATGTGCCTGACCAAGCGTTTGTTAAAGAACAGGATGTAAAATTTATCCTTCCAAATCCTACAGTTAGCGGTACAGCCAGGCGACAGTCTTATTATAAGTTTTCAGTTGATCTCTCTTTGTTAAATATGTGTTAATTTTCCTGTTTTGTAATATCCTGGTGCATGATCCACTGTTAACCCTTACTTGTTCCACTGTGGACAACCCATGGTACACAGTGAATCAGTATGCACCGACTAATATATATTTTTTTGCTATTTTGTTTGTTTTGCAACCGAACGTGAATTACCACATTTCGATAGAATAATTGTTCCAGGAACTATATCTAAAATTTTAAAACATTTAATGCATTTTTTCCCGAGATATATGAGTTTCAAAAATCGGTGATCCACTGTCGACCACCTTACCCTAGACGTCAGTACTACAGAGAATCGGACATACTTAGATGTTTGTACATCTAATTCACTTCAAATCGACAATATACAATTAGAAAGTGAATCTTTCATTGGTAATCATTTCATTGTGTCAATCGTAAACTCATTGTTACCAAATCAGATAAAACAAACCTAATTAATTATGATAGTTCTGTTGATTATTCTTCTACTGTCTTAAAGCTGAATTGCAACAGGTGGTTATAGAACATAATTTAACACATATGGCTATTACGGATATTTTGCACGTTTTAAAAAAACATGGGAATAATGATTTACCCTATGATTAGAGAACTTTGCTTAAAACACCCAGAAACATATGCACTGATATTGTACCCGTTAATCCTGGAAGGTATATTCACTTCGGTTTATCCCACACAATTATACGTATGATACCCAAACATTTTACTGTTATACCAGACCAAGTTTTATTGAATTTTAACATAGATGGATTACCAATATCTAAAAGTTCTACACTTCAGTTTTGGCCTATTCTAGCTTCATTTGTTTTACATGAAAATAATTTATACACAGAACCATTTGCTGTAGGTATCTACGAAGGAAATATGAAACCACATGATGCTAATGAATATTTAAAACAGTTGATTGACGATATTAAAATTATTATGGACAATAACAACTATATTGATGTAGATAATAAAAAGGTTAAGGTTATAATTAATCTTTTCATTTGTGATGCACCCGCTAAAGCTTTCATAACAGGAATTAAAAATCACAATGGATATAATAGTTGTTCAAAATGTACTGTGCATGGAGATTATATTGATAATAGGGTTGTGTTTTTAGAATCAAATTGTGATTTTCGAACAGATTTATCATTTTTACAAAAAGCAGATCCAGATCATCACAAATTCACTTCCGTTTTAGAGTTGCTTAATATTGGAATGGTTTCAAACTTTGTTATAGATTATATGCATTTAGTATGTTTAGGAATTATGAAACGACTATTACAATTTTGGGTAAAAGGGGCAAAAAATTTTAGATTAAATGATTCTCAATTGAAAGAAGTTGATGAAGAACTTTTAGCTCATAAGACATGGATACCAACAGAATTTGCACACAAACCTCGAAGTATTAGTGAAATCGACCGGTGGAAAGCTACGGAGTTGCGTCAATTCTTACTTTATACTGGACCAATTGTATTACAAAGCAAGTTATCTTCTAGCTTTTATATACATTAAATGCACAGAAAGTTAAATTTTTACCGAACAATCCATTGTGCACAAATGTGGTATGTGTTTATTCTAACATGAAGCCACCAGCCCCATCTACCATTTGGTGTAAGTACAACAAATTCAAACGCTTTATGCGCACTTGTTGTATAATCACTTACCACATTTGTGCTTTTAGAATAAATATCTACATATGTAGAGAGCGCATTTACCACATAGTTTAATATTTTACTTCTTAATTTGGAGGTTATATTTTGTTATCTGTTTTATGCGTTATGTTGTATAGTTGTTGGTTGTTAGGCAGTGTTTTAAGTTAAGCAGCAAAATGGTTTCTAGAGGTAAACACCTAGTGGAAATGGCATTGGCATTGCCTGATACAGGTAAGTTGAATATGGTATTTATATGAAGTTGAATATGGTATTTTTATGATAACAAATAGCTCGAAACAGCTGCAAGATGGTGTCGGTAGCTATCTCGTACAGTGAATACTAACTTATTCATTTGTTATTTGAATTTTTTTCTTTCAATGGTCTTAAAAGCTATACTTAGTTTGCCATTATTAAGGATTTCCAAATCAGGATTTTTCTCTTTTGCATTTTGCAATGGAAGATTTTCATTTAATAATCGTATTGCATTTGTTTATATTTTCTATTTAATTACTAACAATTACAATTAAACTTGACTTTTAGAGAATAGGTACATTTTTATTCAGCGTGTTTTTTCAGAAAAGTGTAACTTTGAGCAGAAAAGATGCTCAAACGTTATTGAAACTGCCCTACCTAGCACATCTGGACATACCGATTCAAAACCGAGTGTATCAGAAAATTACCTTCTACATCGTGATTTATTTAGTACAAATGAAGAAGACTCCGACATCGGAGAAGACAGACACTCTGAGCCATACATAGACTCCAGTGAGTCGTACGTACCTTCAAATTCAGAAGTGAGTTCCGACGATGTACAGAAAGATGAAAAAGATTCAGAATTTAGTACTGAGAATGAAGAAATAGAGAAAGAAAATTTGGCGAAAACAAACAATGAAAAAAGAACGAAAAGGAAGAAGGCTGACAGAGCTTCTTGGAAAAGAACAGTTGTGAAGAAAAAAAGACTTAGTGGAATGAAATATATAAACAGAAGTGGAAAAGAAGTTCCAGTGAAGACACCTTTAATCGCAGATTGTACTCGTGGTAGATATAAGTGCAGCCAAGCAGTGTCCAGGGTATGTTTGATTTAAATCGCTTGATTTAAATCATTGATTTAAATCGCGATTAAAATCAAGTGATTTATTTTTTAAAAAATCTGATTTAAATCAAAGCTATTTTAGTGAAATCTAGAAAATTTAAATAAATTCTTGAATAATATTAAAATTACATAGGTACCTGTAGAATGGATCTATATAATTAGTCAGGATAATTAGTGCTATTGTTGATGGTATAATGATAATGGCACACTAATGAGGTTGCAATTTTTACTTTACCTTTGGAATTTTAAGCCTTCCTGTTCCTTTGTTATTTAAGCAGGTAAGCAATAAACCCTCAAAATAAAAGGGAGATTACCAATATATTATTACCAGTTGTAAGTGATTATTGATTGCTGAAAGTAGTGCTGCAAAAATGTCTAGTGTACATACAGGTGCGGGTAGAAAAAGGGATCCCATTTGGGCAAACTTTGATACCAAAAAGACCAGCAAAACAGGAATTAGAGCAGTATGTAAACAGTGCAATGCTGAAATGCAAGGGCTGGTTGAAAGACTAAAAAAGCATGTGTCTAAGTGTTCTACTTCTACCAATCCTCAAGAGGGTGAAGCTGACAACATATTGGGTGAGTATTTTCAAATTTAAAATTCGTATAGGTACTATAAAAATATAAAATGAACTTTACATTTTCAATTCAATTAAAATTTATACTAAATTGTTTGTTAAAATAGACTTTATGACTTAAAGACTTACGTAAACGTCTTTGTTCACAGAAGTGCACGAGTCTCATGCTGCAACAAAAAGAAATGCTGAAAGTGAAGGATCGGAGGCAATGCAATGCAAAATTCAAAAGAAAGACGGGGACGTATCTAAATTTATGGTTCGAACATCATTAACACAGAAGAAAGAAATTGATCTACAAATAGCGCGGTATATGTATGCAACAAATTCTGCATTTCGTTGTGTGGAGAATCACCAATTCCAAAAACTAATTGGGCTATTAAGACCTGGATATACTCCACCCAGTGAGAGGGATTTATCTGGAGCACTGCTAGATAGAATACATATGGAGGAAATGGTAAAATGCCAAAAAACGTTGGAACGAGAGACGATTTGTTTGACATTAGATGGCTGGTCAAACGTACACAACCAACCAATTATCTGTGCTTGCGCTATAAAAAATGATGGAGAAGTGTATTTAGTGGACACTATTGATACATCCGGACACCCCCATACTAGTGACTATCTAGAACAACGGTATTCAACCGGGGGTACGCGTACCCCTTGGGGTACGTCAGATAATCCTAAGGGGTACTTGAAAATTTTTAAATAAATTTAATATCTGACTGATGATCAAATGAAAAACTTATGGTGGTATTTCCGGCCCCCACTCACTCTAGCCTAGCGCAAGGTCAAATGCCTTTATATAAAAGTATAAAACACAAGTGGCTATCGCTAGTGCGTGGTAAATAAAAAACTTGGGGTACTTTAAGTCAGAGACATTATCTATAGGGGTACACGAAAAAAAAAGGTTGAATGCCACTGATCTAGAAGATATCACAAAAAATATCATCACAGTTACACAAGAAAAGTTTAAATGCAGAGTGGCTAGTTTTGTAACTGACAATGCTGCCAATATGACAAAAATGCGACAAAGTTTATTCGATTCATCAAATCAAAACATAGACGTATTGACTTATGGATGTTCGGCACATCTTTTAAATCTATTAGCTAAAGACTTAAACATTCCTTCTGTTACAGAAAATGTGGTGAAAGTTATAAAATATTTTAGAAACAATCATATCGCCAGAGCAAAACTTGCTGAAGAAAGAAGTACATCAGGGCGGGGACTGGTCGTTCCACAAGAAGTGCGTTGGAATTCTATTTGTGATTCACTACAAAGTTATATTGAGAATTGGCCGTTGTTGGTTAAAATTCTAGAGGAGCATAAAGAATTATCCGTGTCTGATAACACTATTCAAAAATTAGTCCTAAACATTGGACTTAAAAGAAATTGCGAGGATTTATTAAAGATTTTGACTGACCATGAAAAGCAGAAATTACATTTGAGTTCCTTGATTACCAATGTACCAGTAAATAGAAGAAAGGTAGGAACACAAGATGTAAGACGAAAAACGTCAAGAATCTACTACTTAAAGGACTCAAATGGTGCAAGAAAAAGAGTATGTTTGAATTTTTTTTGCAAGACTTTTTCTATATCTCATCGTGTTGTCGAAACGTGCATGAAAAATGTCAGTAGCAGCAGGACGTACATCGGATACGATAAGAGGAAAGACACAAAGCCTCATAATGCAACACTTGAAGCAACCACATTATACGTTCGGGAGCATATAGATAGTTTTCCTCGTATTGAGTCGCATTACAAAGAACACAACAAAGATCGAAATGAAGTTAGCAGATGATTAGCTCGATCTGTTAATGAAGGTATGTACATGCTAATCGAGATTAAAGTAAAATATAAGACTTTAAGTGTGTGCAAAAAAAATGCAAAAAATCTAAAAAAGTTAGAACAGGAAAAAGAAGTAGAAGAGGATGAAGACGGAAGCCCGGAAGACAGTGATGGAAGTGAAATTATGGACTCTGATTACGACGAATAATAAAATATTTGTTTCAATATACTTATTTAACTGCAGATGTTACTTATTTTCATGTTTGTTTCTAATACAATAATAATAATAATATTTGTGAATATTTATGTATGTAGTTTTCTTTTATGATTTGTTGTTTGGCAGCAAAAGGGTACAATTAAAAACAAAAATTTTCTAAAGATTTTCAAAATTATATTTACTGACTTAAAACTGATTATAATTCCTTCAACAACTGTGCAAAACATAATATAGACACATGATTCCAGATTTGGCACTTATACCCTTTTGCTTCTGACTCTGACCCCTTCAATTATAAATATAAATAGCCTTTGTGGTACTTATAGAATATAACTACAAGGGCAACCGGAAGAAGAATGCTTTCCGTAATTTAAAATTGAATGCGCTATTAACAAGTATTGTCTATTTTGAATGAATAAAAGTAACTACCTATACCATATTACGTAGGTATTTGCTTAGAGTGTTCAATGGAATTGTTTAAGAATGTCACTGTAAAGGAGGTGGAATTAAACATCCAAAAGTGGCTTAGGAGGTGCTCTGAAAGAACAAAAGCAACAATCCAAAATTAAACAGCTTACTTCAATAAAATATAACATATTTTGTTTTTATTGTTGCTTTTTACTATTAAATTCTTATCAAATTTGTATTTGCATCTCATTAGGTTTTATTGCAGTCTTTGACTGCGTTTTGTTACCCATAATCAGAACAGCAGTATTTATTTCATTTTAAAGTGCACCTATGTACATACAGCCACGTATGTATAATGTACATACAGTTTTGTACGTTTAATGTACGTACAGCTATGTTTGTTTAACGTACGTACAATACCATACGTACCTGTTATGTATAAAGTAGTGACAAAAGAATGTACTATGTACGTACCTTACACTGTGCGTACATTGTTTGTATGTAAATGGTACGTATTTATGCTATATAGGTTACTACCTCATAATATTAATACAATTACTGTTCAAGTCAACTAGGTAAAGAATATTTGAAGCCTTAGGGTTCCTTGTAATACATGTTCATCGAGAACTGTTGCTGAAGGTGTAATTCTAATGTATATGGCGGTTAACAACCACAGCAGTTAAAAAGGGATACAGAGATGCTAGGAAAATTCACTGTTGTATAGGCGAAAATTTAATTAAAAATCATCAGCACTCAATGGAAATACATAATGAAATTGATATTCTCATACTATGCAAGTTACGAATTAATAAACATTTTCGCACCTTCAAAAGCGACATTCAATGAGATACATGATGTATGACAATCAATAGTTTTTTTTTAGTTTTGCTCGTCGAGAGTTACAGATTGAGATTTTAATTATACATTACAACAATTTCCAAGAAAATTGAATCCCAATTCTAGATCTGCTTCTCAAAGTTATTTAATAATATAATTTGAGATATCAAAGAAAGAAATATTTAGTAGATTAATATCAAAAACATCAAATAAGACAAGATCGGTGACAGCGGCATTGGTCAAAGATAAATTCTTTTTATTAACAATATTACCACTGTTACTTACCTTGCCTTACATTACAAATATTACAATTTTGTTGTAATAAGAGCGTTAAATTTTATAATGACTGATTAATACAACACTAAAAAAGGAAAAGTTGGTAACAAGAGTATTAGTCCACTTGGAATATTATAATTATGCTAATGAGGCAATTCTCTATTAAAATTACCATTGTTACTAACCTGACCTTAATGTACAACTTAATTGTAATTGGTGCATTAACTCTAGACCGATAACAATTGATGATTATAGAACATTTAAATTATACATTTATAATTAAAACCTAAGACACAATAAAAGGAGATGCGAAAGTTTAAACAATTACAATTTGCAAATGTTAGTAGTAAGTTCTTTTTTTTGTTGGTCAATTTTCAATTATTAATGCTATTACATATTACCAATTCTTAATTTTGTTATTCACTCTTTTTCATATTTAAATTGTTCTTTTATACACTGTTATTACAGTCAATGTCATTATTGGATTAAAAACACTTCAGTTTGTTACAATGTCTTGATTGGTTTTAAAAACAGCTTCTAATTATATGAATGTTACTCACACCATTTTATATTTCATTTATTCATTTTTTAACAAAAGAATGTTAATCAGGATAATTATTATGGTCGATGTCGTTATTAAATTAGTTGCACTACAGATTCTTGACTTCAACCATGTTAAAACAGCTTCCAAATTCCAAAAAAATAAGATCAAATGACGCTTCAATGAACTTAATCGTTGGTCTTGTGCTGCTTTAATGGTAGCGATGGAGCACAATTACTCAATGACACTATTTAAATATGCATGGCCACTGCAATGGTGAAATTTTGTCACTCTTGTTGTGTAATAGGATATTAAGCCTATTTTGTGATATTATGATAGTAATAGTAAGAATTACCCATTATAAAGTTATGGTTATATTTGCCATTAAAATAGAGAGATGATTTTAGGACTGCTTTACGTTCTCGCATGATGAAATATGTTGCAGTTGTAAATTTTAAGTAGCCAACTTTCACTGCAGTCCACTAACTAAAATCAATCCAAGAGACATGACTGAAATGGTATCCAGGTTTTTTGGGGTATCAGCTTTCCCATGTTGTGTTGGTTTTTTGACAACATACTAAGTCACTAGGCCAAATGATTGATGGTCCTAACTTTCTTAATGGACTTCACGTTCATAGCGCATCTGAATGTCTTGTTTGCAGGTAACAGTTTGCTTTGGTTGATTGATGAGATACTTTGGCGTCAACGGTCTAGCATAGATTATGTAGTGCAACACCAGCTGCTTGTTGTTTGAATCGTGTATGATGTCACTGCCGAGAACCTCCGTACACTTGACACTTTCTTTTTAAAACTCTCCTTATCAGCAATTATTTGCATTACTATTATCTATTACAAATTTTCCATTTTTTACTATACAGAAGTCCCTTAAATCTAACTAAACAAAATTTAATTACTTTTTATTTCAAAAGTTGGGCGTAGTACAGTATGTACTCTATTACAATAACATTACTTTTAAATTTCATAGATAACATTTAAATAAATACTAATTATAAGAAAATAACACTAAACGACTAGCTATTGCAGTAACTGATTGGTTTGCTGCAAAAATTACAACCACGCCCCTAAAATCTTGCTATAACTTATACATTATTAATTATCAAACATAATCACACAATGATAGTAATATACAAACACATATGGAAGTTAGTAATACTTCTTTCTACTGATTACTAGAGAGTATCCTCCTTATTTATGTATTTTAAAACCTTGAAAAGCTGAACTATTATTGTAGGTATTATTGAACGCAAACGTAAATCAAAATTTAGCTTAGGTCTCGGGATGATGTGAAAGTTCTAAATAGAAATTTGAAATTACCAGAAACCACGCATCTCATTTTAAGATTGTATGTAAGTTGTATTTCTGAGATGAGACAGGGAATTTTCAAGCATCTCAGACTCCAATACAATTTTGCTGCAATCTGTACCGTTGTGAACATCACATCAAAATCTATAGTTGATTACACAATATACATGATAATTATTAAATTTATATTACACACTAAAGCTCCTCCTTTTTGTGTTTACTATTTGTTTATTTGAGGTAGGCCTTTACTATTAAATACAATATACAAATACACTACACACCTATTACCCTAACTTTTGACCACGAATAAGTACTACTGTTTTGTGAATCAATGCTTTTAATTTTTATTAAATTCCACCACATTATAATTCAAACTTTTCTTAAATGATTAATAGCATAATTTAAAAAAAAATTATGTAATTTAAGTTGTACCAATAATAGAATTAGTGGTAGTTATTATAAGGATTTAATAGTTTAGATAAATAAGTGTACATAATACAAATATTGATAAGATGAGAGTGTTATATTGACTAAGTTTTATGCACAACTGCTTAACCTGGGGTTGTCAGATCCAATAGCGTGAATTATGAAATGGGAGGCATTCAATTACCTATGGTACAATATGGTAGATTCATTAAAGCCCAAAGAATACAGTGGTTAGGAGTGTTAGGACATATTATGCGAAGCGAAAACAGTATAATAAAACTAATAACCCAATGGAAAACAAGAGAAACACGAAGCAGAGGTAGACCCAAAGTAGATGACTGGACCACTCGACAACAACATGACAACACTTAATTGTATTTAGACAGACTGTGCTTTTATAATACTTGTTTCCCGCTTAAATGGAAGGAAAAACGGTAAGTAATATAAGTTTTTAGTTGTAGGTACATTTTATAACGTTATTTATATTTACTCATAATGGTATTTGGCATTGTTTCCTATCGCAGTTATTAATAAAACAAACCATGTGTTGAGTACAACCCACTTATAACCACAAATTAATAACGTGACTTAGAGCGTATAATAATGCCGACTTTATTTTATGAAAGTATATATTAAATGTGTAGTGTAGTGGAGTGCTAATTAGAAAAGTGGCAACACTGTTTTTTAAGTAGTTTGTAACAAGCAGCATGTCCTACGATTTAGTAAGAGAAATTTATGTTAGTTACAAATCACATTAAAACCATTCACTTGTGCTGGGCTATTTTATTTAATTGGCGATACAACAACATGTAATTCGCTTAAGGGGATGTATAGTTTGGTACGCTTCTTAAGTGATAATTCCATTTCTGCTGTGCCATCAATATGGGTGGAAAGAGTTGAAGACAGGGATGTATGTTCTTGGCCAGGAAAAAACATAAAAAACATTCGAAACGTGATAGTACAGGCTTTACCTTCTAAGCCTGAATGGGAAAGATTTGAGTTAGAGATTATAAGAACATATGGTAAGGTTAAAGTACAATTTAAAGTTCTTTTATTAGTGTATGTATATAATTGATAGAAACCTACGAAGATGCATTTAAAAAGGAAAAGCATGTCTTCTGATTCCGAACAGGATTTTCTAAATTTTCTAAAATGTTTTAACAAGACTTTGTCTTGATTGTAATTACGTTATGTGTTAATTAATCTTAAGAGTTTTTTCCCGTGAGTATAATGTTATAATTTTCTAACCTTTCTAACCTAATTTATATTTAGCATAAATTTATTGTAATCTCACATGTATCATGCAGCTATAATGTTTTAATATAATTTACCATGTAACCTCCGGCAGCGGAGAATCATTAACGTATTGATCTCACCCAATGTAAGTACTGTCTCCCCTGGTGGGGACAATTTACCTTTACGAAATCTTACACTTCAATCCCTAGATTCAACGTCTGAAGATGGCTACGGCCGAAACATGTTACATCTCTTTTAACCCTTAAACATTAATCTTTGCTTCACGTCGATTCAACAATTAATGAATAAATAATTTTATGGGGAAGGTTTAGAGTTTCTGTTTCACCTTTAACAGGAATTGGGAAGGGGGTTATGAAAAAAACTGAAATCAAAACAGTACCCGACTGATGACAATGACGATGAATTGCCCGTTTAATTGAAGTTTCTGAACCTGATATGTTAAGTATGTCACTGTACTTAATATTGACAATAATTTATTTAACATAATTTTCTAGCAAGTAATCTTATAGGTGAATACGTGCTTGAGTAAAATGAAAGTTTACCATCGCCACTTAATAGTGATAAGGACGAATGTAAGATACATACACCTATTTCTTATTTTTTCAATTCCCATGTTTAGTACTTTCTGCAGCTCCGTCGTCATCCACTTCATTAGGAGAAATACACCAAGAAATTGTTGAAATAAAGTTAACGTTAAAAATTGTTCAACAACAAGTTATGGAGCTTGGAAATAGAATGTGCGGGACACAACTCCATTTACCAAGTACTGCAAAACTGCCATCGTTCCCACTGCAGTCAACTAAAGCTCTAATAGATTTAGAAGAAGATTTGAGTAGTAATACCGAAATAGCTCAACACTTTGTAAGTTCTAGTTTTAAAAGTTTAAATATACCTATTCATGTATTTTTTAGTTACAGAAAGTGTCCCTAATCGGTGGGTATAATTTTAAGAATTGTGTCGATAGAACGTTGCAGTCGATTATTTCAATGAATTGGGAACATTTTGTTCTTGGACCGGAAAAGGCAACAACTTTGCTGTAAGGAACATGGTAGTGTTTCTAATTTAAAGAAATTGAGATATTATGACTCATCACATTTTATTATAACAAAGTAAACAAATAGAAAAACTTTTACTGTTGGAGCCGTGACAGCGACAAACGATTTCTGTCATACAGTCATGGATACTCCAAAATCTGATTTGGGTGATGAATATTGTAACTTTTCAAATTCGGAAGTAATATCTCAAGTTGCTGAATTTTCCTCTCACCCTTGTTCCGCTTTTACCATTACTAATCTACCATCAATATTACAAGACATAAAAAATGATGAACTTCTCATAAAAGAATTAACATAGTGGGGAATTAAATTTCATGTTTCACATTGCCAGCTTAACGAATTGCTGTTAATTTTAAAGAAAAATTGTAAAGTATGCAATAATTCATTGCCACGGGATTGCCGAACACTTTTAAAAACAACAGCAGTTTCTAAGGATTCAATAATCGAAATGTCACCTGGAAAATATTATCACTTTGGGTTAGAATCAAATATTTTATATTCGATCAATTTTTATAAATTGAAATTCACAATTCCAAATATAAACATATCTGTTAACGTTGATGGCCTACCCCTATCAAAAAGTTCAAACAGTCAGTTTTGGCCTATAATGGGAAGTATTGATGATGATACTCGATTAGTAAGCCATTTGTAATAGAAGTATATCATGGTTACAGTAAACCAAATGAAAGTAATACGTTTTTGAAACCTTTTGTGGATGAATTTGTATCTGTGACTTAAAGGGATTATTATTAATGGCGTACTACACAAAGTAAATTTATTAAAAATCATTTGTGACGCTCCAGCAAAAGCTTTCATTTTGAATATGAAACAACATAATGCATACAACAGCTGCACAAAGTGTAAAGTAGAAGGGGATTTCTTAAATAATTGTATGTCTTTTATTAAAACTGATGCTGCATTAAGAACAGACGATGATTTTAATAATTATGTAGATGACGACTTTTATAAATCTAATACCGTTTTATCATCATTAAAAGTTGGAGTGGTTTCACAAACTTGTTTGGATTATATGCACCTAGTTTGCTTAGGGGTTATGAAAAGACTCATTACATTTTGGGCGAAAGGTTCAAAAAATGTGCGCTTATCCGAACTCCATATATGTGAAATAGATAAGACGCTAATTGCATTTAGAAAATGTATTCCTAAGGAATTTTCTCGGTTGCCACGTTCATTACGTGATATTAGACATTGGAAAGCAACTGAATTTCGCCAATTTCTTTTATATACGGGACCAATAGTTTTACAAAACATATTACCTTCCAATCAATACAACCCGTTTTTTAGCATTACATTGTTCATTACGGATTTTGATAGATAAAGAAATTTTGCCGTGTATCGCTCACACTCTTAATTTAGTCGTGCGTGCAGGACTCCAGGACTGCGAACTCGGGGAGATGATAAAAAAATAAAAGCTATTGTGGAACATTTCCACAAAAGTCCAATAGCTACCAAAAAACTAATTGCAATGCAGGAGCAACTGAGGCCTAATCAAAACCATTGAAGCTAAAAACGGACGTAGTAACCAGATGGAACAGTACCCTGGACATGATTGAGAGGTTTGTTCACTTTAGAAGCGTCTCTTGGAATCTTACACAATCCTGTAGAAAATCTTTTGGAAGGTGAATGGCAGACACTGACAGAAATAATAAAATCCTGAAGCCATTCAAGTAACTCACTGAAGAAATGTCTTCAGAAAAAAAAGTGACTGTTTCAATGGTCCTGGCTTCGACAGAAAGTATGATTAGAATTTTTCACAATTTAGATACAAATATTATATTGTTACAGATACAGGAAAGAAACTGGCAAATAAATTAGGTTTGATGTAATATACATAAGAAATCTGTCTCCCCTTTTATTACTTCCCATCATGCATAAACTTATATGAAGCATGTAACGCTGACAAAGTGCACAATCATCAGTTCAAAGTTAAAGAATGCACATACCGCTATATCTTCGACAATGAATTTAATTTATCGTTCGGACACCCCAAAAAACTGACACTGTGGCACTTGCGATTCTGATGCTGCAAATGAGTAGGTAACATTTTGAAACTACAAAGCCGCTTTTGCAGTTCAGAATTTCGATAGAGAACTGGCCAAAAATACAAATGACATTGCATATATAACATTCGACCTCCAACAAACGATGCCTTTATCTCGACTCAGTACTTCTAAAGCATTTTGCCTACGCCAAATGTGGTTTTATAATTTAGGTATACATATTACAATTCAAGAATAAAAGGTATTTTACACACATCAATTTAGTAGCTAAATAAAAAATAAATACCTAATATAAAATAGATCATTACTAAATTGATGTTGTGTGTAAAATTATTGCTCCTTATTGTTAATTTCTTCATTTTATTTGACTTGAAAAAGCCAACCTAACTATTGGCGAAACATTGTATGTTATTCTATTTCAAAAATTTAATTATGATTCTAATAAAATAAGAAGAAAAAAATCATAATAATTTATTTAGCATAAAGAGATCCCTTATATCATAATATGTACTGTAATTTGAGGTTACTTTGCCTCTTAAGGGGATATACTTTGCTCCAGAAGTGAGAAAACATTATTGCTGTCTTGTAAGGAGTAGGTGAATTATAACATAACGTAATGTGTTTCGCTTTAAAGAATACTATTTTGCGGAGATGAAATGTTTCTGGTTTCATATCTTAGATGTAAAAAGGAGACGATTTATTTTCATTTTAAGGATTTACAAAGAAATCCCTTAATGTTTCAGGGAATACCAAAGAAATTTAATGTAGAATAGGTCGGGCAAAATTGTGCATTTTTTTAAAAATAAATATTTACCTTTTGTTTTTGTAATAATTTATTTATCACACTGAATTTCTGTTTTTTTTTTAGAATTTTTTATTTTTCTGTTTTATTTTAATAAATACCTATTTGTATTAAAATTGTTTTAATTTAACAATTTTTGAACATGCCTACTCATAGTAATGTTTAAACAAAAAAATGCGTTTGAAATACGCCCTAATAGTTGATAAAGTTGGACACATGAAGGTTTTTAATGGGTGTCCAAAATAAGCTTACTAATAGGCATTAAACCGGACACTATTTGGTAATTTATACAATTATTGTTAACATCAATATTGCAGTTCTTGTTGCTAACTTAGTAGTCAAGATATTAAGCTACATACAGTGTGTTCCAAATAGTTTTATACAAATAGAGAAAAAGTTTATCTCTGTATGACTTGTGGATCCATAATCAAGTACAAAATTTTTAAAACATTGGCCGGAATACAGGGAAAATCAAAATTATGATTGGAGTGGGAGGAAAAATAGGTTCAAACTGTAATGGAGAGCAAAATGAAATGAACATTGTGCTCTCCACTACAATTGTAACGTATTTTACTCTCACTCCAAATCATAATTTTGATTTTGGCTGTAGTCCGGCCAATGTTTTAAAAATTTTGTACTTAATTATGGATTCACAAGTCATGCAGAACTTTTTATGAAGAGTATTTTTTTTTGGGGGAAATGTAAGATAACATTTTTCTCCATTTGTATAAAACTATTTGGGACATAATTATTTTTTTCCAATTTTTTTCCTTATCTATAACAAGGATATTTATAAAAAAAACCAAAACAGTGTCGAAGTAACCCCCTTTGACTATCAAATACCAATATGTAGTTGCATTATGTGCTAGCATAAATACATTTAGAGATAATATAATAATAATAATAATAATAGTGTCTTTATTATTTGCTTCAGCAGGTATACATCCATAGAATTAATATTAAGAACAGGCAGGTGAAACAAATAACCTCAAGGCGCAGTTCAAAAGAAAAGATCTTTTGCTCTTCCACTGAACCTTGGAGAAGAAAAAAAAAAGCATACACATAATTATTGTGTGACGTAATGCAATAGAGCTGACACAAAGGAAGTACACAAAACATTTAGAAAAAAGATTATAGACATTCGTTAAATTAATTAATAAGTACATTGTTGGGACAGTAACATTCGGTACAATTTGTATTTAAATGTAGTGATGGTGTGATATGATTTATGAAATCTGGCAAACTGTTATATATAGTTGGAAGTTGATAGGCAAATCCACGTTTATACAAAGAAGTTCTATGAATAGGAATAGAGATTAATCCTCTGTTTCTAATGTTTAAATTGTGAATATGACTGCGATATATGATTTTGTGAGTTAGATAAGCAGGAGTGTCTGTGGTAATTATTTTGTGAAATAAAGTGGCTGTTTTTAAAAACCTTCTATTAGACATATTTAACCAGCACACTTCGCTTAATTTGTGTGAAATATGTTCGTACTTACGGATGCCAAAAATCAATCTAAGACATGAATTCTGAACGCGTTGTATTTTATTAGAGGTGTCTTTGGTAATAGAAGAGTGGTACAGTTCAGAGCAATAGCTAAATTGGGACAATACTAGTGCTTCACAAAGTGCTTTCTTGGTCTTTATGGATAGATGGTGACGATGTGGATAAATAAGTTTAAGGCTACTATATGCTTTCCTTACGTAACAGTTAATTTGACTTTCATATCTAAAAGTATTGTCCATAATGACACCTAGGTTCTTAATTTCTGACTTCAATGGCACAGATACATTATTAATTCGAATATCAAGTTATCTTCAATCACTTATTTTGTATTGTTTCTGGTGAGTGAGAGAGAGGGGGGGAGGAGAGACATATGAACAAAATGCAGTCAGATAAAAAGCGATTTCTGGCGAGGAAAAGTAAGCTTCAGTTCGGTCAAGTTACATGTAGGTAACTCGTTTTCTGGCGTCTAACTGATGACGTCATGTCTTACTGTGATAAGCTTCGATAACATGAAAAGTCCTTACTGTGGCTTACTATGATCCGACTCGAGTTAAGATAAATTGGTTACATGCGCACCCAACTAAAGTATTTGGAAATGCCCGTAGTCTGTATATTATTATTTTGATAAATGTATATTTTATTTGTATTTAACATGAATTGAACCATCGCCATCGTGTTAGATACTTAAGGGAATTTCCAACTCTTAACAACTGATATAAATACATTTGTGATGTTGACCTGAATCACCTTTAGGAACCATTTATTGCCCCACAATAGTTTAATGAGGGTCATTTGTCCAGCAATTTGCATATTTCAAAATTCCATTACTTCTTTTACCTTATAATATAATTTAGGCGATATTTAGGTATAAAGGATTTTTCATACCTACCTCGCCAGAAATCGCTTAAAGTGATCTAACTTATCTAAATCACCAAAAAAAATGCAGGTATATTTTGCAGAGCATACCTAACCTGCATTCTACATTAGGTATTTCATGGCACGAAAGTAAAATACACATCTAGCCAAAAACATCTACATTCAAGACAAAATAAACAACAATATTAATTTCACCTAATTTCTTTCAATCTATGTTGAACGTTCAGATTTGTTTGTATCGTTTCAATAATCATTTTAAGCAACTGAAAATTTAATACCATTTGCACATTTATCTGAACAGTAGAATGCAAGCAATAAATGTGTATAGTCACGGCAATCCTAAAAGCGTTACACGTGACATATGACAGTACCAATGTAATACAAATTTTTCGGATTGTCATTAAAGGTAATATTCTAGGGTAAAATAATTCTACAAGTTGGCAGCATCATAAATAAAATTACAATGTTGCAACCAAGGACATCTGTCACTTATTGTCTTCCATTTCGTATTTTATTCTATTTCGTTTTAATACATATGACAACACTGTTGACATGTATATAATACTCGTGGCGTGCAACGCTTTTTGGTTTACCCCAACTTTATTGACTCTCGTAATACAAAGGAAAACATTTTTTATGTGCCAAGTGTACCTAACCTGTAAGAAAATACAATTATAAACAAAAAAATAAAACAAAAATTCTGCTAAGATAAATACAATCTGTCAGCAAATAAAAATTCAACTGGCACAATCATCAACCAATAATAATTAACATTACCAAACCTGCAGAATTAAGCTCCAGAATTTGGGGAAACGCGTTCCTTACGTTTTTTGTTTTTAGATTTGTCTCTTCGTTTTGTCGAACCGGATGAACTAACAGAATCTGCGGGAGACGGTCCTCTAGATAAGTCCTGCATAAGATCACGTAAATTTAATATGTCATCGCCTTCTCCTTCTACATCGACAATGGACTCGGCGGAATCATTAAAATCTGAACTTCTTTTGGAATTACCTAAGTAAATATTAAATGAATCAATCTTTATTTTACGATAATAAAAAAACTCACCTTTAAGTTTTTTATTTCCATTTCGATCTTTTTTCTTTTGCGTTTATCTCCAGAGCCCCAATCTATGTCATCTTCATCATCACTTGCAATTCCACTACTGTATGTCGAATTTTCACGTTCCCGACTATTATTTGCTATTCTACGACTTGCATTTCTAGAACGGCTTCTCCCCATACCCATGCATACTTCTAAATGGGGTGCAACCTGATAAAAAAAAAATTAAAATAAGCGATACAATATTTTTAAACAAATGGTATATATTTAGATGGCAACAATTAATAGTGTACTTTCAAAACTAAATCGTAGCTGTTCATAGTTGTAATGCTACACGATTTATTATAATAGTTTTATCTGGTGAATGCTTTACTGCATTATCGAAATGTTACTAATAATAATCGTACAAGTCAATATATTTTCGTCTAGTCTAGTCAATTAGCAATAAGAAGAGAGAATGATAAACAGATGAATACATTTAAATGTAGAATAATGAAGTCCTCAATAACTGCTTCCCAACAATTGTGCAACAATGAAATACTGTTTTTATAGCAAATCGATCATATAGGTATCAAAATTGATGTTAGGTATGTAAAAATCAAAATGCTCATTTAATGTGTAAAAGTATTTGATTTTGACTTGTTAGTGACTTAAGGCTAATTAGCCCATAATAGTATTGTATTCATTATGGTTATCAGTTGTCTGGAATGTTGTTGGACAAGGTTTTTTGTGGTGTTGGTAGTTGGTATGGTATGATGCAATTCGATGTACCTAACACAAACTTCAACCATTTTTCTTGATCTTCCTCCTTAAAGATTCCACTATTATTTAACAATTTTATAAAGAACATTTTTAACAACTCATTATTTAGTAATAAATAAATAATTTAGATATAGCTTTTGTTGTTATCAAATATGGCAACCTTGCAATTATTGTAGGATAAGTAGTAATTTACTCTACAATTTTTAATAAATAAAGATAATAAAATTGTTTTTGTGATTTTTTTGAAATTAAGTTGGCAACTCTGCCTTTGACAATTCAAATTTAAAATTTGTTGTTAGTTTCTGAATTCAACAAATATTTACCCATAAATTTCTTTAACTTTGTTCCAATTAATAAAGTAACGTTTAAATATCAGAATTACTGTAATATAAAGTAAAATAGTGTTGTCAAAAAAAAATAATAATGGTTAGGTTAACAGTTAGTGTTGCAAACTTAAAACAAAATACAATCCCGGTAACAGTACGGAAAAACAAAGCGAAAACCTCTTTCAGTATCGTTTTCACTTTTTCAGTACGGGTTAACGGGTATAAAGCTAGAACCGTCGCGAAATACAAAAAATTGTTTGTAAATCTAAATGATAACCAAAATTTGTCGTATTACATAAAAAATGTAGATAAATATTGTATTAAATGTTCATTAAACCGATTAAACGAAAAATAAAAAAAACATTTACCTGAGTATTCACAAAATGGTGGCCCTGCACAGAACTTTCTGTGCTTGTATGTGATTTGTCCTTGAAAGAAACCAGACGAAAGTAAAAAAAAATATGGTTGTAGTTAATTCTACCATATTTCCTTAAGAAATCACTTTAATAAAATACCTAGCCAAATTGGAGACAGAAACCATTCACATTCACAACACATTCCATAACAACAAGAAAACAAGTGTAGAGGAAATTGGCGAAATTGCACTGAGCATTGAAGCTTGAAGCATTCTGGGAACTGAAAACGTAGTTGCGTCACAGTGGTTGGGTTGTCCTGGTTGCGCTTGCGCTTGATCGCGAAATAGCAATGAATAAATAGAGTCATTTATTCATTGCGAAATAGGTAGTCAGAAGTTCATTTATTGCATCTCTCTCATTTGGAAAAACCAAATTTATTCTCTCGTGCGCCCATGAGCGTACTTTGTTACTATTATTGAAATTTTTACTAGGCGTAAGCTGAAATAATCACTGACCTGTATGGAAATAATGCTCTGTGCTCTT
The DNA here is from genome assembly GCA_036250285.1 of Pyrocoelia pectoralis. Lineage (NCBI taxonomy): Eukaryota > Metazoa > Arthropoda > Insecta > Coleoptera > Lampyridae > Pyrocoelia > Pyrocoelia pectoralis. Next base: position 27,892,642 of record CM070075.1, read on the forward strand.
TTAATATACAGGTCGTTTTTTGGGGGGTTTCAGTTAAACATTCCCAGGAAAGTTTTATATATAGGTTTTTGAAATTGGCACTTAGGGGTTACTCTGAAAATCGAATCGATGTAAAATATTTTCAAAATGGCCGCGCTTCCGGAAATGCCAGAAGTAGCTAGTAACTTCGTTATTTTAAATGGGAACACCTATTTTTTATTGCATTTTTGGATTCTACTTGACATTTCAGTTCTTTTAATACCTACATGTCAATGTCTACAATGAGTTTTCATTAACGTATAGAGTAAGAATAGACCTTCCCCCTTTTGGTACCATACTGGTCAACTGCTAAAAAAATAGGAAAAAAATGGAATCAATGTGATGAAATGGGAATAAGTCAGAAACTATTAAAGATAGGCATAAGGAACCTGTAATAATTTTTTTGCACTTCCAAGACTAAAATAGATACTTTAGTCTCTGTCTGTCTACACTCTACAGGGTCATTTATTCCCTTGGGATTAAATATAAACTTTTTTCAAATATGGCTACTGTTGTTTACTAATTCCCATGCTAACCGACTGGTTTTTGTTTTTTCGGATAGCAAGATTTCTAGATAATTTTATACAAATTTGTCATATTGACACGTACAAATTTGGAATTGTTGTATACATAAAAATAAATACTTTGGAAGTGCAAAAAATAGCGTATATAACTCGGGACCAAAGTGCCTAAATCTCTTGAGTGGTTGTTGCACTCGGGCTTCGCCCTCGAGGCAACACACCCCACTCGCGGGGATTAAATGCTGCACTTTGGACCATTAGAATAATTGTGTTCAAAACCACTCTACAACAGAGAAAGATTGTAACAACATTAATGTTCGTGTAAAGGGCTATCTACTACAGTCAACTTCCCCCTTATCTTCTACATCTAGGCAAACCTAAGTGAAGATTTAATGGGTAAATACATAATTTATGTAGTTTTTCCTATCGGGTAGGTATATAACATTAATCTTCTTTAGATTACGATTACGATACCTACACCTGTTATAATTCCTAATATTGCATCACCGAGATGCTGTTCCTACATTATATTTGCCAGGTAAGTCGATTAGTTGTGAACATAGAGAAACTTTTGTTTTCTCTATGGTTGTGAATAATAAATTTGTCCTTACAAAATTGCTTTAGAAGAAACAACCCAACTATGAAAGTTGATATTCCTATTAATGAAGTGGCACATAAAGTTTTAGTACCTGATGATGATGAAGTAAGAAAAAATCAGCCCTTATTGTCTATGGACGGTAGTGGTTTAGTAGAACCTGGACCTTCTATGTCATCAATCATCCATCATCCAGGAAGTATTTCCAAATGAGATGGAGGTCAAGCAAAGTATAATCCTGATGTTTATAATTTCATTTAGGTATTATCATTGAATTATTCAATGGTATTATGTATATTAATACATTTTTTATAGATCCAAACAAGAGAAATAACATTCTTGCCAGTATAAATGTTACACGGCAAATAATACTAAGATCAAAGTGTAAAAAATTATACAATATGGTTTGCAATTGGAATCGTAGACATGCTAGGTCTCAACACTCCATATCAATTATCAAATATATGGAAAAGATTAGCGTTCGCAGAAAAGGTTGCACCTAACTTTGCATCACTGTTAGAATCAGTAAATACTATAATAGTAGGTACTTACACTTTCATAAATCATAATGCAACAAATTTGTTTGCAGAAAGTAAATAGTAAAGCTAGAAGATTTACATTAAACGAAAAGATTTTATCATTGACATTGTTAAAAACTAGTGCAAGAGCATATCGTTTACTAAGCAAAATATTTTGTCTGCCGAGTTGCAAAACACTGAGAAATTTATTAAACAAACTGCCACTTGTTGTAGTTTTAAGATAGAGAATAGTTCTAGCGAGTAGGTAGTAGTTAAGATGTGGAGTAGTGGTAATGAGGCGAGGGAATGATGATATGTACGACGGCCGTTACTCGTAGAAATAATCACGAGTCACGAGTCTGAGTTTATAAATAAAGTAAGTGTATAATAAGTTCTTGATATCAGTCCTCCCCCTTGAGTCAGGGACACAACACCACTGAAAACTGGAATCAATCCACAGTTATTAGAAACCTTGAAATACACTGTTTCACAATTGACCACAAATGATAGGTTTTGTTCAGTGGTATTTGATGAAATGTCATTATCGCCATTATTATCCTATACTCAAAAATTGGACTGTATTGAAGGACTGTATGTAGAACAGTAGGTACATATTGCTACATATGCCAATGTTTTTCTGGTAAAGGGGATATGCAGGAAATGGAAACAACCATTTTGTTTTACGTTTTCCAGAGGCCCTGTGAAAGGCAATACCTATTTTAAAAAGTATGATCATTGAAGTCATTAAAGCATGCCAAGGTATCAGGTTAGAAGTTGTATGTACAATTTGGAAGTGCTAACCAAAGTCCTCCCCGTTCATTATTGATAGAGACAGAACAGCAATACAGAAAATCTTCATCACAAAATACAAAATTTGGATTCGTTGTCAATGGTGAGGAGATTGTGCCGTTATATGATGTGCCACATTTATTTAAGGGAATTAGAAACAATCTCTTAAGTAAAAATGTACATTTTGAGCAAAACGAAATTAAAAAATTTGCTAAGTAAATGGGACCATATTATACAGTTTTACATGTTAAACACGTTAGATGATGAGCGATTATGTCCAAAATTAGTAGACCAACATGTGCTTCCTGATAAATTGAAGAAAATGAAAGTTAATTATACGACTCAAGTCTTCAGTTCCACAGTGGGTTCATTAATGAAGCGCATATCTAAATGGGGTAAGACATTTGTTATACCTAGGTACTGTAAATAAATTTCTAACGCATTATGTTACGATTTCTAACTTTAAAAAGATGCTTGATTTCCTAAAATAATATTGTTATTTAAGATTGAAAGTTGAGTAAACGGGATAAAAACATTTTAAATATTATTGTGTGGTAGTTCAGTTTTCCTTAATTATAATTTTTTTAATTACAGATATTAATAGTCCATACAAATTGGATGGAAAAGCAGCTGATACGTTCATCGTTTGAATGCAAGTAAAATCAGTGCTCCATATGGAAAGCATTTGAAGGGAGCCAGTAACAAAAACATCAGAACATGAGCAATTTTGGCAAAATGCGATTAGATTATTAAACACAATGAGGTTTTTTGATTCAAAAACAGAAAAGTTCCTTCAATAATTAATTTGGTGAAAACATTAAAAAGGACTTATTCATTTAAAAAATACTCTATTGAAAAGAAAAGCATTTCAATATTTGTTAAGCAGAGCTTTAAATCAAGATAGCTTAGAAATTTTTTTTGGAAACATTACATCTCATGGTGCACGAAATGTATCACCAGATGTGTCACACTTTATATCTTCATTTAAAGCTCTAATAGTAAATAATTTTAAGTCTACTCATTCTTCAGGGATGAATTGTGAAGAGGATAGTGGTACTGTTGCATTAAACAATTTAAAAACTTTTTTAATTGGAGAATCAATTATCAATTATTTGCCGCGGTTGGCAACTTTGGCGATTTAAGAGCTCACTGCCGGCGGTCAAATGAAATTTTTATCTAGCGCTGGCCAGAATGTGTGGTATTGGTATTGTGTACACCACTGAACTCTAATTATACTGGAACGCTCACTGGCTATCTCTGCAATATAAACGTCGCGAGCCGAGAGATATCGCGCAAGGAACATTTCTGTCTTTCTCGTAAGGAGTCGACGCTCGCAAATCTTCAAAACAAACTTTGATACCCTAACCTCAATGTAATGTCAATTGATCAATTACTGTTTGCCATTTGTCATGGTGAAAAACTGTTGCGTGTCAACGTGTAAAACCGTGTGGAACCCATACGCTGAGATTTCTTTCTTCAGGTAAGTGTATATTAGCTTAAAAACTGCATTACATAGGCTCAAAGGGGGTAAAAATGATCACTTTTGGGCAATTGAAATATGTATATTCAATCAATGTGAGCATTGCAAAGAAGACGTTGTTTCAGATCCTCAAGTAAAAGACCACACTTACAGCTCTGTCGATTTTCAGCATTGCTCTGGGTTTACGCAGTTCGTTAATCGTGGAAAATTAGTCATCCCATCCGCAGCGATTTACAAAATTGTCAAACTGTGCAAAAAGTACTTCCAGACGGAAATCACTGCAGGTTTCATGGGAACTGATAACATGAACAAACGGATTGTCTGCCTGGCTGTCCAACATGTCTTGCCATCTATAAAGTCTCTGTTTCATCTAGAGCATCCCATCGTCGAGACTTTCAATCAGTGCGACGAGTTGCACGAAATCAAAATTATTAAATACATCGCTTCTCATTATACGACCGTTCGGCTTCATGCGCTCGTCAAACTGTCTTATTTTATAACGTTTAAACTGAGGACCAGAATTTGCTATTGGAAAGAAAATTAATAAGGGAGTAATTTAAAAAAAAATTATGTCAATAGCTCTTATAGTACCGAAGATATAGTCAAAAATGTGTAATATAAGAGACAATTTGAGGTATAAACAAATCGTAAGATTAATATAAATAAAGTAGGCTATGAGAACTTTCATTTCTTTCAAAATTTCAGTGGTCTTGCAACAGTTGCATTTTGCATGCATTCAAAAATAATATGCTGCAATGCTTCTTCATGGGAAATTAGCATTTTTGCTTATAATACAACAACCGAAATAGATATAATGTCACTTTGTTATCTAGTTTACAGCTTTGACATAAAGTTTTCATTTTAAGCGTTTTCATTTGTTTATACCTCAAATTGCCTCTTATATTACCACATTTTTGACTATATCTTCGGTACTATAAGAGCTATTGACATAATTTTTTTTGTAAATTACTCCCTTATTAATTTTCCTTCCAATAGCAGTGAAAAAAATATTTGGTACCATTTGAATTTTTTTAGAAAAGTCGACCGTTTTGTTCTTCGAACATGTTATATGGTCGAAGGTTTTGTTCCTTCCACAAGTTGCGCCCTCTATTGGTAGACGGAGATAAGAAATTGTTGTGGTTTTGGATTTTTTTTGTAATATGAAGTATTCTCTTTAGATCGAGATCAATCTTGACAAATTCAAGCAACCCGTTTCGAAGTTACACGATTTTTTCCAATAACACGTAATTTACTTCCCCCTCCCTTTATTTTGACAGCAATCGTAAAAATTCATTAAACAAAGTTTTACATATTGATCACTAGTTTATAATGAATATATTTTTTTAAATACCTTACTGAGGAAAATTGCCCAAAAATGGGTATTTTAATTTGAAATCAGTGAAACGCCCTCTGGCGCCAATGGTAGGAAAGTGAAAATAATTTCCAGCATTTTCTCTTGGCCACATTTATTACTTATAAGATTTTTATTTCACTGTTCTATCTCAAATAGTTTCCGAGTTATGGCCGGCCTCCTTTCTTAGTTGTACACTCTGTACATTAATATGTATATACGTATATAATAAAATAAAATATGATTATGTTTACACGTGGTTTACACCGAGGTTTTTGTATGATTATTTACACCTTTAAAAATAAATCAACACTTGTTACTACTGTTATATATAATAGTGTGTAAACCGAGCTTTAGTGTAGTAGTTATACCTTGAACTCGTAAGAAACGCTTTTGTAAAAGAATGTTCACTTATGCTTTTGTTCTGTACTTAACAAGTGATTATTGTTTTTGTGTGTAATAAAGAATATCACGAGTTGTGCTTTATTAAATCAGAGATATACCTAAATACATAACATTATTTTGGCGACGAGAAAGGTCGAATCGGCGTGCAATTCATTAGTCAGGGGAGGAAGGCGTGTTTAAGCGAAAAATGGCGTTAATGGGTACGATTGAAAATTACAATCCAAAAGACACCGATATAAATTCGTATTTAGAGCGAATTGAACAATAATTGGGTTAGTTCATAAAAATAAATTTCAAAATAAACATAAGATTCTCCTTTTGAATCGTGTTTGTAAACTATTGCAGTTCAAAAAAGTTCAATAAAACGTACCATTTCCGAGAAAAAAAGAATTGAAGTGTTCAAACATGAGCGTTCGCGTTAAATCAGTTTTAAACAGATAGTGACGTCACGTACTGGGAAACGCCCACTGTCAGTCGGCTATCGTTGCGTTTTTGAAACTGATTCTTACGATGGTGGATGCAGGTTATTTGAAAGCTATGTCGGATAATCTTCCTCGAGTAGATGTTTTTATGTTGGCCGAGTTCTTAAAGAAGGATGATCGATTTAATACTGCAGAAATTCGTGGAGCAAACGCTTGAATAAAACCTAACAATGTGAAATTCGTTTGCTTGACAGACTCTTACTACGCAGATATTTTGCATATTGCATTACTTTACTCGTTTACCACGTCTCATGTATATTTATTTTTGTCAATTTCTTAAACATTTAGGTTTGCTTAGTAAGTAACTACATCTTACATCAAAGTGATCCTCGCAGCAGTAGAAATCCGAAGAAGTTATTTTAGAATAATCTCTTCTAGCTGCTTTGAACCACATTTTTCGAATTTTTACGTCTCGAGGCATTGTCAAAAATGTCTTTTCAGGTGTTGTAAAAGTCGTATTAGTGCACATAGGCACAAAACACCACTTGTAACACCTTTTCGACGGCTCCATGATCGCCAAACAATCATTCGTAAATACCAGTTTAGCTGAAACACCAGTATATGACGTCATGCCGTAGTCGGCACCCGTCGCTGAGTTGTCGTGCAGTTTCGAATCTTCGCGATTTAAAATTTGAAAAAAAGCTGTTTAAATTATTCTAACGCCGCTTATTTTTGCAATATCGAAGACATCTGACATCTTTGCATCTATTAAGCGTATAAAAAAATTATGTGAATTAACCCAATTCAAGTGTAATGAGATAGAAACGCAAGAAAAAAAAGTTTCTTTGTTATTAACGTTAATGGGAGAAGCATATTATGGTGTGTTACGTGATATTTTAGCGCCAACATTACCCAGTGAAAAGACGTATGAAGAATTAAAAACAGAAAACAGCACTTATTAGTCACTACAGTCCAAAGAAATAGTTAATTGCAGAAAGGTATAAGTTTTATGCAGCCAAACAGGAAGTATCTGAAGATACAAGCTCATTTACAGCTAAGTTAAAGAATCTATTTAAATATTGTCAATTCGGAGTGTTCCTTACAGAAGCTTTACGTGATAAGTTTGTATGTGGTCTGAGGTCTGAAAATACTAAGCATAAGTTATTAACGGAGGACAATTTAACTTTTGAAAAAGCTTTCCAATCAGCAGTTGGAATGGAATTAGCTGAAGGTCAAGTCAAAGTCATGGGTCCTGACTCTGTTTTAGTCAATAAATTAAAAAGCCAACCGTTTAAGCGTCAAAAGTGGTCTTCAAGTAATTCAAGTAGTTCGAGTGGTCCAAGCCAAAGCAAGTCAGGTAGTGCAAGTCAGAACTTAGTGTCAAAACCTACTGGAAGCAAGTATAAATGTAAACGTTGTCTTAGATGGCATACCCCAAACTTCAGTTGTCCGGCAGTCAATTGGACATGTTACTCGTGCAATCAGAGAGGTCATACAGCTAAATCTATTTTATGTAAAAATAGAGTACAAAGTTTAAGGGATGAAGAAAATGCTCAAGAGCAAATCGAAGATGATTTCTTTGGAATTGGGATCATTGGAAGAAGTGTCGAGTGAGATATTTTATTTGAATTTAATTAATAAAGTTAAAGACAATGAAAGTTTAAAAATCAAGTTAAAAATAGAATGTCAATCTATTGTAATGGAAGTTGATTCAGGTGCGTTTAAGTCGGTCATGCATGCTGATGATTACAAAAAGTTTTTATGCGAGGTGGTATTAGAACCTGCACATTTTAAGTTAAAAGTAGTAATAGGGGAAAATGTAGCAATTATTGTTGGTCAGTGTAATGTTAAAGTAAAGTATAATGACCGGGTGCACCATTTACCTCTAGTAATTTTAAACAGTCCTACTAAGTTTGTTCCATTGTTAGGAAGAAACTGGTTAAATGTACTACTTAATCCGGAGTGGAAAAATGTTTTTAAGTTTGAAAATATTATAAAGGATAGTCATAAGTCTGTAACAAAATCAAGTTTAGTTAAGCTATGTCAAGTCAATTCTAATTTGAATCTAAAAGTTGATACATTAATTATTGAAGATGTAAAAAAAAATGTTCCCTAAAGTATTTCACGAGGAATTGAATGGTCATATCTTACATTTTAAGGCAAATTTAAAACTAAAAGAAAATGTAGAACCTATTTTCTATCGTGCTTATGAAATGCCTTACTCTTTAAAACCAAAGGTTGAAGTCGAATTGTCAAAAATGATGGAGTCTGGTATTTTAACTCGTGTAAATTTTAGCAATTGGGCAAGTCTGATTGTAGTAGTGCCAAAAAAAAATTCTAGCGAGATTCGTATTTGTGTTGATTTCAAGAAAACTTTAAATCGAGTCATAGAGAGTGATCATTATGTATTACCATTACCAGAGGATATATTTCAAAGTCTATGCGGCAGTCATGGCTTTACTGTCTTTGACCTGAAAGGAGCGTACCAGCAACTTCAAATTGGAGAAAGTTCTAAAGAATTCTTTACAATTAATACTCATATGGGGTTATTTCGTTACACAAGATTAGCTCAGCTCCAGGAATTTTCCAATCAATTATGGAAGCAATATTGTCAGGTCTTTTAAATAAATGCTATTTGGATGACATTTTGATATATGGTTCAAGTATGGAACATTGCCATCAGAATGTAATCAATGTGTTGTCTCGTTTGGAAAAATATAATGTAAAAGTCAATAAAGAAAAATGCAAGTTCTATAGGAAATCTGTTGAATTCCTAGGATACAGAATAGATTCGGATGGTATCCATCCTACACAAGAGAAAATCAAATGTATTGAACAAGCACCATCGCCTCAAAATTTAACTCAACTTAGATCTTACCTTGGTTTGTTAAACTATTACGGCAAATTTATAAACATGTTATCATCAAAAATCAAACCTCTTTATGATTTGTGTAAAATCAATACGGAATTTAAATGGCCAAAAGAGTGTGAAAGAGTTTTTCAATTAAGTAAGAAGTTACTTACATCTAATGACGTTTTAACGCATTTTGATCCAAATCTACCAATTTTTATAACTTGTGATTCAAGTGGATATGGTGTGGGTGCGGTCCTTAGTCATAAAATTAATGATGAAGAAAGGCCAGTGGTATTTGCATCTAGCACTTTATCGGAAGCAGAAAAACGATATTCAAATTTAGAGAGGGAAAGTTTAGCGATATTTTTGGTTTAAAAAAATTTCATAAATATGTTTTTGGCAGACGATTTACATTGTTGACTCATCATCAACCTCTACAATTTCTTTTTTTTAGAAATAAAGGTATTCCTGTAACAGCAGCATCGCGAATAACTCGTTGGGCAATTACATTGTCTGCATATGATTACGAGATTCAATATAAAAAGGGTCAATCCATTGCAAATGCAGATGGGCTATCAAGATTACCAATGTTAAGTGAAACAGGCATTCCAAATTCATTATATGCATTTAATTTAGTAGATTATGTACCTTTGGCTTTGGATGGTACAGATATAGCAAATTCAACAATAAAAGATGCAACTTTGATTAAAGTAATGGACTTAACACTTTCTGGTTGCCCAGATCACGTTATTGAAGAAAATTTGAAACCATTTTTTAACAAAAGAAATGAATTATCTGTAGAAAATAAATGTTTATTACTTGGAAATGAAATAAAGTAATCATTCCTAAATCTCTTCAGTCAGACATATTAAACCTGTTTCATGAACAACACATAGGAAGATATCGAAAAGTTTATTGCTTCATGTGAAATTTGTCAACAAACACAAAATTTTTCAAACAGTTCTACAGTACTTCCATGGCCAAATGCCCCACATAACTTTTATCGAGTTAATATAGATTTTTTTCACAAATACAATAATAGTTTTTTGATCTTGGTCGATAATAAATCAAAGTGGATAGATGTTAAATTAATGGAAAACGGTACCAATGCAAAAGAAACTATATTAAAGTTGAAAGAATCTTTTTCAATTTTCGGATTACCAGTGGAATTAATATCGGATAATGGTCCACCTTTTAATTCATTGGAATTTAATACCTTTTGCCAGTCAAATGTCATAGCACCTCTTTAAATAACCACCGTATCATCCCCAAAGCAATGGGATTGTAGAGAGAGGGGTACAAACAGTCAAGAAAGGGCTTGAGAAAGCTTTATTTTTTTGAAAAGGGAAAGGAAGTGGAGAGAAATCTGATATTTAACCGGTTAGCAAGTTTTTTGTTTGCATACCGAAATACCCCTTCAACGGTAACAAGGTTGTCTCCGGCTGAAAATGTATTTAAGATACAGAACAGATACGACTTAATTAAACCGTCCACTTATAAACTTACAAATGTTACAGTCAACAACTCAACACCAGCAAAATTGTTCGCTTTAAATCAACCTGTTTATGTTAAGGATATGCAACACCAAAGTATGGCAAAAAGGCAGAATCGTTAAAATTGTCAGTCATTCAACTTATTTAGTATTGATTGGCAATTCTGTAAAATATGTCCATGCGAATGATATTCGTGTGAACCCAAATGGTGATATTTATAGAGAAAATTATGATAATTTTCAAAAGGATGTCAAAAAAACGATTCCCGATAACGAACCTATGTCTAATTATGATTGTAATCAGGAAACTGATACTAGTGTTAAGGAAATTCCTATTTGTGGCAATGAAAATAATACTAGTGTTCAGGAAGTCCCTATTTCTGAGAATAAAACGTTGGAACCTATTCCCACTGTACAAAAAAATGTACTAACTACACGTTCAGGTAGATCTATTAGGGCACCTACTAAACTAGATTTATAGAAGAATATGCCTTTTATAAAGGAGAGGGAGAAATGTGTTGAGGGTGTTTCAGAATAAGATGCTGATCCTTGAGGGTGTGAATCCTTATGTGATTTTAGGGAGAGAAGTTCAAATAAACCTATGTCCTAAACCTCTTAACTTTTGAGCTACAAGGTGTTAAAGTTTTAAGAAAAAAATCGTTTTTTATCGTATCGTACCCTAGATATTTTTATCAAATTTGGCACATGCCCTCTAAGCATTAATTATTTTGTCATTGCAATTATTTCCTTGACAACAAAGTTTCTAGCCTCCTTTTCAGAAATCATAGGCACATAGCGGCATGCGCATTAAATGCTTTTTATTTTTTTTTATCGGAAACCGTTCGTCGGACGAAAAAAAGTCAAAAAATCAAATTTACCCTAAAATGAATGGGAATTTTAAAAATAATTTTTATTTTAAGAAAAAGCAGTGGCGTGCATAATATTTTTTCAAAAATATCTAGTTCACATCCTGTACGGACGCCACTGGTTAAAAAATTAAAAAATCTTGCTTATCAAAAAATGGCTGTTGATGCTTAGAGGGCGTGTGCCAAATGTGATAAAAATATCTAGGAAATTATTAAAGATACAATAAAAAAACGATTTTTTTCTTAAAACTTGCTTTGGCAATATAAAATATTTCCGTTTCGTCCTGCGTACGAGTGGAAATATTTCCGCAAAGAAAAATAAATTTAATAAATTTCTTTGAACATAATATTTTTCGTGCGATTTTCTTACCGAATATCCCTCTGCATCGATTCATATCCTGGAAATGTTATTTTCGTGCATCGATGGCAATGTCTACGACTCGTGCGATTTATACATTGCCATCGATGCACTCAAAAAATTTCCGGATAGAATCGACGCCTCAGGATATTATAAGTGAAAATAAGCACTCAACGAATTCAGAAATGCAGAAGCTGTCCTACATCATGTAAATATTTTAAACAACTGAGCACAAGTAATAATAACTGTATTATTTTAAGACGAACATCACAGTATGGATGTGGAACTTCAAAGTCTACCTTCCAAAATGTACGTTGAGACACAAACACAAACCCATAGTAACATCGTGTTGAAGGAATATCTTTATCGAAAAAAAATCGAAACGCTGAAACAGAAAATTCGTCCACAAAGTACGAAAATGCAAACATTTCTCTGATGGAGGAACTGAAAAGGAATAGTTGTACTACAGATAATTTGATATCGGTACTTAGTAGCTATTTTAACAGTATTGATCGAAATTAATAGTTTTGTAATTCTTATTTTGAAGGATTCACATACTAATGCTCCAGCTGGACGTAGACGTTACACTGATGTAATGAAGAAATTTGCTCTAACACTATATTTTTATTCGACAAAAGCATACAACTTTGTGAGACAACACTTTATTTTACTCAAAAACGAATGTTATCCAGGGTTTCTGGGTGAAGTGTTGGAATTTTTAAAACAGGAGGTGAAGCAGCAGCTTGCATTACGAAATTATGCTTTAATTTTGATAGCACGAGTACAAGGAAATATAATTTTGATAGCACGAGTACAAGGAAATAAATTATTTGGGACAACTCAACTGGGAAGTTTACAGGTTACATAGACTATGGTGATCTGGTAGAGGCGGAATTGTATTCCGCCGCATCAGAGACTCTCTTCTTCCAAATTGTTAGCTGTAGTGTAGTGGAGTGCTAACTAGAAAGGTGGCAACACTGTTTTTTAAGTAGTTTGTAACAAGCAGCATGTCCTATGATTTAGTAAGAGAAATTTATGTTAGTTATAAATCAAATTAAAACCATTTACTTATGCTGGGCTATTTATTTAATTGGCGTTCTACGATACATTAGCTATACGAATAAATTTAAGTGCCCTATTCCTATTGCATATTTTTTAGTAAATAGAACATACTCAAGCTCAGCTTGTGAGATGCTGCGAAACTTGTTTGAAATTGGCATCATTTTGCGGTCAATCACTCCCCAGCAAACAGAGTGCCGTCGAAGTGAAGTGGGTTTTTTGGGGATAAAAGGTCGTTGACGTCGTATCACCAATGTGGTCCGTCTTTCAGACGTCATATACAAGACATCTGAAGACGTGGTTCTTAATCACGTAACTTGACGTGATTTTGTCACGTAATTTTGTTATGATATGTTAGCGGCTAGATTAAAATTATTGTTAAAGTGAAAATATGCTGCTGACTGAGTGAAATCTGAAATGACGTAGTTCAAAAAATGTAATAGTATTCATCTGATGCGATATGTATCCACACGGGACGGATTTATGTTATCTGTTGTAGCTGGAGGGAAATATAGTTCACCATAATAACAAATAATAATCAGATTTTATTAATTTTATTTTTAGTTTATAATCGGCAACACCGCTCCCCCACTAACTGAAACTGAGAAGCCTGGCAAATGTGCACAGGGGCAATTTAACCTAACTTTCTTGAAGCCCGCTTTTACCAAAAAACACAGCTTGTAGCTTTTACTCAAGGTTTATTAACTTAATAAACCTTGGCTTTTACTCACATCTCACATTGTTTGATTGTTATGTGCATTTACTATTCCGTCTTCCCGCTAAGTTAAACGTAAGTCACTTTAGAATTGAAGGTTTTGCCTTTTTCTTTATTTTACCAGTTGCTCATAGCCTATTATTATTCTTTATTTTAGTTAAAGAAATGGCTTTTGTAGGCGTTGAATTTATCGAAGATTCCGAAACCAGAGTGGCATTGGTAAATAAGAAATGGTTAACGCCAAGGAAAACGGCATAATGTGCACAATCTTTTACACCTAGCTGATGACGTAAAGAGGTTTGGTAATTTAAACAATTTTTCAGCGTTTCCTTTTGAAAACTTTATGCAATTTATTAAAAAAATGATAAGAACTGGCAGTAAACCTTTTCAACAAATTATTTATCGTATTTTAGAAGGCAAGCTTCCTACTCAACACTTCTGTTCTAAAATATCAGTTTTACAAGAGCATTTTGCAGGCCCTTTAACTATCGAATGCCGTCCTCCGCAATAAAAGGTATTAAAATTGTTAAATTTTACATTGAAGCTAAATTCAGCTGACTGCTTTGTAAATTTAAAAAATAATGATGTTCACATTCATAATATAGCATATTCTTCTAGTAATAATAATGTGGTTATCGTCGGTAAATTATTTCAAGAAAAAAAAAACATTTTTTAATATTCCCTGTGACTGAACACAATTAGGAATTTTTTTCATCAATAAATGTAGAATGTCCCTATTAAAATCATTTCATTTATCTGAGATAAAAAGCAAAGTGTTGTATATACCATTTAATAGTGATTGGGCAGTAACTTTTCCTCAACTTCATTTGTAAAATTTGATTTCGCATTGGCATAAGTCGAAAATTTTACACATTGTAGTTCGTTGTAGATTTTAGTTATTAAAAAAACAATCTTTCAATTTTTTTAGTTTATATGTACATATTAAAATTAGTAAGTAGTTTATCTCTGCTCTGGAACTATTCATAATAGAGCCTCTGTAGTCCGAATAAAACTTTACAATCCTAACAAATCCTTGCAGATCATTAATTTCAACCGAGTTTCAACAGTGCCTTCCCCTCCCCAATTATTTGGATTATCAAGGTTCTATTGTATAAGTATAATAAAGTAAGTAAACCTATCTAGCAGTCATACAGCCTTAGGTCTTTTTTTGTTTTTTTTTATTTCTAGTTTTAAATTGTGATAAGTATTATCTTAAAGAAAGAAATACTTAATCAACATAATCACCTGGGGTGTAGTTCTCTTTATCGAAGAAAACTTGGTGGAAGTTGTGCCAAAAAGTTGGATTGCCGCAAACTCCATGGAATGTTTTTGGCCATCTGGACATAGTCGAAAAAGGATTATAGAGGCTGTGAAACAATGAATCACCAGGATGTACATATGTGGAATATATTTCAGATCAAGATTTTGGGATTATATGGTAAATATTTTGTCATTTCTTTATTAACAAAGGCAATTGTAGTTCTGCTTCCTAACAGTACCTCTTATTTTTTTTAAGACGATCTATTGGTGGCACAGTTAAAATGCAATAAGGCAAAAGATCGGGATAATTTGTCATGATCTGCTGACGAATTACCTTTGGGTAAAGGATTACGTGCAAAAAAAACCACACAATTTGATGATTTTGATTGTAATCTAGTAGATTATCCCATAATGCCGTCTGTGTTAACATTACAGAATGGTAAGTTAAATAATGCTATTTATTACTAGTAGGGGTGAGAACGTGTACACGTGTACGCGTGTACACGTATATTTTTTAAGATATGTGTATAAAAACTAATACACGTTACATAAAAAGTTAAGTGAATCTCTGACTCATAATTTTTAAGAACCCAATTAAGTCCAAAAAATGTAGACATTTTGTTATTTTTGATTAAAAATAAATGTTAATTACTTAAAGTACCCAAATGTATGCACCAAATGTTCAAATGAAGAAAATACGTTGTATATATTTTAAGGCGCGTGTACACGGCTACACGCGTGTACAAGTGTCGTTTACACGTGTATAGAAAATGCGTAAAAATCCCACCCCTAATTACTAGTTATATTTGTATATCCGTTATCGGATATCGGTTATCCGAAATTGTCGGGACCGCGGCCTTTTTCTTTTAAATGAAAGTTCGGATAATGTGAATTTTCGTATAACCAAGATCTGTAAAACCGGGAGGCTACTGTAGTTATTCTTGGCTAAAAACCATTAATTTTTTTTATTACTAGCATGTTTATTCATATTATAAAATATTGAAATATACATTTTAATTTTAGAAGGATCAGTAACAAAACCAATATCGAAATGTTTGGAAAAACGTAACAATATTAGTGCCAAAGCAAATAGTAATAGTAACTGTTGATATCCTATCTAATGTTTATTATGTAATGTATTTTCATTAGGTGTTCACAAAAGCCAACCAACTGCTACATATGAAATAGAAGATGAAAACTGGGAGAAAACACTTGAAGGTATTCCATAATTAAAAAGTCTTAGCTGCTAAGTAATATTATTTTGTAGGTGAAATGATAAATGGCAATAAAAATAAAGTTAACGTTGAGACCATGCTGGGAGAATTTATCAAAGAAACAAAAGGTGCATATTTGTCATTGTTACTGTGATGCCAACCATTTTGTATAAAATTATTAATTAAGTAACTTTTAGAATTTGAGAGGCAAGTCATAAGGCAGCTGCATATTTTAAATGCCAGAATGAAGGAAATTATGGAGAATCAGGAAATTTTCATGAAATCCAAAAACAATATTGCAACAGAAGAACATAATGAAGACCATTTAAGAATAGTGCAAGAAAAAATGGCAATTTTTCCTATTCAGTCTGAAATAGGGAGGTCTCATGATTTTTGTTGAGGTGATATTTCGATACAATATATATCCACGGTTATAGTATCACCCACTAAAAAAATTAGAAACCAAAATTTACCCTTATAATACGCAATACAAATTTATTTTGCGAGCGAGGCTAGAAAACGTACCTGTAGCGAGACTAGCGTCTGTGACGTCACAAACGCTGCTTTCCTATTAAAAGAGACATAATATGCACGCTTTTTAAGTTAGTGTTGTGAACCTTTGAAACATTCCTGTACGTAAGCGGTGCTTTGTACCGATGTGTAAAAATACAACCCACACAACACCGTATAAGACATTTTTAACTGTCCCGACACATGCAAAAAGGAGACAAAAGTGGTTTGCGGCAGTACCAAGAGATATCACGGAAGTGTCGGAGAAATGGACATTGTATTGTTACGAAGACCACTTTAGGCCGAAGAGGCGAAATCGATAGCTAGCATCACCCCTTGTCGTCGGTTTGGAAGAAGGGTAATCAAGGGAAAGGGTTTTAATGAACAGGCACGCTAAGGGGCTGGTCTTGTTATGGTTCTAGCGTTAAGGAGGATTGGGATTGGGGTATCAACACACATCAACACACTTTGGCACCGCAGCAGAGGCAAATTGGAATACGAGAAGGACATTCAGAAAGATTCAAAATGTAGTCCGGACCTTACATAAGGGGTTGTAGAAGAAAGTTGTAGACAAACAAAAAAATGAAAATTTATTTAAACCGTACAACGGTACACTGTGACGGAACATTAAAGACTAAACTATATTTAGAATATTATTATGAACACGTTTCAATTTCAAACGATTGCGTCGCCCGCTCTATTATAAATTCTCCGAACTCCGAAAACTGTTTATACTTAAAAATAAGAATTGTTGGATATATAATAATTAATTCCAACAACATTGTCGAGTTAGGTAAATACTTATAGGTTAAGATCTAAAAATAACAGGGTTCTCGTACTACCGTACCAATAAAAGTAACAATCAAGTTACCAACTAGGAAGTAACTCGACAATGTAAACTTTAAACTCATCGAATTACGCCACAGGCATGAAAATGGGAATAGTAGATTGAACAATTAAGGGGTAGGTTGCGAGTCTTTAATTTGTCTACAACTTTATTCGGAAAGACTCTGATTTTTATTTTAAAATTAGGGGGTGCAAATATTGCGATCACCATGATAGTAAGGAGGGTTGTTACTTGTTAGTTCTTGTTTATTGGTTCTTTGGTATGCGGTAGGTAGTTAGTTAGAAGAGAAAAAACTGAACTTGCTAACTGGTAGAACCCTCGTAATATAATTTAAAAAAGTATCGGGTATCCAGCAGTTTTGGAGAAATTCACAGTCATAGATCGCCGACTACATATACCATAACTTAACTTGTTTGTTTGAAATGTAGGTAATTTTTTAAGAATAAAAATAAATAAGCGAACGAAAAATTCTTAGAAGGGTAATTACCCCTGAAACCGCCACTAAGTCCATTCAAGTGATCAACAATCCCTATGCTGTTTACACGGCAAGCGGAGAAGGTGGAGCCTAAATGTAGATACTGACGTCAAGCAAATAAGAAATCGTTTTCGGTAGTACCTCCATTTTTGACACAAAAGGGCTTTATTTCGAGCTTAATGATTGTCTATTTACAATTATTTTTTCACCACTAGATTTCTTAAAAGTTTAGTTGTGATTTTAATGTGTAAAAAGTATATGTTACATTTTTTGAGACCTCCCTATTGATTTATTAAAGTTAGAAGATGTTTTAAAAGATTCTTCAGAAATGAAGATTTTAGTGAGTATAACATTATGGTTTAATGTCTTTTTAATACTTCCGATTTAAGGCAAAAGAATTGTCACTGCTAGGAGGAAACTCCGTCAAGGAGATTACCAGGCGTATAATGTTCCAAATCATGTCTAATCAAATAGGGCAACTTTATAGTTGGGATGGACAAAAGGGGAAGAAAAAAATTTAGAGAATTACTTTTGCCCAAACTTGTTATAAGTAAGTATGTGTACCTACACTGTGTCCTAACTAAATTAGATAATATGATAAAATTAACGTTTTTTTTAAAAACCCTGAAATGTGTATATTAAATGATTTTTTTAGAAGTACATAGGGGAGACCGGGGCATAATGGGCTACCGGGGCATAACGGGCACTGCTAATATTTTTGACGCTACTGTACTTCTGAGATCATCATTCCCACCAAACGACGTCTTAGTTGTTCCGTAATTCGAAATATATCAGTATGAGTCTGACCATTGTATTATGTAGTCGTTGTATTTTTTATGGTGTTTGCGTAGTGAAAATTAAAATAATTGGAATATTTGGTGGTACAAATAAACCTAGTCATTGAAGTATAAGACGTTTGCTGACTTACTAGTTACAAAAGGTATGTCTTTTAGCTCTTTTAATAGTGTTTAGATATATTAATAAGCTTTGATTACTTATGAAATATTTGCTTTATTTACAAAATGAAGTCGGGGGCATAACGAGCGGGGTAAAATGAGCACCTGCCCATTTTGCCCCATGTTACTTAAAAATATTTTAGATATAAAAACTGTTTTTTTCTTACAGAAAAAACAGATGGTTCGCAATTATAAAAAAAAGAGTGCCAGACAATCTTCGGACGAAAATTCCATGGAAAATGCTATTAAAGCAGTCATAGAATCAAATAGTGGATGCAAAACTGCTGCGGATCAATTTGGAGTACCACGTGCAACTTTACAGCGTAGAATCAAAAAGTATATGCAAACTAGGAATATCCAGCTCGGTACATGACAGTTCGGCGCCGTCATTTCGGCGCGGCCGATTTGGCGCCATGTACATTTCGGCGCGGCCATTTCGGCGCCGGTCGTTACGGCGCCATAATGTTTGTAATGATACAATTTGTTTTGCAAATTTTTTTTTGCCGATTTTTCGGTAGATCTACCGATTTTGACTGAATTCTACCGATCTACCGATTTACCAAAAAATTCTACCGAAAAACACGAAGCGAACGTTGCCTACGTTATTTTGATTGGAAAGATTAAAAACCAAACTTATTTCCACCTACAACGGATTTCTGTCGTGCACAGAAATGAGTTTTAGTGGAGTAAAAAACAAGGCAAAAGTCGCTTCCTTCTCGATTATTTTTTTTTTACGTTAGAACAAAGTGATATATATCTCATTTTATTAGAGAGATCATTGTTTATTAGAAACTACAAAATATGACCTTTTTTTGTGGTCACGACTTTTTTTATTTTCAAAAAACTGCGAAAACTTCCATTTTCTTAAAATCACGTTTTTTTATATTTGTTCTCTAATATCTACTTACCTAATTGAGCTATCGATATGATTTTTTTTTATTTTAAAACAGACACTTTAGCGCTTCTTTCCAAGTATAAAATAGTTGATATTTTTTATTTTAAATGCGCTCAACATATCGATGACCTTGGCAGTTCAGAAATTGTGCAGGCAAATTTTGACTAATCGAAAAAAATTTTTGTTTTTAAGAATTTCATATAACATGCTGCGAAGAAAATGGAGACAAATGACCAAAAAAGTTTTTAGTAACATAATCGTTGTTGTCACTTTTATAGTTTAGGCGCTATGATTTTATTAAAACGCGCGGAATTTAAAATGCGGTTATACTCAACGAGGAATATGGAGCGGTCGTCGGTCTAGTCGCAGTGTTTGTAGATGTAGGTACATTATTATTGTGATAATTAAAAACAAGTAAGTGTGAATTAATTGTGTATACTGCTAAACAATATTTTAGTAAATTGTAGTAAACCATTAACATGGAGTGTTTATTATGTGATGTAATTGTGAACGAAAAAGATAAACTTGTGGTGCAGAAACCTTTGAAGCAGGGTTTCGAGACAATAATAAAATTAGTACCGCGGAAATAATAAGCGATTATTTTGGACAGGAAAGTTTTAAAATTAAGGATGATATTTTACGCGGAAAAAGAAGGTGAAATAACATAGACTGCAGGAAATGTACACCTGCAAACACAATATATTGAGGTACTTCGCCAAACTATAGTAATAACTCAAACGGACATAGAAACATTCCCGGTCCTTCAAAAACTAGGAGTACTATGGAATCTTTTAACATACGTGAAATGTGTCTTATTTTGTAATGAAAAAGGGACAAAGAAAAAATTGACATCTATACAAACAGGTTTGTAGATTAGTATCTATTTATTTTAGGTATTACCCCACTCAGATATTGCAATAATTAATAGAAAATTTGGTTTACCTCTTTTAGGAATAGGAAAAGGTACTTACAAAAAAATAATTCAAGCTGCTAAAAAACGGGACGATATTGGAATGGTTTCAAAATTGGCTGGTTATAATGATTGTTTGCGCACGGTGCAAAATATCGTAGGTTGTATTATAGCCATTACATTTCAAAATATAACATACAAGGCTTCTGTAATAAATAAAAAATTAACAAAAAACCCACAGCCCCTAAAGGACCCAACTTTTTTATCAAAGTCTGATAAAGTTGAGACCAAAAAGAAAATCGCAGTCAAATTCAGAATCAGTCAGATTCAAATTATTTCTTTGGATCTGAAACTAGTAAAGATAATGTCTGTAAAGAACAAATTGCTCAAAACAAGTATCAAATTTTGCACCAAGCAGCTGGGATATTGGAAAAACAGATGCAAAATTTTAAGTCTTCGCAAAAAAAATTTCCTGCTCCCCATGATATTAATCAGGATGAGTTTTTAAAGCAAGTACCAAACATATTATTGGAATTTATTTCTTTGCTCCTATTTCTCGCAATATTATTATGACCCAGTTCGACAAGTCATATAAGAAAAACTTTCTTCTAATGATATCAGGCAATTAACAACCAATATTGCCAAACAAAGAATTAATCTGACACAATTTATGTACCTCCCTCCAGGTGTATAAGGTATTGATAATAAAATCAAACATTTCGATTTAAATGAGGACACGATTGATGGGATGGGATTGTATAGATACTATTTTAGCAACGTTCAGAAAATATTTCATTTGTAGCCAGGGGAAAATATGACTAGAAAAGGTCATTTCATTATTCATTAAGCTTAGAAGATCTTGATTTTTCTTTTAGACACATATTGACATTTTTGAACCCTCCAACCCTACCAGAACCTGTACCCTTTAAGTCTTTGAAATTTAAGAAAGAAAAGTATGAGAGGTTTTCAAAAATAAACTTGGCATGGAAACTTTTTCAACATTTTAAAGGCATAGTCCATTTTTAACTTGGTCAGGCTTCAATAAGATGATATCCGAAAATGTTGTCTTTATGTT
The DNA here is from genome assembly GCA_036250285.1 of Pyrocoelia pectoralis. NCBI lineage: Eukaryota > Metazoa > Arthropoda > Insecta > Coleoptera > Lampyridae > Pyrocoelia > Pyrocoelia pectoralis. The sequence continues at coordinate 27,914,227 of CM070075.1, forward strand.
ATTTCACCTTTTTTTTCCGCGTAAAATATCATCCTTAATTTTAAAACTTTCCTGTCCAAAATAATCGCTTATTATTTCCGCGGTACTAATTTTATTATTGTCTCGAAACCCTGCTTCAAAGGTTTCTGCACCACAAGTTTATCTTTTTCGTTCACAATTACATCACATAATAAACACTCCATGTTAATGGTTTACTACAATTTACTAAAATATTGTTTAGCAGTATACACAATTAATTCACACTTACTTGTTTTTAATTATCACAATAATAATGTACCTACATCTACAAACACTGCGACTAGACCGACGACCGCTCCATATTCCTCGTTGAGTATAACCGCATTTTAAATTCCGCGCGTTTTAATAAAATCATAGCGCCTAAACTATAAAAGTGACAACAACGATTATGTTACTAAAAACTTTTTTGGTCATTTGTCTCCATTTTCTTCGCAGCATGTTATATGAAATTCTTAAAAACAAAATTTTTTTCGATTAGTCAAAATTTGCCTGCACAATTTCTGAACTGCCAAGGTCATCGATATGTTGAGGGCATTTAAAATAAAAAATATCAACTATTTTATACTTGGAAAGAAGCGCTAAAGTGTCTGTTTTAAAATAAAAAAAAAATCATATCGATAGCTTAATTAGGTAAGTAGATATTAGAGAACAAATATACAAAAACGTGATTTTAAGAAAATGGAAGTTTTCGCAGTTTTTTGAAAATACAAAACGTCGTGACCACAAAAAAAGGTCATATTTTGAGGTTTCATGTGTAGAATGTTATTGTTGACAATATCCAATAGGTGTGATCTTGTTCTAAGCTCATAAAAAAAAACGACACAATTTTATCCATTATTTACTCCACTATTTATTAATAATTAGTCTATTAGTCAGGTGCATAAATAAAATATTTGCTTGAAACTTTAGTAACTGATATTTCTGCTGAGTAAAAGTATCAAGTATGCACGTTTAAAAGTATCAATTACACAGTATCTTCTTGAAGTATTTCATAGTCAGCATATTTGAATTACTTGCACAAAACAAAGAAATGCGTTATCAACAGAAACTATTGCTACTTTATTACATACCAAAATTATTTGTATATAACATTTTAATAAAAATCTTACACGTTAAGTTTTTTCTCTTAAAAACGTTCATAAATTGAATCGACCGAAATTTATCGAGGTTATCTACCGAAATGAAAAAAAATCATCTGGCAGCACTGGACAGAGGACAGTACTATATGAAACGTTATATGTATATGTTGTGTTAACGTGATGGATAACCAAGTAGTTCTATCAGTACGATCGAAGAAAAAATTTGTATATGACGGTTTTAGTTATGTATATGATAAGAAAAGTAAAAACGAAACAACACTGTTTTGGAGGTGCGACCAAAAACATAATGGATGTAGGGTAAGTACCTAATTTAATTCGCCAATAATCATTGTGACTTTAATGATAATCTCCGTAATCATTATCTAACCTGTATCTTTGAACACCCCCATAACGTTTATACATGAAGAAATATACCAATTATTCAATATCAAATTTTATATGTTGTTTTTCTTTTCCGATAGGCACGAATTCATACCACAGTAGATCACGGTTTTCTAAAGAAATTAAATGAACACAGCCATGAAAGTTCGGCAGCTTTAATAGAAGTTTTGCGTGTTCGAAACGAACTAAAAACGCGCGCAAAGGAGACAATGGAACCGCCAGCTCAAATAATAAATCACTGCTTAGCTACAACTTCAGAAGCAGCGAAAGGTCAACTCGTATCTAAAGCAGGATTAAGAAAAATTGTACAGCGAACAAGAAATGCTATTCAAAATGCACCTGCAAATCCAGAAAGCCTGTTAACATTAGTTATACCAGAAGCGTACAAAATGTACAACCGTGAACTGTTTCTCTTAGGCGATTCTCAAGAAACTAATCTAAATACAGACCGAATATTAATATTTGGGCGAGAATCTCATATAACCTGGAGTCAAGAAATGAAAATGTTGTTTATGGATGGGACGTTTCGTTTAGCTCCTCCACTTTTTCCACAAATTTATGTTCTGTTAGCGGAACGAAGGGGTAACAATGGACAAGCCTATGTGTTTCCAGTAATTTACGGATTACTACCTAACAAACGACGAGCAACATACGACGCATTTTTTAGCATGTTGAAACAGGTAATATTAAATAAAAACAAAAATAGGTACATATTAAAAAGTTTTTTTAATATGTACCTATTTTTGTTTAATAATATTAAAAAAACTTTTTAATTTAAAAAAAAAACAGATTTGGCCAGAAATAAATCCGGATGCAGTTGCAGTGGATTTTGAACTAGCTTCCATTTCCGCCTTACAAGATGCCTTTCCACAAGTTCAGATATTTGGCTGTTTATTTCATCTTATGCAAAATCTGCGAAAGCATATTAACGAAAATAATTTGACCCGTAATTATAATCGTGATGCAGATTTTGCACTTTCTGCAAGGATGATAGTGTCGCTGGCGTTCGTGCCCATCCCCGATTTAGAGGCTGCCGTAGAAGCTCTGGCTCAATATCTACCAAATGAATTACACCCAGTATTAAACTGGTTTGAAGATGCATACATAGGTATATATTTCGTCACATTTTTGTATTTTAATGATAAATGTGGAATTTATTGTTTTGTAGGACGTCTAAATAGAAACGGAACAAGACGAGCGCCAATGTTTCCACCTCAAATATGGTCAGTCTATGATAGAACCATTAATGGACTAGGAAGGACCAATAATTTTGCAGAAGCAGCGCACCGCCGCCTCCAGACGGAATTTTCAGTAGACCACCCTAGTATATGGAAATTTATTGATGGCCTCAGGAAAGCGCAGCACGGAGTGGACTTTGAACACGAAAGATTTATTGCCGGAAATGATCCAACTCGAAAAAGAAGAAAATATAGAGACTGCGACGCCCGAATTTTAAACATTGTTCGCGGGTATCCAGAGGACCGGACATTAGTCGAATATTTAAGAGGGATTGCCCATAATTTGCGTATGGAGTAAACGAAGTAATTAATATAATGTAACTGTTACAATGCAATAAAAAATAAACGTTTCCCTTTTTATTATTCCAAACTTTCGTCAAAAAGCATTAAGGTTTATTTATAGGTTTTCAAAAAATAAATATTTACTTATAACTGTATAAAGTTAGGAGTAGGTACATTTAAAAAAAATCAATAAACATATTTAAACTTTTTAAAATTTAATTACACGTGTTATGTATTCCTCTTTAACACCAATTTAAAGTTTTTAAAATTCTTTGTTTTTACAAATTAATGTCACCGAGACAATGTATTGACAGGCCAACTTCGTTGCAAGTACTTGATAATCCCACGCTATTGGGGCATATGTGCAACAAACAAACATTTTGGAAACAAACGAATTTTTTTTAATTTCTTTCCAAGTATTTGGCGCCGAAACGTATCGGCGCCGAAGTGGCTAGAGGCCGAAACGGCTGCGCCGTAACGGCCGCGCCGTAACGTTCGCGCCGTAATGTCCTGATTCGTATCCAGCTTGCGTCGCAGAAGGGTATGGGACACTATAAAACCGTTTTCTCAAATGAACAGGAGCTGGAATTGGTGAAATATGTTGAGGATATGGAAGTCCGTCTTTTTGGCTAGTCGCCTGCAGACCTTCGAAAACTAGCCTATCAACTAGCTCAACGCAACAATCTACCCAATAATTATAATGCTGTTACTAAAATGGCAGGAGAAGATTGGTTCGCTGGTTTTCTTAAAAGACATGATAATTTATCGCTACGAAAACCAGAAGCTACTTCTGCAGCATGTGCCATGGGCTTTAACCGAATTTCTGTTAACAAGTTTTTTGAACTGATTTCCAGTGTAATTACTAAACATAACATAACACCTAATAGATTGTTTAATGTGGATGAAACCGGCGTATCTACAGTAGCTAAAAGCCTTAATAAAATAATTGCTACTAAAGGTAGGAAGCAGGTAGGTTCGTTATCATCTGCCGAACGAGGAAAAATAATAACAATTGAAACGTCCATGGGTGCAGACGGATCTTTTATGCCTCCTATGTTTATTTTTCCCAGGAAGAGAATGAAACCTGAGCTATTAGACGGCGCACCACCAGGTTCCTGGGGAGAATGCAGTGATACAGGTTGGATTCAAGCTGAGCTCTTTCTAAAATGGCTTAAGAAATTTGTGATATGGTCCAGAGCCTCCAAAGATAATCCAGTCCTTTTATTACTAGATGGTCACACAACGCACACTAAGAATATAGACTTAATTGATGAGGCTAGAAAGAGCGGTGTTGTCCTGTTAAGCTTCCCTCCACATTGTACACACCGCTTACAACCTTTGGACGTTGGTTTCATGAAACCACTGAGCACCTATTACGCAGACGAAATTAAAAAGTGGTTGCGGGTAAACCCAGGACGCGTCGTGACGCATTACCAAGTAGCTGATCTTTTTGGAAAAGCGTTTTTAAGAGCAGCCACAATGCCAACCGCTATAAATGCCTTTAAAACAACAGGCATTTGGCCTTGCGATTCTTCTGTTTTTACTGATGCTGACTTTATAGCTGCAGCTACAACAGATATTTACGAACATGACGTATTACCTACTGAAGACTTGGAACGTACTAATGAAAATCCATGTGATACGGAAAATCAAGAACATCTTGAAGCACAGATACACGATTCTGGAAGTGTAAATGAAGAAATAAGAAGTTGTTCAAAAGAAAATTCACTTACAGCTACTGAAAAGGAACCAAAATCGCCCCAGCCAGGACCTTCCCATCAGAGACCTTCCACACCCCTTCTTCAAATTTCAACATTTAAATTAACCCCGAATGATATAATGCCCGTGCCAAGGACCACGCAGACTAAAAGAAAGGTGAGAAAAGGAGGCAAAACTGCAATTTTGACCGAATCGCCAGGGGCGGATGGGCCCACCGGGACACCGGGAATTTTCCCGGTGGGCCGTCGTCGATTTGTGGGCCCTGGGCCACCCCTGACCAAAACGCTTGATTTTGCAGACATAATTTTTATATAGCTATGTAAAAATATCGATACGGTGGCGCCGGGCGCGGGTTAAGGGCTCACACACACTAGCGGGTGTTTTGTGAAAATTCAAATCTTTTCATGTTTGGTGTTATATGTTATGCGCATATTCTAAATCTTGTTCTGGCAGACATTTGCAAATCCCAAAATAAGGCATAATTGTTTTCTTCATTACTGAATTGTATAGCAGCATTTTTTAAAGAATCTCATCAACGCATGGGTTACTGGTTGGACATTGACAACAATTCTAGATCAAAGAAACTCCAGTTGATAGGAGAAACTCGCTGGTGGTCAAAGGAAACAGCGCTCAGTAAAATTTGTGGTAATTTTAATGAACCTGATACGATGTAGGTAGTAGGTACGTTGACTTAATTGACGTTCTTAACACAATCGCAATTAAACCATAAAGTGTGGTACATGCTTGAATGCAGAATAAAAAGCTCTCCTAATATTATGTATAAAAAAATCAAGACCGTGTTTAAAAAAACAAGGTTGATGATGGTTACTTGAAAACGAAACGTCACGTTCCATTTTGCAGTATGCCATGTTACAGTTCGTTAAAAAGTACCTGTAGAAGCTTCTTTTACTTTTTATTTAACATCAACAACATATAGTAACAATTTGGCAAACACGACATCCTGAAATTCGCTTTTTGTTGCATAACTTCGGAACGGTTCGGAATTTCGTCAGTTTAAAAATGTCATTTTACTAAACTCAAAATTGCCCAACTTTTCTCCTATTTAACCGAAACTCTATCTCTTACCGTTTCCGAAATCCCCACAGTGGTCCTCCTTATCTTGGACACAGTGTCCTATCCCTAGCATGTGGCCCATCCCAATAACTTTCTTGTGTTTATAGATAAATAATTGAAATTCGCCACGTACATACGCGACATAAATGTGCATTCTTTGACATATTCAATTGTTCTTCCGGTTTGATCAAAAATGACCTTTACTTTGTTATTTAAAATGGGGCACCCGGTATATTTTTGCTTACTTGAATAGAAAATAGCTACAATGACAAATGACAACCCATTTGCCAATTTCCGACACCTAACCTCCAAATATTTTTAATTCTTAATTTTCTATCCAGAGTGCCATGAAGGCGATAAAACTGTTAATTTTTGATCAAATAGTCATGGAAAAATAACTGTGATTATTATTATTATTATTTTTTTTTTTGTTTTTGGATTTGGACACGCTATATAATATAATATGTTCATTTTGGGCCGCCGACGTTTATTCTCCCGGTAAAATTTTATTTGCCCATCCGCCCCTGCGAATCGCCCTACATAAATGAACTGTTGGAGACTATTAAAGCGACAGAAAATAAAAAACTAAAAGTAGAAGCTACTAAGCGAAAAGTATTTTCGAGTGGAAAGGAAAATAAAGCAAAGGGAAAGGGCCAACAAAAACCTAAAAAACAAAATAAAAGCACCTTATCAGACCAAGAAGAGAGTGATGATGGTTCTGATGTGGAATGTTTATATTGCAGATATTTATATTCCCAATCCACTGAAGGATGGGTAACCTGTGGCTCATGCAGAAGATGGGCACATTGTTCGTGTGCTGGGGAGGATGACAACGATGAAGAATGTTGTCACATTTGTGAATTTTGTAAAAAATAAAAAAAATTTTATTTAGGTCCCCTTTAAATTAATTTTAAACCTTATGCTCATTATGCCCCTTTCAACTGCCCATTTTGCCCCAGCTGATGGGGCAAAATGGGCATTTTGCAAAAATATTTAAAGCTTAAAAAAAGTACTTTGGAGGTTTATTTTAAAGAATGATGATAATTATTTTTTTAAGCTTGTTATGTAGTTATTAAATTTGTAAAATACTGTCTTCGTATTGTAAATCGATCGGGCTAAATTAGACAACTTGCTTAAGGTGCTCATTATGCCCCGGCCTCCCCTACTACTATTGTGAAAAGTATTTACTTAATTTTTGTGTATTTTGATAGAAATATTTTTTTTTAATTTTAAAATTATTTTTAGATGCTGTTCGGTTGAATGATCGTACTCAAAATTCAACAGAGTCTGATATTGTAAAACCAATGCGAGAGTGGTTGGTGAGAGCTAAGTTTAGGCAACAACCAGTTCAGCCCATGTAAGTAGTTTTGTATTAATCAAGTGCTATGGAAAATTTGAATGTATTTTTTTGTTTCAGCACAGAAAGGAGTGAAAAGTAGTGTTCTCCCCCAGAAATTTGTTATAAAAATACGATTACATTTGAGTTTTTTTGTAGGTCATCAAATACTTTCGTTTTTTTTTGCCTTTTGACTTATTTTGTAGATAATGTTTTAATACTTCATTTCTTTTAAGGTTATTAATGGATTGTTTAATGCAGTTATTCTGTTTCATTCTAACTTGTTTTACATCAATTCATTATTATATTTCGTATATATCTATATATATAAAACATATGTAGACATTGTTTTCAAAATAATATTAATAAAACGATTTAGAAATATTTTGAAAAACATTAATTTAACGTTTTTATAATATCGATATTAAAACCTTTTCATCGACTAGAATATTTTTAAAACATGGTAGAAGTATTTTAATAATATTATATAAATATTTTTAAAAGATAAAAAATCTTTACAAAATGTTTTTTAAATAGTATTAAAATTTTTATGGTGTCGTGTGTAGGTATATTCGTGTCACACGACACCATAAAAACACCATAAAAATAAAAATAAAAAAAAAAAAAACTTACAGACTACCTATACAGGGTGTCTCCAAAAACACCTTACAACGCTTTAGGGTAGACTTATGGGGTAATATTAGAGCGATATAACCCAATTTACCTCTATGCAAAAGTGCACCATTTCAGAGTTATAGCTCTTCAAAGTTGGTGTTTGAAAAAAGTTTATTTATCATAAATGATAAACCGTTTAAGATAGGAATTTGAATTTTGGAATAATAATTACCCTTATCAAAAGCTATAATTGTACAAATTTTGGGGAAAAAATAGATACAAGAAAGAGACCATCCGCATTATCGTTACTGTTAACAGTAGAATAATTTTTTAGTTCTTTACTAAAATGTAAAATTCGCTGCACCAGATGAAAGGAAATTTCAAAATTAATAACTTTCGCCTCTTCACATTTTATCGTAAATTATTTGGTTTTCCAGATAAAAGGAAAAATTAACGCTAGGTTTTTCTAATAAAAGTGTTTAATTGCATATTATCTAGGAGCCGTAAACATAATAACAAATAAAAGTTCGACCGATTGATGTTGAATTACTTTGAATAACAATAATTGGGTTTTTTGCCGGAAGTCTTTTTCCCGTAAAGTGCGTTTTATTTCGCCCTTATCGCTTTCCTCATACGAAACCACAAAAATCTTTCAAATCCGAAAGTTGTAGACGATTGGTTCTGCGTCTACGGTTACTAGATAATATGCAATTAAACACTTTTATTAGAAAAACCTAGCGTTAATTTTTCCTTTTATCTGGAAAACCAAATAATTTACGATAAAATGTGAAGAGGCGAAAGTTATTAATTTTGAAATTTCCTTTCATCTGGTGTAGCGAATTTTACATTTTAGTAAAGAACTAAAAAATTATTCTACTGTTAACAGTAACGATAATGCGGATGGTCTCTTTCTTGTATGTATTTTTTCCCCAAAATTTGTGCAATTATAGCTTTTGATAAGGGTAATTATGATTCCAAAATTCAAATTCCTATCTTAAACGGTTTATCATTTATGATAAATAAACGTTTTTCAAACATCAACTTTGAAGAGCTGTAACTCTGAAATGGTGCACTTTTGCATAGAGGTAAATTGGGTTATATCGCTCTAATATTACCCCATAAGTCTACCCTAAAGCGTTGTAAGGTGTTTTTGGAGACACCCTGTATAATAACGAACATTTCATAGTATTAAAATGTTATACTAGTTTTAAAAAATATTTATAAAACATATTTTTAATATGCAAAGTTGGGATTTTTCCATGTTCATAGAACATTTTAAAAACATTAAGAACATTATTCATAATATTATATACATATTATAATATTTTTTGCAAAATATTTATATCATGTTTTAAAAACAAGTTTGTATCACTTGGGAGGTACTGTATTAAAATTTTATTGTTTAAGAATCGGTCAAATAATGACTATTCATACAGCTCCTCCAGCGATCGATATAAAAACTTCACCACAAACGGTGGATTGTTTTATGCTGCTGACGTATTTAAAATAATTCAATTTGTGGAGAAATCTTTCTGTCAGAGGGGGTTTATGAAACAAAAGAACTTTAAGCTTTTGTTACAAAATACAACGCTTAAGGAATTTGCAACAAGTTTACATTTACCTATTCCAGTCTCCACATCCGCCATGCCAAGAAACCTTTCCGAAGACTTGCATGAATTGCAATTAATTAAGAGCGTTGTAAATTCATATTTAAAATGTAAGATGCTACATCAAGCACCCCTAATTAATGAAAGTATTCATGGCAGATCAGATGGTAGCGGACAAAAATTAAATAAGTTACCTAATTTTATTTAATACATAATCTGTACTTAATAAGTTATTTTCAACGAACTTCGTTCGTTACTGGAATCAATATTTAATTCTCCAATAAAATATGTATAGGTTAGGTATATATTCCGCAATAATATGTTGGGCACAACCGAGGCACAAGTGGCCACTACATATATTAACTTATTTACAAGTGGTACACCAACAGTTTTATATATCATTTATAAACCTTTCATTTATTCCTTCAAACAAGTTAAACAAGGACAACAATTCTACCACACATGGTTGCACAAGTTACAAAACTTCTTCAATGTCAGTGTTGTTGCTTTGCTTCCCCTCCCCTGCAGTTTCAGTTATACAGGGTGTTTCAGACCACCCGTACCGGCCAAATATCTCGCGAAATATAAAACGCATTGAAAAAAGAAAAAATACGTCTAAACAATTTTTTAAGACTCTATTGTTTGATAGTAATAGGATGTCCCCACTCTCACCCCCGGGGGGTGGAGAGGGGGGTAACTTCGTAATCTTAAATAGCACCCCCCAGTTTATTATGCAGATTTGAATTCTGCGTTAACAAATAGGAACTTTTTGTTTGAAACATTTTTTGAAGTTCGTGACAGATGGCGCTATGATCGCCAAAAGAAGTTTGTCCGATTACCTATGCTAATTTGATGTCAGTTTTGTTAAGTGACAATCAAAAATGGTAATGCTTTGCAAAAGGGAATAGGGGGAGCTTTATTAACCCCTCCCCCTTCCCCACACCGCCACTTCAGCCCTACGGCCCATAACCTAGGATGGGAAAACGCAACCATTTTAGATTTAAACAACTGTTCAATACCACGATTGAAGAAGTTAAATTTTGTAAATTTTTTTTGTCTTTGATGGAAAATAGAAAAAAAAATTGAAATACTTACTTTGATTTCACGAGTAAAGAACACATTGACATTCGAGATACGTTTAAATCTAAAATTAGGGGTGAAGTGGCGGTGTGGAGAAGGGGGGAGGGTAAATAAAGCTCCCCCTCTTCCCTTTTACAAAGCATTAACATTTTTTATTGTCACTTAACAAAACTGATAACAAATTTTGCATAGGTAATCGGAAAACTTCTTTCGGCGATCATAGCGCCATCTGTCACGAACTTCAAAAAATGTTTCAAACAAAAAGTTCCTATTTGTTAACGCAGAATTCAAATCTGCATAATAAACTGGGGGGTGCTATTTAAGATTACAAAGTTACCCCCTCTCCACCCCCCGGGGGTGGGAGTGGTGACATCCTATTACTATCAAACAATAGAATCTTAAAAAAAATTTTAGACGTATTTTTTCTTTTTCCAATGAGTTTTGTATTTCGCGAGATATTTGGCCGGTACGGGTGGTCTGAAACACCCTGTATATATATAGTTCACTGCCGCCAAGGTGTTGTAATTGTTATTTTTTAATAAATATTTCATCTACAATCATCCAACAATAATAACGTTAAAAAATAATTTAGATTTGTAGAACGGATTGTAAATAACAAAACTTATTAGTATGTATTAAAATACAACAATTCTAGCTAGCGGCACACAAACAAAAAAGTGCCCCTCCCCTAATTGAAGACAAATAAATAATTGGATATTTGTTATGTTCCAAATTCCATTGAGAAATAAACTAAATAAAGCGGTAACAAATAAACGATTAATAAATTATTAATACTTACACGGAAGCTCCAACAACTCTATCACAGTTGCGACACAGACACTCGTATTTTTTCTTAAAATTATACGGTCCAAATATATCGACGCACGGTCTGGGACCCTCTTGTTTAACAACAACTTCGTCTAATTCGACAACTTTCAGTTTCTTATTACGATGAACTTGAAAAGCAACACCAATTATTACATGATCTATTAAATTATCTAAAAATTCTTCCGTCGCTTTTTTTAATAAGTCTTTATTAGACTGTAACCTTTTAAATTCTTTATAATAATCTTCCATGGTGGGATGGTGGAACGCCATTTTTTTTAAATATCGCCAACAATTGGAACTAGAACTGGTGAATGTTTATATAATCTTAACACTGTAAACACGAACGTTTTATACGAAGAATGTTATATTTATGTATAAATAGAAGTCTTCATTGGCATTTCTTCCTTTTTAAAATTGTTTCAATATTATTTAGACCGTTTATTACAATATGAACGACTGAAAGAAAACAATCACAACTTCACAACACAATTTTTAAAGGGAAGGGACGCGAGGACGCGACCTATGTGGCTCTTCGGTTCGGTCGCAGAAACTCGGTTCGGTTCGGGTTCGCGTTTGCGTTTCGCTTCCGAGTTCATAATGTACAAAATGCGCAGTCTCAACACTACACTTTGATCAATGAACTAAAATACAACACTGGAACGACAGCGAAGTGAATAAATTGTGTAACCTTTTTTGGCGATAGGCAACCCGTACAACGTAGGTATACCCATCTTTGTCTGACTCACACATTACCCATTATACAGTGCGGTCCAAAGGTATGGAATAAATTCATTTTTAGCGTTATTATGTAATTTTGGGAAAAAACCTGAAACACGTCGATTTCTATTTATAATTTACCATTTTCTCGTATGAAAGTCTTACCACCCTCTTGCACCCCCTCGGAGGTATGAGCAACCCTTAAAAAAATTTAAATACGAACGGGTAGCTTGTGGCACCTTGTTTGAAGGGGATTTTAACTCTCTATTCAAAAATATAAAAATTTTTAAATTTGGTACACTCGTAACTCAGAAATTGAATTTTGAAATAGAAATAGTTCACAAACCTCCGTTTGAGTTCTTGTTCTATTACCACATCCAATCATAATTAAAATGTCTATTCTCTGTGTTTCTGTTAACTGAGCCATGATTTATTTACTGAAATGCACACACAAACAAAATTTGGCAATACACAAGCGTCTGTCAAAAATAACTACAAATATGAAGTAGTCTACCATGTGGTTAGATTTTTTGTTATTTTTTGTTAAACGCTTTTTTCCTCAACAGAATCAGAACAAATAGGAAAATACCTGATTATTATTTCAAATTAAACAGATAATTTTATGATCGCCTTTGGTTATTTTTCAAGAAGTGACTGGTGGTCACTTTGAACACTTAATCTAAAAATACACTATTTCTTTTTCAAAATTCAATTTCTGAGTTACGAGCGTACCAAATTTAAAAACTTTTATATTGCTGAATAGAGATTTAAAATCCCCTTCAAACAAGGTGCCACAAGCTACCCGTTCGTATTTAAATTTTTTTAAGGGTTGCTCATACCTCCGAGGGGGTGCAAGAGGGTGGTAAGACTTTCATACGAGAAAATGGTAAATTATAAATAGAAATCGACGTGTTTCAGGTTTTTTCCTAAAAGTACATAATAACGCTAAAAATGAATTTATTCCATACCTTTGGACCGCACTGTATAATTGTGGAATACAGCTTATCGCTTTGACTGATAAAGAAAAATATAAAAATTCTGGCAAGTTGCCACGAGAGACTTCCCTCGTAATAACACTTTTAAAAAATAACTATAGCACACTATACATATTATATATCTATTCATTGCATAAAAAAACCTGCAACTTTATCTTATAAAAAAATGAGTGCGCCATTTTACCTTATACCGGAAGTGACGTCATCAAAGGTAATATCAGCATTTTCGTGCTTAGCTCGAAGGCAATCGATTGGCGAAAACCGTATTTCGATAACTTTAATAGTTTCTGACTTTAGAGCGTTGCAAAGAATGTGTACGGACAGACTAGACGGAAAATTTTCATTTTTTGAATCTACATATTCAGAAACGCAAAGATATGTAAAAAAATTTTTTTGGAGCAATACAATACTTCCTTTTACTTCGTACTTGGGAAGTAAAAATACAGTGCTTTAAAAATTTGATCTACATAGAGAGCAATTTTTTTAAATTGCAATGCTTATTAAAATTAATTATTATTATGGTTCTACAATCAAAACAAAATTACCATTTACCTACAATTATTAGTTATTATTATAGTTATAACTAGGTACAAACAAAAAATCAAAAAAAATCGAGGTCGGATGTCAGGTTTACACACTTTTACATACCTATACATATACCAATTTCAAAAACAAATATTAAAACATTACTAAATAAAATTAGTTTGTTGAATTTCTGCCTAATCAAAGTTCCTTTGCCTACTAACAATTCAGTTTCTTTCCTAGCACGACTGTGTAATCGGGAAGATAAATTTACAGTTTGTTTAATTAACTGAATCTCTTGTATTTGTTCAAAACCAAATTTTTCTATAGATGGATGATTTGGTAAAAAATAATACAACTGTCCAGAAATAGTACTTTACGTAACAAGTCCCGAAAGTGATCTTTTACTGGACAAGTAGGCAAATTACAGGACTAGCCGCAGGTGAGTCCTGTAAGCCTGCGAGTCCAGTAAAAGCACTTTTGGGACGTATTATGTACAATATTTTTTTTAAAATCGGTCAGAAACGGGCAGAACAATTGACCATTCTAGGCCGGAAAGTAAAAATGAGTCCGGTAAAGTAAAAATGAGTCCGGTAAAACTTTTACCGGACTATCACAATAGGTAACTTTCCGGCTCGGTCTGACAAAATGACATTTTCTGGCCGATTTAAAAAAAAATGTGTTACAGCATTATTTAGTAAAAGTTGTTTTGGATTTTTGTAAGTTGACAAAGCAGATTTGAATATTATTCTAAACTTTTAAAAATTATGTCTGAAGCACATGTTACTCCTCTATTTATACAATTTACAAATCTTTCATTACTATTGGAATTACAATAGTCATGTTCATATTTTTCCGTAAATAATAATATAGGTATATCAACACAAAATTGACAATTTAAATTTTTTTTATTACATAGCCACTTATGTAGGTAATACAAAATATTATCTTGGTGGTCTGTTAAAATGTAATTTTGAACATCACATAAATTAAAATTAAACCTTTCTTCAGCACTTCCAAACGCGTGGCCATTTATACTTCTTTTACTCTTTTAGTCAGTGTACATCCCCTGTTATTAAGACTTTGGTTGTTGTACCATCACAAGTAAGTGATCGAACTGTAATACCAAAGAGTATATATATTCTCTTTGGTAATACCAATATCAAATAATTTTTTTATACACCTGACACCATACAAAAGCTGTCCTTCAACACTGGCATCAGTTTTATTAGTTAAAAGATATCCTACAGGACACTTAAAATTCATTTTGTAACTAACAATTAAAAACACTAAAGCTTGAATTCAACTCGGTTTGTTAACCGGTGAGGTCGGGTATTTTGGTGCCTTAAGAAAAGTTAGCGTAAAAGGGTAGAACGGTGGATAATTCCATTTTTTTTTGTACGAGCGGGTGGGTCTCGTCACCCCACTCGTTGTGGGCTTTGTGTGATTGTGATACAAGTGAATTTAAAGAAGATTTAATTAATTTTGTCGGTTCTTAAGTTGAAAGTGAAATAACACAGGTTTTCCCATTGTGGCGGGTGACCTTTAACCCCCAACAGATAGAGAACGATAAATACGATCTCGTGCATTTCCACCACGGTTTAATAAGTTTAGTACGGTCGGAAAAGGAAAAAGTAAAAGGAGTGAAAACTGAAAGAAGGAATAGGACACTTTCATTCGAAAGTGAAATATACGCAAGACAATTACGGGTTAGCAGTGCGGGGAGAAAAAGAGTTAAGCTAGGGACAAAAGTGGCACGTAGGGATAGCGGTTGCAAGACGAGTGTAAGAAGGGAAAGTAGGCAGAGTGGCTAGTTTAGGAGACAGAGGGGAGAAAGCGGAAAGGATGTCAGAGTCGGAAGGAACGGGGTCAGATACAAGGAAAAGATGGGCGGAAGAGGATGTGCACGAGACGTTCAGGAGGAGCAAAAAAATGGTCAGATCGCCGAAAGGGGGGGAAGGAAGCGCAGCGGCGGGAGGAGGGGTGAGGGAGCAAGATGATATAATGGAGTTGTGCAGGGAGATGTTGCGGGAGATAAAGGAAATAAAAATGGGGCAGGAAAAGGTAAAGGAAGAATTACGAGAAATGAAGGCGGAAATAAGTAGAGTGAGCGGGAAGTGGGAAGAAAAGTGTAAGGGATTGGAGGCAAGAGTAGGAAACCTGGAAAAAAGAATTGAGATAATGGAAAAAGATAAAAGGAAGAGAAATTTTGTGATAAGGGGGATGGAAGTCAGTGGACGAAGAGAGGAAGTAAAGAGACAGGTAGAGGAGATGTTGAAATCCACACTGGGAGTGGAGGAAACGGTGGAAGAGGTGACAGTGATTCAGAGAGGGTTGGTGTTAGTAAAAGCTAAGAATTTGGAAGAGAAGATAAGCATTATGAAGAATAAAAGGAAGCTGCAAGGGACCAGGATATATATAGATGACGACCTGACAAAAGAGCAAAGAGGTATACAGGAGAAAGCAAGGGCAGAGGCAAGAAAACTGGAAAGTGAGGGAAAGCGGGTGAGGATTGGGTTCCAGAAAGTGTGGGTGGAGGGGGAGGAAAGAAGATGGGAAGAGAAAGTGGCGAAGTTCGTAAAGTGGGGGTAACGGGTCAAAAAACTAAATACAAGGACAGAGTGGGGGCATAAGGGGAGTGGGGAGGAGGTAGGGGAGGAAGGGAATATAAAGGAAGAGGAAAATATTAGAATAATGTTTTGGAATGTGGCGGGTATTAGGAACAAAAGTGGGGATTTTTGGGAGTATGTGAAAAGTTTCGACATGGTGGGACTGGTCGAGACGTGGTTAGAGGAAAAAGACTGGGGGACTTGGGAGGGGAAATTACCGGAAGGGTTTAAGTGGAGGGCACAGGTTGCCACGAGAGGAAGTAAGAAAGGCAGAGCAAGTGGGGGAGTGTTGACCGGGATAAAGGAAGAATGGGATGGGAACGTAGGGGAAGAAATAGTGCAAAGGCAGGGGTTAATGCTAAACCAAATGAGGGGTAGGAATGGGAGGAAGTATGATATTCTGACGGTATACGCGAAGGGAATAAGAGAAATGAGAACCTATATAGAGGAGGTAGTCAAGGAAGGGACGGAAGTTGGATTGTTGGTGGGGGGAGATTTCAATGCAAGAATAGGAGAGAGGGGGGGGATGGTAGTGAACGGAGTGGAGGTAAAAAGGAGGAGCATGGATAAAGTGATAAACGAGGAGGGAAAGTTGTTAGTGGAAATGTGTGAAGAGAGGGGATGGGACATCCTAAACGGTAATATGGAAGAAGGGGATAAGGGTAATTGGACGTATGTGGGAGGCAGGGGTGTATCAGTAATAGACTATGTGCTGGTAAACGAGGAGGGGCTGGCGGAAGTTGAAGGATTTAAGGTAGGGGAGGAAGTCGAGTCGGACCATTTCCCCCTGGAAGTAAGGATGAGGCAAATGGGGCAGGAGAAGAAAAGGGAGGAGAGGAAATGGCGGGATATGGGTATATGGAATGATGAGAGTATAAAGCAATATGAGAGGAGTATGGAGAAGGTGCAGTGGAGGGAAGAAGAGGTGGAGGAAGGAATTAAGGAGATGATAGAAAAGATGGAAATGGCAACGGTAAAGAGAAAAGTGGAGATTGGACGGAAAGGAGGTGGAAGGAAATGTAAATGGTGGAGCAAGGAATGTGGGGAGGCAAAGAGGGAGGTGCGAAGGGGAGTCAGGCGATGGAGGAAAGGCCAAATAGACATAGGGGAGTATAAGGGGATCAAGTTAAGATATAGAAGGGAATGTGAAAGGAGGAAAAAGGAGCACAGTAGGGAGGTGGAGGAACAGATACAGGGATTAAGGAAGGAGAATGAAATATGGAAATACTTAAATAAGGAGAAACGACAAGGGAAGGAAAGAAGGATCCACATAGGTTTGGAAAAATGGGAAGAGCAATGTAAGAGGATGGAGGGGGGAGGGACGGCAGAAGTGGGGAGTACTGGGGAGGAGAGGGAAGGTATAATGGAAAGGGGTGAAGAAATAACGGGAGAGGAGCTGGAAAGGGTGCTCGGGAGGTTAAAAAATGGAAAGGCGGCAGGAACGGATGGAACAAAAGGGGAGCACTGGAGGTATATGGGCAGTAAAGCGAGAGAAAATTTCGGGAAAATAATAAAGAGAATATGGAATGGAGAGGGGATACCGGAGAGTTGGAGGGAGGCCATCGTGGTCCCAGTGTATAAGGGGGGCGATAGAAAAGAGCCTAAGAACTATAGGGGGATCAGCCTCATGAATGTCGGCTACAAGATATACGCAGCCATACTGCAGGAGAAATTAGAGAAAGAACTGGAGGAGAAGGGAGTGGTAGGGGACTGGCAGGCGGGATTTAGAAGAGGAAGGAGGACTGTGGACAATATATACATACTAAAACAAGTGGTCAATAAGGAGTTGGAAAAGAAGGGAGGAAAAGTATACGCGCTGTTCCTAGACATAAAGGCGGCGTTTGACAACGTAAACAGGAAGAAGCTGTGGGCAATAATGGGAAGGAGGGGAATAAGTGGGGGTTTAATTGAGAGGATAAAAGAAATATACGAAGAGACGAGGTGCAGAGCAAAGGTAGAAGAGCAGTTGGGGGAGGCATATGTGACCACGAAAGGGTTAAGGCAAGGGTGCCCGCTGAGCCCGAGCTTATTCTCAGTATACATAGGGGAACTGGAAAATGTGTTAAGGGGAGGACAGAGTGGGGGAGTGGTGGTAGGGAAAGTGAAAGTGTGGGCTCTGGCGTACGCGGATGATGTGGTAGTGATTTCAGGGACGGAGAAGGGGATGAAAGAAATGATAAAGACAGTGAAGGGATTTATGGACAGAAGGGACTTAAGTGGCAACACCGAGAAGACAAAAATGGTGGTTTTTCAAAAAGGGGGGGGAAGAAGGGTGAAGGAGGAGTGGAAGTGGGGAGAAAAGGACATAGAGGCTGTGAGGGAGGTGGTATACCTGGGCTACAGATTGAGAAGCAATAATAATGATGAAGAACAGGCAAAGGGGCTAGCAAGAAAGGGGGGTAAGATAGTGGGTCAGGTGTGGGGATTGGGGGAAAAGGTATTTGGAAGGGACGTGAGGAAGAGGGGGTGGTTAGGGGAAAAATTGGTGAAGAGCGTGATGATGTACGGGGCGGAGATATGGGGATGGAAGGAAAGGGAGGTGATAGAAAGGATAATGGAGAGATATTGGAAATGGGTGTTGGGACTGGGAAGAGAGACACCGGGGTACATCGTCCAAGAGGAAATGAAATGGGAAAAGATAAGGATACAGGCAGGGAAGATGGCGATGAAATTTGAGGAAAGGATGGAGAGTGGGGGAGGGGGGAGTATACTGCAGGAGTGCTGGAAGGAGGTCAAGAGTGGGAAAATAAAATACGGGCAGGAAGACAGGAGGAAGTACTATGAACGAGGAGGATTTGCAAGGGAAGAGGTGGCGAGAAGAAGAGAAAGTGGGGGCGGAAAGGCAACAAGAGAGCAGATAGTTGAAAGGGACAAAGATGTGCAGGTGCAAGAAAGAAGAAGCAGGATAAGGGAGGGCAGGTACAATGAAAAGTATGGGGAGATCATGACAGAGGGGGTACCGGAGTATCTAAAGGGAAACTTGAGCTTGGGGAAAAAAAAAATGGTGGCGAGATACAGAACCGGAAATGCGGAGAAGGACAATAAGTATTGGTGCGACGAGGAGGAAAGAAGATGTAGGCTGTGTGGGAGGGAAGGTGAAAGCATAAGGCACATGTTGGAAAATTGCGAAGAATTGAGGCACGAGGAAAGAGGATGGAGAGAGATTTTGGGGGAGAGAGGGAATGGATTGGCATGGATGGAGAAGGTCGAGGAGAGAAGGAGGTGGATGAGGCAAAGGAGAGGTGGAGAAGGGGAGTGAAGGGTTGTTTTTGTTTTTGTTTTATTTTTTATTTTTTGGTGTAGTTCATGCAATGTACATATTAGGGGTAGAGAGATGGCGGGGATGTTGAATTCTTTGTTAATGTTGTAAATAACAAATAAATGCTAATAATAATAACACTAAAGCTTCTGATGCAGCAACCTGAGAATCTGTGTCAATGGCACCACCAAAATCACAGTACCCAACATATTTTCCATCAGTTTCACTACATATGATTTGTTTTCTGCATCTACAATGAGAGCACAGTTTTTTATGAAAGGCTTCTTTTTACATTCCTCCTGTAGAAACACAAACACTTCTTTTAAGAGTCCTGGACTGCAATTATATTTGAACAACCAATTCCTAATTGTTCTCGGATTTGGCAAAGTGACACTTTTTCTCAAAAAAATATAGGCTTTTGTTGAGTAAAATTCTATAAAATTAGTTGATACTCCACTTAATCTTCTTTAGGGTTTGGGTTTCCTTATAAAAAAGGCCTTGTGTAGGAGTTAGGATAACCAAAAACCAGGTCGACAATTGGAATAAACCTGGTTTTTGGTTATCCTAACTCCTACAGAAGGCCTTTTTTATAAGAAAACCCAAACCCTAAAAGTATAATGTTTGAGAAAACTGCTTTATTGTTTCAGAATATCCCCTTTGTTGTGGAGTCTTCTCTTCATTTTTTTTCTGACTCATAATAAGTTCTAATGGCATTCCACAAAAGTGTTACTTTTAAAACTGAATTCAAATTTTCTGTAGAGTATCTTCTCGCTCATTAATTTTCTCCAAAAGCTGAGACATTGAAGAAATCTTGGAGTTTCGTCTTCTTACTTGTTGCTGCAATGTTTTTATTTTTATTTTTAGTTTGGTTTTGGATTTTATACTGAATGTAGTTTGTGTTCCAGCTTCGACAAATGCTCTGATAGGTACTAGATTAGATGATGATGCTACCAATTGATCAGTAGTCTTGATTACCTTCTAAACAAAACAGAATCAATCTAAAATAAGTACGTAACTCACCATTGGAGGCTCTTCGCTACTCCCACACTCTACCGATTGATCCAAATTCCTGTTTAGTATTCTTCGGGAACAGTTTATTTTTATTAAATGTTGGGGAAAATTGAAAATACTAGGTACTGAATCAGGTTTTAATAATTTCACACTGTTACCAGGTCGGTGTTGATAGCCAGTCTCCAAAAAATGGGCACTACATAATTTACTTGTTTTAATTGGTAGCCAATTAACTCTTTTGATAGCGTTTAACCACAGTTTTAATATTTCCGGTGTTTTAAAAGGAAAATTACAAAGAAAAGAAAAAAAATATATTAAATAATAACCTTCCCTTTCAGGTTATCCTAAAATAATTCATAAAGAATATTACCTGTATACACACCACAAAACTCATCACCATGATGATAATAGATTATAATTTTGCTTTTCACTATAGTTTTATATAAAAAATTATTAAAAACCTGAAACAGACTTATTAATCAGTACATGAGAAAATTTTCTATGAGAATGACATGACACATGACATCAATGACAACTCACAAGTGCGATTGCGAAGATACCTACTGTAGTCTGTCTCTCTCGACAAAAAACAGGTTACTTTAAGGGGGGGTTCAAGAACTTTTTTCGATCCAATATTGACCCTGATTTCTATCTCGTTAATTCAAGGCCTGCAAAGCTCTCTTACGTCTACCCAGTTTGGTGTTCTTCTTAGCCACCTTTCTTTCACCTGCACGCACCGATCTTGGTTTACGTTGGCTCATTCCACTGAAGAAATCTCTACGAATTTGTTTGACGAATTCCGAAACTTTCGAATAATGAGAGCAATTTACGAGGAAATTTAGCCTGAGGTAAAGCGAGTTGTTATATATGGAACGACAATTTTTCCTGCTAGTACGCCAAAAGTTCACTCGCCATTGGAAAATACTCGGACTTCATTTTTTGGAAAACTCGCTGTGACCACTGTATTGGTCGGATTGTTGACTTTTATATCTGAAAATGACCCCTCACGGCAGTTATGCCTATCGATATCGCATTGGGGTATACTATTTCTATTGTAACTTTGAAAGAATCGCAAAATATCGCAAGAAAACAGTATCTGTCTCACTTTGACACATCCTAGACAGCTTGAAACATTATACTTTTTGCTAAAACTAGCCGTTGCATGTTCTTAGGCTCATTTTGAGACATAAAACTCCATGATCGGAGCAAAACTATGATCAGAGCGACTTGTCCAGAAATGCATGCCAAAGTCAAATTTTAACATGACTTTTATATGGGAGTGCGATTATGAAATTTTTATTACTTAGGACAATTGAACCCCTCCTTAACGAGAGCATGTAAATGAGCATTGCCTTGCCGTTCCAGTTGTATTATAAATTATACTAACGTTGCATTTTTTGAACGACAGTCTGAGAAAAATTTCTTTTATTGAAAAAATGTAACGTCTAAATTGAACTATAGTTCATTGTCTTTGATTACCACATGAGGCGACCATAGAGTGGATTTACTGAATTACAGGTTTAACAGAAAAATTACACCTACAGAGAGTCTAGTTAGTTGTCTGTGGTTTTCTAAAGGAAAGGGCGACATTTATGAAAGCTGACTGCACAAAATGCTGTGAAAAAATGTTGTGAAAACTGAACTGTACGACCACCGATCACCTAATCGTAAAGACAAAACGTCCGATTAGTCATCACGAAAGAATTAAAGATTCAACACACACACTGTTCTGGTTTTATTGTCCGATGATTTGATTTCGCCAACTTGAGAAATCGCACAGACGACTTAGTCATTGCAGACGAGAAGAAGAACTTTCATCTGCATTGTGATTTTTGAAACAGTTGATTGGAATTGAACTCTGCGGCCTAGTTTTGTGCGTCTCTGTGTCGAAGTTATGGTAAGGAAGGCCTCCTATACAGGGGGTCCCAGGTTTAATGATCAGGACTTTGACATTTTGTAGAGAAATACATTTTAAGGTTGGCTGCTCCTATAAGTATAGGTCCTAAAATTCTTTGTTTCTGTGATACAGGGCGCTAAAATTGTCTAAAAAATATAAGTTTTTATTTATTTATTTCCGAACTGTAGAGAATATTCAAAC
The DNA here is from genome assembly GCA_036250285.1 of Pyrocoelia pectoralis. NCBI lineage: Eukaryota > Metazoa > Arthropoda > Insecta > Coleoptera > Lampyridae > Pyrocoelia > Pyrocoelia pectoralis. The sequence goes on from CM070075.1 coordinate 27,936,716, forward strand.
CAAAATTGGCACACAAGATGCATGGACAGGAGGGTCATAAAATTGAATAATATGAATTTTTTAAATCAACCAGTGGCGGAGATATGGGTAATCCGTTCTACTAATTTGATAAAAAAAAAAGAGTACGGCTCTGAATTAAATATTCTCAATGTCTTTTTCGATAAAGCATTCAATTCTGAACAAAAAATGTCTCTTGACTTTTTTTCGGTTCTATTACCGTCCGACCGCAAACTACATTTTTGTCATTTATTTCACAAAATATGTATTTTGGCTGTGTACAATATCTTGCATTGAACTGTACGCTAGTTGCGTACCTATAGGGTATAGTTCAATGGTATCTTGTGTGCCAATTTTGGTTTGAATATTTTCCACAGTTCGGAAATAAATAAATAAAAACTTTTATTTTTTAGAAAATTTTAACACCCTGTATCTCAGAGTAAGACAGTTTTAGGACCTATGTTTAAAGGAGCTAACCCACCTTAAAATATGTTTTTCTACAAAATGTCATAGTCCTGATCATTCAACCTGGGACACCCTGTATATAGGAACTCTAAAAGTTATTGGATAGGAGCATTCCCTCTGGAGCTATGACATTCAACTTAAAATTTGTCTGTGGTCAAAGCAACAATCTAATATTTTCTCAAACGAAGTTATAAACGAAGCAACATATAAATAACTTAAAAAATTCATCGCTGACCATCCAAGTACTCAACTCAAAATCATAAGCATTTATCAGAAAACTTTTTATAATTATATTCCATCTGCATTTTATTCATTGTACGAATGACGAAACAAAAATCTGATGGCTTTATAACTGGTACTTAGAATCTTCTGTGCTTTTGGTGCTTGTAAAATTTAATTGGATTATTGGTATCACCTGCACATTCCATCATCCAAAGTGCCACACTTGTTGCATCATCCAAGTGTCTTACACCATCAACATTCAACAACGTCTATTTTAAATGTCTTTTTTATGGTGGATACGATACAAAGGGATCTGATATACTATCTCTTATGGAATCTATACTCTTAGGCACAGATACACCTAGCAAAAGTTTTCCAGTAATATTTTTTCTCGCATGTTCGCACATGTTGGAATTGCATGTCATGCCCATAATGGGTTTTTGAATATTTCATTTTTACAGCATTTGTAATATTATCAACTTTGAGGACTACCTATATGATTAGTACACATCAAGTTTGTTTTTTTAGAGCCCTGACATTTTTGTGAACGTTTCCTATTCGATCTATGCTGTACTGAACTTATGGAAAATGTTATCTCGGTTAAGTACCCATCCCAGTCTTTGGCATTTTCTTTTGCAGTTTGTGCTATCATTACACCAATCACTTTCAGTTCCTTTCTACCGGGTTGGCTTGCGGTGTAGGTATACTGAGGTGTGACCTGGTGTTTGATCCCCCATTCATCATCTGAAATATTCTCAAACGATCGGCTTGTAAATTGGGTTACATTGTCCGAAACTATGCGGCACGGACTCCCATATATCTATACAATATTGCTTCTTTCACTTCACTATCATTTAATTAATACCGCACTGGTGGCTTTCCTTAAGGCCCGGATTTCCACCTACTTTGTAAAGCGGTCTTGAAACACGATGACGTCACAATTCCCTCTTCTTGACCTTGGAAAAGAACCTATATTATATCCACGCTCACGCTTTCCCACGGCTTGTCCACTTTGGTGAGTAGTATACCTACCTCTCCTCCGGGTTTTACGTTTTTCGGCTTATATCTTAATAGTCTAAGAGCTAGCGACCGATTTGGTCAAGTCATTTCCAGATGAGGAATTGTTTTTTTTCACATTCGATATACTACTTGAAGATACGAAGATAAGTCTGGCACCTTGAACCGGCTGATGTGGGAGCGTTTGAAGTAAAATGGAAGATAGCCTACTTTACCCAACAGCCAGATCGTCTATTTTGGTCTTATTTAATTCGTGGTCACGTACTGTGGTAGGAAATGACAATGCCAGACGTTTTAGTGCGCACGGACCCATTGCCAGACCTCAATAACCTAGACTTTCATCGTTTCATCGCATGAAAGAGCTTCATATGGTACATGTGTAGCTTATTTTAACTACCTATATCTCGAAAAATATGCAATATTCGAGTAAATATGAAGAGATCTTTTTTGTAGTGATTCGAATTCTCTACAAAAAAGGATCAATAACTTTTTTTCGTATCACGCTTTGTTTCCTAGATATTGTGGAAAGTGTTGTCGATGCACTGAAGATTGTTTTGTTTTTCTCAATTTCTGAGATCTATAGTAGAGACAATATTATTATTACCCAGGCGACTTGTAAAATAATGAAAACTCATTCGTATTGTATTTATGTGTCGAATCACTTGATCCGATACTATTTGAAAGCATCGAGGTGTTCTATAGGTATTGAAAACTCCCAGAAAGAGCTCCTCCACTGTCATCGCAGATAACGGGCGGGATTTATATTAGATACAAGCTTCTTATAAAGCTCATTAAACTGGCGATCTGGAGGTGGTCTATAACAACAAGACAAGGTATATACTTTCTTGTCGCAAGATTCATGAATTTATATAACTGTGCAGATGCCTACGCAGAGTATTTCGGACTGTACTTAGATAAAAAGATGTATATCTATCCTTCATCAAGCATTGTCTCAACACTATGGTCGAAAAAATAAAACTCTGCTCATTGTGCAGATACTAACCTATGGCTTGATATGACGAACTTCGACAACAGACAATTGCTTCCTTAATCCTGAAAACCTACCTTAGGGCATACAGAATGGTGTCCGTACATGTCCTGTACATAATTGCCAAACTCTTAGCTGTATACCTATCCCAAAGTATGTACATCAACTTGACCAAGGGTCTTGGGGCCTTGGGTGGTGGTGAGCTACTTCCTCCCCCTCCATTTCTTCTATCACACCGTCGTTAGGAGTTGTTATATACGAAGAACTTCTTTCCTAGATTCAAGCAAGACAACCATCAAAACGCAGTGTTTGGCAAAACGGGTTGTATTGATGCTACCTTTTGATCACTATACCTATAGCTTAAGAATGTGGTGGAATGAAATGAATAAGTAGCATATTGACATCGGGTAATAAGTAACTGTCTTTTTTCTACATACATAAGCTGAAGGTAAGCTATTGTCAAGGGTGGACAAAATTATGTATATGTTCTCAAGCAACCTCACATGTGAGAAACGACTGTCGCCCTGAGGGTCTCAGATTCACGTATTGCAGCAGTTCGAATAATATAATTAGCGGCGTGAAGTCCCTCTAGATTTATATGACTTTGCGCTGTGACTTTAGAGGTTCTATTATCCAAAATTCTTAAATTACCTATAACTATTTACTTTGTCACATATTTACATACAGTTACCTATATCTTATAATGGATTAACGCAACAAGAATTGTCTAGGTAATGCATTGACAAATTATGTAGGTATGTAATTCTAATTACTAATTACATATTTATGTTGCTCCCTATATGTTGAAAAGAGAATTATTTAATAGCCCATGTTGTTCTTTTTTGTTACACGAATTGGAGAATAAAAAAAGTATTGGAAGAGCTATTTTTGTAATTGCGTCTTAATAGTTTGTTGCTATAGAAACGAAGTATGTAAACATAAAGTACACAGTACATCAATAAGTATAATATACATGACAAAGCATTTGGATAAAGTTCACTTCAGAAGACACAGTGAAAATGGGTGAAAGTGACAGTACGTGGGTTTTTGATTCCTTAGTGTGTTTTTTGAATGGTCCAGTTTGGAATGCGCCCATACAGAGTTTTATTGAAGAAAAATCATTGAGTAAGAGCGAAATATTGTCATACATCTTCGTGTTTAATTTCTGTATTAGTTTTTGAAGCTAACACCCCCGAGAGTCCCAATTATGCTAAAATTTACGAAGAATACAAGAATTTGGTAAGCATTATTTAAATGAAATTATTCTGTAATAAATTAGTACATATATGCGCCTATATAGGTTGATGTCATGCTGGGAAGTTACATGGAGGATATAGGAATATCGCCAGCACAATTTGAAGAAGAATGTATTAAAGGACATTTAGAATTGGCACCTAAACACTTTGATAATGTATGTTGCTTTATTTCCATAAAACTACCTAATACATAATTCTTCAGAGTTTGTTTGAACAAATATGGGCAGCAAACGACTACGGAATGTTTAAACGTATGATGACTCAACGTAATGTTGAATTACAATTACAAGCTTTGGAATTAATAGAACAAAAGTACGGTATAATGCCAGAATCATTTATACCCCATAAAACACATAATCGCCACATCACAGGTCAAACAGAAGCAGAAATTGTGCTAAAAGACAAAGAAAAGGTAGCTCTTGAAGAGGAAATCATGGAAGAAGTGGTCAAGTACAGAAAAAGTTATGGAGTTATTTTCGTTGCATTTATATCACTTAATTTCAGGCAATTTCCATTTGAAGAAGTTTCGGACGAAGATATGAAAAAAAAAGATGAAGAAGTTCAATATTTATTGGAAGAAAAGCATATTTTACAAGAGACGTTACGAAACATCGGTAAGATCTTATCTTTCATATAATTAATACGTGTGTCACATTGAATTTTTGTTAAAGAGGAAACTGCGAAATGTCACGACATGCCAACCCTACAAGAGGAAGATACGCCAGAGATGACACGACCCGAAATTAACACGGATGGAGTTGAGAAACCGACAAGGGACGAAATTGTTTTCGATAAAAAGCCAATAGCATCAACTGTAACGAACAATTTGTGCAACTAGAATAATAATAATAATATCTAAATTATTTTAGATCGATCAAATTGAATTAAAGAAAAGGCAAGAGTATTTACGAGCACAAAGAGATAAATTGGTCGCCTTAAAAAAGGAAGCACGAAAGAAACATCTTGAGGTCGCCGATACTTCCCAAGAAAAAATAAGAAATCGTCCAAAATCGGCTCGAGTCGCTAAGGCGGTTTTAACAGGAGATTCGCCAATATCTAACGAGCAATTGAAAATTAGAAAAGCTTTAGCGGAACGATTAAAACAGGAAGTAATTGGAAACAAGGATTTGTAATAAAATAAAATTATACGTTTATATAATATACACCTATTCACATTATTACCTTGTGCAATGGATTATTATAAGTAAAACTGTGTTGATTTTTGAAAGTTTACAGTTGCCTCATATCATTTTACAAATTGGTGTGCAAATGATTGTTATAAATTCAATTTGGTGCACCTATTTATTTAGATTAAGCAAAAAAGGTGTTTTATGCTAAAAGAGATTTATAAATTATATTATACTTGAATTTTTATTGCAATAATTATTTTCATCATCTTATGAGTAAGTAGATCCATCACTGTGGAGAAAAGTAAACCGAAGGTATATGTACACCTATGCAACAGGAAGGATAAACCTATTTAAAAATAAAATGTAATCAAAACAAGTTCTACCTTTGTTTCTGCTGCGATCATTATTCTTGTCAAAAAGTGTGTTTCTTTCATTACAACGAATTAGCAATAGCACACACCTACTTTGTGTGTTACGAAAATGAATGTATGTTAATACTACTACACATTTAAATAGGGGGTAAGAAGGTGTGTGTGACACACTAATTTCTTTGTTAATAACATCTTTCCGATTTGGGAAAAAGGATCAGTTCAAATAGTCGTACAATAGAATCAGAAAATGTAGTTTTTATATTTATTCGTGTTTTTCTTTATTTGCTCCTTACTCGCAAATGATCCTTATCGTGATTACCTACATATTTACATTTCCCTACTACCTCTCATATCTGCTCCTTTATTTTTTCTTATGTTCCTTTCCCCATTAACAGTTTCCCCCTTTATCCCTCTTGTTTGTGCTATATCCTTGTCCCTTCTTATGTCCGCTCTTACCCACACTCCCTTTTCGCTTAACCTCTCTACTTCTTCCTTCAGTACCCAGTCCTTTTATAATACAACTCCCTACTTGCTACCCATCTTTTATCTCTTTCCAGCAATCTTGTAGAATTTCACATCCCGGTCTTTCTCATATTTTACTGCCCTTCCACACCTCTACTTTTATTTTTTCGACTTGGACTTCCCCTCTTACAATATATTCTGGCGGTCATTCGCAACACCCATTTCCAGTGTTTCAATTGTAGCCCTTCCACCTCTCTTTATTATCAGTTTTCTCCACTTCTACCCCGTAAAAGCATCATAATTTTTATTCGCTTGACAAACAACAGCTTCCTTTTCGCTAAGTCCATTATTCCAAACCACCTTTCCCCCACACTCACCATACTTGTCCTATTAATTTATTCCCTTTTCTCACTCTTCCCTTTATGTGTCCCCCTCCTTGTCGTCTTGTTTCAGAGTGTACCGCAGGTACAAAAATTCTTTCACCTGCTGTACTTTATTCCTCTACCTATTTCCTTCTACTCCCATCCTTTCTAAATACAAGTATCTTCGTTTTTTTATGTTTATTTCTAGTTCCTTTCTTTTCGGGTATCTTTCTAATTCTTCATCATATTTCTCTCATCTCTATTTCTTCCTTTATCACCAGTACTGTCATGAACATAATAGGCCAACAACCACCACTCCCCTTATCTGCTGCCCTTTTAGTGTTTCTTCCAGATTCCCTGTAGGTATATACTGCAAATAAGCTGGGTCTCAGAGAACAACCCTGCCTCAGACCTTTCCTTGTTACGTTGTTACGAATTCCACACTCCTCCCCACATTCGCTTTCACCCTGTTCCTTGCTTCCTCGTAGATTTCCTCCATCCTTTCTACCAATCTTTCATTTTTTTCCCCCCCTATTCACTCTGTCGAACGCTGCTCTTAGGACTACAAATAGCGCTGTCATTTTCCCCTTTTCTTGCCTATTTCTCTGTTCGCCATATGTTTGATAATATACACTGTGTCCAAGATAAGGACGACCACTATGGGGATTTCGCAAACGGTAAGGGACATTTCCGTTAAATGGGAGAAAAGTTTGGCGTGTTGGAGTTTAGTAAAATGGCTTTTCAAACTGAGGAAATTCCGAACCATTCCGAAGTTTTGCGATAAAAAGCAAATTTTTACGATTTGTTATTTCGTGGTTAATGTTAAATAATAACAATAAGTAAGAGAACCTTTTAGAGGTAGTTTTTAACGTTCTTTAACATGGCATGGAGCAAATTGGAAACTGACGTTTCATTTCCGAATAACCCATCATCAACTTTATTTTTTTAAATACGGTCCTGATTTTTCAATCCACACTCTCGATATAAGCATATAAATATGTAGATATTTATGTATATTGTACAAATTTTCAATCGTTAATAAAATATTTGTTATTCATCCAATAAAGTTCAAATAAATTTTTTTAAACTTGTAGTGGATGACACTTGATGTTAATAAGTTTCTCAAAACATTTTTTTCGTTAGGATTGACTTACACAAATTTTTTTTAATATTATGTACTAGTTTTATACATAATCTTAGAAGAGCTTTTTATTCTACATTCAAGTTTATATCACACTCTATGGTTTAATTGCGATTTTTAAACTTATATTACAATTATCGGAGAAAATCTAAGTACTAACATTATATCACAATAACATTAAAGTTGAATTTTGCTAAGTGTGCTTGGACACAGAGTTTTTCAATTTCTAATTAAATTATATTATATAACCAATTCCGCAAAACACACACTACCAATTCATTATAATCTTCTAATTGTAGAATACAAAGCATTTCTTTTTTAGCACACCAACCTTCGGAGTTATTCTTCTGTTCCAAAGATATGTTTGTAAACATAATTTTTGATGTACCCCTAATGAAAAAAATTCAGGGGAATAATATCGAGAGAAAAGGCTGGGCAAAGTGTTTCAGAATGGGTGCTCTTTTATTAAATCAATTTGTGTGCAGGTGCACCATCCTGCTGAAATGCAAGAGCATCTTCCAAAGTAGTTTCTAGTAAATGTAAGTAAAATAAGTATAACAATCGCAAATAAACCATAAAGTGTGATACATACTTGAATACAGAATAAAAAGCTCTTCTAATATTATGTATAAAAAATCGAAACATCGGATTCCAATTTGCTGCATGTCATGTTAAAGAATGTTAAAAAGTACCTACATGTAGAAGGTTTTCTTACTTTTTATTTAACATCAACCACATAGTAACAATTTGTCAAAAACGAAATGGTAAAAATTCACTTTTTGTCGCATACTTCAGAATGGTTTGGAATTTCGTCAGTTTAAAAATGTCGCATTTAACCGATACTCTATCTCTTACCATTTCCGAAATCCCCATAGTGGCCCTCTTTTTTTGAACACACCCATCGCCCTTCTTCCTTTCCTAAACTCCGAATGTCCGTCTAGTACCAATACCAACTTAATTTCTTCTATTTCTGCCTGCAACCCTCCTTCTAGCACGCCGTGTTTAATAACGTTATTTACCTGTAGTTCAGCATTTCTTTCCTGTTCCCTGTTTTATATTCAAGGCATATAGCTATTCTTCCCATCTTTCTGGAAATACTTCCCCCTTTCATATTTTGTTAATCACTATCTTCGTCCTTTTTACTATGTACTTTATCTATATTGCATAAAAGTACATTGATAGCTTTAGAATTGTGCTAATCCTTTTAGACCACCTGCTTACAATTATTAGTGTATGTATTGTGAGTAGATATCTAGGAATTGAGGGTCTAAAGTGCCAAACATTGCATAGACACGAGACATTAGGTTTCACTTTTTATCTGAAAAGATTTCAGTGTTTCTCCACTAGAAATGTGTCCACCTTGATATCACTCAAACTCGTGGTACCACTGGTACCTGGAAATAAGTATAGGTACCACGAGTGCCTTATGGTAAATATGTTTATAATAGTGTCCTGAGGTAGCTCGTAAGAATTCCCTTCAAAGACAGATTATCTAAAAGTTTGTTAATTATCGGATAATTAATATCTACCAGCATGTTATATAAGTATAAGAAGTACTTAAGCCATTCACAGTTTCCAGATATGTTTCTGTGTTGTCACAATTTGACAACACTAACCAGCTGCTTCAGTACTACTAGGAGCTGTTGTCTAGGACATGTGTTTTGTTTCCAATTTTTTTGGACGTAATTATTAAGATTTATTATTTTCATTCAGGTAATTTATGTACAGTTGAAAACTGGACATTCCCCTGTGGAATTCCACGCAACACTTATAAAAAGAAAAAAATTAATGTGTTCCATCAACTCATACAACCACTGGCTTTCAGTTTTTTGCTAAATCGGAATTTTGATGCCGAATATCTCAGACAGGACATTTAAAAAAATATTCGCATTATTTTATTTTTGTCATTAACTTATTTATATACATTAAATATAAAAAGTTGAGAAGAATTGAAAATTAATGATCCCATAGTTGCATTTCTTCTAAAGTGTTTTATGTAGTCATTATTAAGGTACAATAAAATGGAAATTAAACTGTCACTGATAGAATCGTCTCATTATAATCCGTTTTATAAGTGTCAGGAAAAAATAAGAAAAACTATTAATTATAATTCATTAATTTATTATTAACTACAAAAAATGAAAGGTTAGTTATAAAATCCCCTTGAAAAAATGGATTCATAAATATGTATTTATTTAATTATAAGACAAGTACTTTAAACAATAGACAAGTCTATCATTGACACACACCTGTGAATTAAAATAAATTAGGAAAGATATCATTTGACGAAAAAAATCTAATGCCAATGTCAGAGATTTCTATTTACAAAGCAATTAAACAAAATAAATAATTTGAGGGATTTTTTAATTAAAGAGATGCTGATGAAAAATTATTATAATGTAATTTGTGCTGATATCGGAAGATAAAATGTACAAAACTAACTAGATTTCATTAAAACCGTTTTACAATATGTACATAAAATGAAAATTTCGTAATTCAAATAGCAGTTGGTAATTAGTGACATTATTACTAAACAATTATATAAAAAAGATCACGTAACATTTATTCTAACAATCATTATTATTTGTAACGCTCCAATTTGAAATTATCATTTCAGTACACCATTTATTTAATGAGTTCATAATTTAGATCATACATAAATATGTGGTGGCCTTCTCAAGCAGATCGATAATTTGTTACACAGTCAAACTTCAACTGTTTAAACCTCAATGTAAATGAAATCAGAACGGATTCTTAAAAAAAACGAATTTTTTTAGTAGATTTTCTTCTACAGTCCTATGTGTTTAGCAGATTCTACAAATTTTTTATCTTTCAAGGTTTAAGCTGACAAAATTTGACTATACATTTAACACGAGTTGAAAATGAATATTCCTTAGGTAACTTAAACAATTGATATGAACATTGCTAAGATTACATGAGGAAAAAACGTCTTAAAACTTTTGGTAATGATGGAAGAATAAATTTTTATAAAAATCAACTGCACATTTTATAACATTATTTATCTAACAAATAGATCATTTTTTTATAGTAATTAACTCACATTCTTATTAAACAAATAAATAAATTAAGGCAAATCTATTAATATTTGTTTGAATTAATTACGCAAAATTTATACATTGCTATACTAGAATGTTGCTATATGTATATACACAATACAAAAAGTTAAATATAGATGAGTATGTATCTAAATATTGAACTCACGTTATCTGTTAATATAAAATAATTTTAGGGTACTTCCCGTACACCTATTGTGATTTGTAAGCACCAATAAAGTAATATTCATTCGAAAATGAAAATAAACTAATAGAATTTATCACACAAATAATGATACAATATGTAAACAAAATAGTACAAAGCGGTTTCTCACAAACTAAATACTTCCATCAACACTACACTCACAGTTTATATTTTTATCTACTCGATAATATAACCTATCGACTACAAAACTACTATGTTCACTTACCCTATTTTTTAAATTCACATTACTCAAGTTTCTTCGAACTTGAAATCAAAATCATTCGTAACAACTATATTAAAATATAATGGTGATTATATATTTTGTAAGATGTATCTCATTCTTTACACGGGAAAATATATAAAAATTTATCATAAAAGACACTTCACTGATTAGTATAGGGCAGCAATGAGCCAAATGATGCGACTTAAAATCACCCTGTTGAAACTGTTAATTTGGAAAAATATGTTACGAATATAAAACCGAAAATTTTTATATACTCTCCTATTACAAATTAACACAAAAAATACACAATATAATTTAGACACGGATCTCATAGAATTAATCCGTGCCTCACAATATATTCATTCTCCTTACTTTTATACGACGGAAAATTTCTAGCCACAACATTGTAATACCTTATTCTTTAAATCTTACACAAAATAAAGGTGTCATATCAGAGCTTCAGAATTATAATATAATTTTAGCTTCAGTATTTAGTACAAATAACAACATCACCTTATTGTTCAATACAGGTTTGTAGAAAGAACGCATTACCTGTGCAAGATAATTGACTGTTCACTCTGACTGCTCACCACACTATGAGATCACACGTACTTGCATGACACTGATTTAGTTCTTAACTTACCTGTCCTTAAGCTATGAGAGTCGCGGCCGTTTATTTACTTCTCCACTTTCCTCTTCATCTTCATCTGAATCACCACCTTCGTAATCTACCAGACCCTTTAATTAAAAATATTTCATTAATTTTATCTAAGTAAATTAAAATAATTATAAAACCATACAGTTATTTAGATATTATTTGGTAAAAGAGATATCTCTCTCCCACAGTCGATAGATGACAGAGTCTTTTTCTTCATAACATAAAAATATTTTCAACTTATACAGGGTGTGCCTTAACATTGTGGCAACACAAAGCTATTTTTTTTTATTACACTACATTTTTACTTTCTTGTGCATATGTTACCCCCAATCTATGAAATCGCCTATTACGTGAAATGGGCAAAAATTTACCTAACTCGTTAAATCGGCAAGCTTTTTTCATGTACTACGCCTAATTTGTGCAATCGGCAACAGTGGCTCTGCCTAGTTCACGTACTCGGCTTATTTTGCTTATTTCGTGAATCCGGCAACTTTAACGCTGCCTAGTTCACGAAATGGGCACAGAGAGTGGCCCTTTCTTGCTGCATAAGCGCTAACCTTCATCATCGTGTGAATGTTTTCATACCTCTGATTCAAGTTTGAGGTTATGTCAATGTTTTGATAAGTGGTGTAGTGTGTTGTACTGTACTCTAATTATTTAAAATTAAAAATTAACCTAAGCTGACCTAACCTTTCTATAGACGACGTACCTCGTATGTTTTCATTATTATTGCAATACAGTATTTCCATACTATTAATTGTAGTTTACTTTTTTTTTTATCTCTCATCATTGCATTGAACAGGTCTGCCTTTATCGTACAGGATTTGTATACTATTGTATTTTACTTTTGTTTTTATCTCTCACCATTGCACTAACAAGGTTTGTCTTTTTCGTGAAATAGGCAAAACAGAAAACAATTTTGCTTATTTCATGAAATCTGCAAACAGTCTGCCGATTTCACGAAATGGACAATTTTTTGCCCAATCCGCGAATTAGGCAATTTCCTTGATTGAGCGTAACACATATACACATGTGAAAGTATTGTAATCGAAAAAAAAAAAAAAATTGAGCTCGAGATTTTGATGAATCTTGATTTTATTTAACAGGTCATTGTAGTAAACACAGGAAGGTTTTGTGCCAGTTTACTGCCCATTTAGTTTAATTACACATGTCGAGTTAGAGAAGTTAGTTCAAAAATGTATATGTATAGGTACATATAATGGGTATAGTTTCGGTTGCGCCAAATAACAAAATTTTTTGTATGGGATGATGTGAAAGAGACGGACAAATATACTATTCTTGTACTCAAATTAATACATTGATTGAAGAGAAATGGAATATATTATGGTCTATTTAAACATGTTTACAGGTTCTTCAATGACTAACATAGTTATTACGTTTACATTACAATTTTCAAGAAAATCATGTCGGCGTGATGACAAATGCACAAAGATAGAACACACCCATGTAACGTTTTGTATAAATAATAAAATAGTGATCAGACAAAAAAGGTCATGCATTTGTGATTAATTTTCTTCAAACTTACTTTGTGGAACTGCATAATTATGTTATAATAAAAATTAAAATAAACAAAAAATATATTAGTGGAATTACCTGTTTTTATTATTAGAAATTCATATATTTGGAAATTTCAGAACAACTTAAAATAATAGTTACAGGTAACCCATGAAATCAAAACAACCTTACACAGGGCACGATGCACCTACAGACGGTATGATCATTATTTGTCTCAAAGGCGTTCACTTTGCGCATGACGTCACCTGAGATGCAACTGCGTTCGGTGCACGATACAGTGTATTGATTTCTGTTCAATTCCTGATTGATATTTTGTGTAAATACCTAGCCAAAAAGTAATTACTTTAATAATAAATGTAATTGCTCAAGCTAAATCTTCACAATTTCCCGCTTTACGTCCAAAATTTGCATGCTTTATAAATAGTATACTTGAGTTTGCATCGCAGATGACGTCAGCCAGTGCGCATCAGCATACAATCTGTAGGTGTATCGTGATACAGGGTCCCTCAACAGTGCGTCGGGGTTCTATAGTATCGAGACCAAAAAAGGTTCTTGAAGCACCCTGCACATGTCAAAATATTTTCCTGAAATGCGCCCTTAACAATAATATTAACAACTGCGTTTGAATGAAACTTCCAACCTTTTTGGTCTCGATACTATAGAAGCTCGACGCACTGTTGAAGGACCCTGTATAGTTATTTTTATAGATATTTTACTTATTTACAACTGTTATCATAATGTTGACGGCAATTATTGCACCTATGCAAAATTTCAATGTCATAAATGTTATAAAAATTCAACCATATTACGTTATTCAATACCACTATAATTAATTTTGTTAAAATAATTTCTTTCAAGCAGGACCAAGAACAATGTTATACTAAATCCTTGTTTTCATTTATTTTTACAAATCTGTTCTACCAATTGATAGGGAAGCAATAATTGAAAATATGGCGATGGACGGCATTAGAGAGTATTTTTTGTGAAAATTCCACATACATATCCCATTAACCTTTATTCATCACAGTCAAGAGAGATCTACCTCGAAATATGTCCAACAGTATGAAAATTTCGCACCACCTATTACATAGTTGCATGGGAGAAAAAACATTGCCAACACCTTTGGGCATTACCCACATTAATTACTATACACTACAATGAAACAATAGAAAATAAGAACTTACTCTTTTAAATAATGCAGATCTTATTTCAGCTGGCATTGGACTCGGCGGCTGATTGCCCGCATTATTATTAAGTAATGATGTTTTAACAGGTGTGATGTTAAGTTTGGGACCGTTAGCCTCTTTCTTTTCCATAATTTTTCCGATACTATCCAAGTCAGGATCAAGTTTTTTTGTAAGAATATCTGTTGTTGCTGCCGGAATGACCGCCTCATTATCATCAAAATCATCATCCTCGTTAAACCACATTTCTTCTTCTTCGTCCATTTGCCGTTGATCACGGCGATAGCGACTGTTTCTTAATATTGATGGTACACTATATTAATAACATCGTTAGAAAACTTACAAAGATATAGATAGGAATTGCTTACCTCTCCAACGTATTTCTGTCACGATCTTTCAATTTGTCTTGATGTTGATCGTACCTTTGTTTAAGAGCTTTAAAAGTTTGTACGTAACAAATTTCGTCAAAAGATTTTCCAAAATTTTCGATGACATGTGAACATAAAGTTTTGATATCTTCGAGTTTTATAAATTCGAACATTTCTATTATAGCGGAATCTAATAAATTATATCTTCCGTTGTTTTTTACAAAAGCGTCGATGACCGGTGCAAACAGATTCCCTTTAATTATATACCTATTATAAAATTCGTCCTTCAATGCAATCAATTTGCGCATAAACCTCAACGCACACAGAACAAGAAATTTATGGGTAGATTTCATTAAAATTAATATCCTTCTCAATAAATCCTTGTTAAGTATACAGTTCTTTATATGGTACGTATGATGTTCAACGCAGAAAGATAATAATTCGATGATCAATCCAAGAAGTTGAACCGTCGAATAATCTTCCTTATGACTATCTCCACGAATGTTATCTTCCAATAAAGGAGCTGTACAGAGATAATCTACTTTCAATGAATTTATAAATATAATAAAGCATTAATGTCAAAATAATATGTATAAACAAAATTAAAATTCCTTCATACTGCCTTGCACAAATAATAAAACAGTGGCAAATAGAAAAATGGAATAAAAATGATAATATTATAACAAAAGTACAATAATTTCAAGTGTCAAATTATTGTTTAATAGTAAAAAATAATGACAATGAATCTCTAGTTCTTCTTCATAAAAATCTACTGATATACAGGGTGTCCCGAAAAGATTGGTCATACATAAATTATACCACACATTCTGGAGTCAAAAATAGGTTGATTGAACCTCACTTACCTATATACAAAAGTGCACACAAAAAAGTTATTGGGTGATTTAGTTAAAAATTTTAATAAATTTTTTTTACATTGCTCTAAAACGGAATAACGTTAATTTATTAAAGGGGATCAACGTCCCTTTTACCCCACCCCCCCCTTACTTTTTTTAGGGTTATACTTTAACAAAATATGGAACGCCCATGGAATCAAACGTCTATTCTTACACTTTTGTGCCTCTTTGTACACATACATAACATACATAACTTTTTTGTGTGCACTTTTGTATTGGTATAGGTATTGCATAGGTAAGTGAGGTTCAATCAACCTATTTTTGACCCCAGAATATGTGGTATATTTATAACCATTCTTTTTGGGACACTCTAAAAATACGTTTGTAGGTTTTATTGAAAAATGTTGATACCAACGGAATGTTACAATTGTAATAATGGCTTTACAAATATCCGAAGATGTAAGAGACCACGCAACAAGTTGGAAAGCAGGGTGGATATGGTACGGGTGAGGTTTTTGGAGATGGCACCCAGACAAAAACACAAAACTCATTTTCCTTGTTCTAATAAACGACTTTCAAATACCTGTATGGACTGAATATACAGAATGCGTCAAAAGTCCAGGTACAGTCAAATATCTCTCGTCTGCAACACTCATTTTTTCAAATTTGGTATGTATGTATACACAGTAAACCGCAAAGAATTTATTAATCACAATGCCAACTCTTTACTATTTTTGGTGTATTGTCTATTTGAAAAAAATAATTTATTATATTTCGGGCTAAACCGGAAGTAACAAACAATTGCAATTATGATTAATAAATTCTTTACTCCTTATTGCACAGTGTGTGCACGATAAAATGGAGTACATGGGGATATCGGAAAGGGCAAAATCTTCATATTTTATTTACGGTAATAGATATAATATATTCACCATATTTTTATGGAAGAAGTAAGAGGTAATGGGGACATCAAAAATTATCTTGAAAACATTCTAGGCCTACTACACTTTACACAAACACACGGAAATTGTTTTTGTTATGGCCATCATATTGGACTTTTGGCGTGCACGTCATTACTTGTAATTGTATGTATTAAGATTAAAATTTGAAATCATATCATATCATTACATATTTAAGAAATAATTACGTCAGGAATGAAGTCTGCCAAATCGTAACAACGCAGTGTTGCAAATAATACTTTAATTACCCACAGGTAGTTGCTTGTACTACTTTAAAATTGTCGTAGTAATATTTTACGTGCTTAATTAATCCATTATGTATAAAACATATCTTAAAAAGTTAATTAGAGCTTAGTAAAGCTAAATGCGGAATTCTAACAAGTGTAATAAAAATATTAACGTCTGCTGCGATTGAACTCGTTCTCTGGGCGGTACGTTTGGCACTGATGTTATATTGGATAGTCAAAACATGCTGTTTTGTGGTTAAAAATATTGCAATTTTCGTAAATTCGTTCTAATAAGAACTGTTATTAATAATTTGATCATTTCAACAGAATAACTATAAAGAACGAGTAAATAAAAGGGCAAAACAACAACGAACAAAAATAATACGAGACTGTAAACTAAAATAAAATGATGAGGTTATAAATAATGAATAAATTTGACAGATTGAAGTCAAATCAGAATCCGTGCAATATTAAATTGAAGCGTTAATTGAAGTCAGCTGTTGGACATACGGACATACTCACTTCTCTCTTATTTTCACTGACAATCACCTATACGTATGTCTTTACTTAAAACACATGCAAACTGTATTGCCATCTTTATCATAAATATGTACGTATTAAGCTTTAATGATTGTTTAAACTTTAAAGGAATGTCGTGCATTCATTCGGAAACCTATGACGTGAACGGCAACTCTCATGGATACAACTATAAGATCATCCAGTAGACTTTAAAATAAGTTATAAGAAATTGCAACTCTCATAAGTCAAGTTCAATTTTGTACCAAAAATGTAACTATTCTTTACTTTATGTTATGAATTTGTCAATAATAATATGTACAATTAATACTGACTGACACCACTCAATAGGGAAATACAGAATGGAAATTATTGTAAAAACAATAAGGTAGGAAGGTAGGTATTTGCATGGGTTTGTAATGACAAATTTTGTTCTTTTTTCATTTCCATATCATTTTTGTTATTGACATAACATAACATCAGTACTATTTAAATCACATCATTATCTATATGTGAGCGAACTGTCACCTTTTTGTATATGTAAATATTTTGCTAATCTTTGATAAGAATAAAGCACCAATTCATCTCAAACTTACATTTATTTAAAACCAAAACAATAATATTACTAATAACTGCAAATTGCCATGACAATCTGTGCATACTTTGTAAACTTTAATACCTATCTTATTTATTTAGGGCTGATTAATAAAGAAAGGATGTTAGTTATGATGAAATTATAATGTTGTAACTTTTTCTTATTTTACATTGTTTAAACATTAACAAGTTGAAGGTGCACGAAAAGTATTGAATGCAGTTTCACAATGTAATCAATCGTTCAACATGACAACCCAGAAAGATACAAAACATTTTTGGTTTTCTTTGCAGTTTTCCTATTGTGCCACAGTACAAGTGGTACAGAAGTATAATTTTAAGCCTCATCGAATGAATCATCAATGTCGACGAAACAAGCATTGTATATGCACACAATATACTCTTACACACTTACACTTGACGTTAAACTTCATACACTGTATAAGATGGTTTCTTATGATAACACCCCTTTTTTAAGGGATAGAAAAAGGTGTGCCTAGGTGCCTGGAGCTCGATTTTACTAAGAAAATCACTGGCACAAACAGAATTCAGCTATCTCTAACGGTTTGGCCGCTAGGGGGCGTTTCTAAAATTTGGTCGATTTCTTTAATGCCCCAAAGATAGATACAGTAGAACCTCGATTATCCATGCTCCAATTGGACCGAACGAGGCACGGAAAATTGAAAAGCACGGATAATCCGAACATTTATTTCTTACATATTATCTATACATAAATGTACTATGTATGTACTTACTAAAAAGACAACAGAAAAAAATAGATTTCTAAGTTCAAACTAACTTTTAAATTGCATAAAAAGATAACAGAATAAAAAACAGAATTCTATATAAGTAAACTTACACTAAATAAGCACGTAGGTACTAGCGATTTCAATATTGCGTATTGAGAGATCCCGTTGAGTGATTTACGGTAACCTTATTTCGATAATAAAACTTCTAAAATGCAATTTCAATAATGGAAATCATGGCACGGATAATCCGCAGCCCAGATAACCCGCCCACGGATAATCGGGGTTCTACTGTAATTGATTTTGACAAATCCTTTCTTAGCGCACTTTTTTAGGTAGGATCCATCGCGATTGACAGTTTTTATACAGGGTGTTTGTTTTTTTTATATGACTCTAAACTACATTTTTTCATACGAACCACCCCGTATATTTTGGGGTTTTTGAATAGAGCGTAAAGCTTCCTAAATTTTGATGTATCACATGAATAATATGTATGTTAAATATTAGTTGCAATATTGCATTTTATACATTAAAATATTTTGCTTGCAGACATCTAGGTTTCCATGGCTAACAACAGACAGCAGCAGGAGGGCATTATTTAAAACGACAATTTCTTAGTTATCTGGAAATGGTGGTCTAAGAAAGATTTTGTAAAATATGAAAGTTATGAGGGATTAAAGAAATCGACCAAATTGCATAAACGCCCCCTAGCGGCCACAACGATTAGAGATAGTTGAATTCTGTTTATTGATTTTCTCATTCAACTTGAGCTCCAGGCAGCTAGGTCCATTTTTTCTATTTCTTAAAATAAAGGGTGTTTCCATAAGAAAGTGTCCAATTTGGGCCACCCGGAACAGTGTATCCCACTTTACAACTTGGTTATTTGTAATGATAAATGGACACACTTATCACAAACATATCTACTGTTTTGTGTGGCTAACTATCCATTAATGACCTTTTGAAAAATAATTTTAATGTAAACATTATAAATAATGACAAAACAAATAATGTTTTATTAGTAAAAACTGAAGAATATTATAAGATATCATACAGAGAAATGAAATCATTTGTAACTTCTATAAGTAAAAGCTTTAAAAAATTTCAGTTTTTACCTAACGTTGAAAAACTTCTCAAAAGTTACGTAAAGTTAGCGAAAATCCCATAAAATACAAAATGCATACTTCACTTTATATATACAAGGTGGTGCAATAAAAATTTACAGGAAGCACAGGAATTATGATGTATTCAGTTGTTTAATGTTATGTTATGACGCTTTGAAAATGGCAAATTATAATAGGCCAAAACATGTCAGCAACAATACATAATTAGATAATAAAAAACAATAACTGTGGGAAGACTTAGAGTAGAATACTTTTTAATGTCAAATAGTACTTAATTCATTTATCTATACAACGTGCCCAAGATAAGGATGAACAACACGGGGATCTTGAAAACGATAAGAGATACGAAGGTGTTTAAATTAGAGAAAAGTTGTATAATTTAGGGCATGTTCACATGTAGTTTGCAAAAGTTCATTATTGTTTATCGTTTCCGAGATTTAAAACAAAATGCGATTTTTGGGTTTTTCTTTTTTCGTAATTCCTTCGTTTATTTTAAAAGATTTTTAAAAACCAAAGATACTTCTTCATTGTCATTTTTTGAATTCTATTAGATGGCGTTTTCAAATTTTTTATTCGACGTTTCGTCTCAGAGAAACCATCATTAACTTTATTTTTTTATATCGCCGCAACCAACGAAACACCCTGCATTCTATATTACGAATTTAACGATGTATTTACACAATATGGTTTTGAAGCTAATTAGCTTTTTTATGTACAAATTTAACAACTTTTAAGAATGAGTCATACTCAACTTTATTTGTATCAAATTATATACATGGTTATACGGAAACACAAGCGAGTCAATTTTTTATTGAATTGGGTTCTTCAAAATTCCATCAATTAGACATGCCAACTTAGGTCACAAAACTCGCAATGCTGCAAGTCAAAGATAAATATGAGCAACGCGAAACGTGAAATGAATTTGAACGAAATCGATGGAACAGAAATCAACAACGTATAAATGTTGCGTTTAATCTTAGATCATATACACTCCATAGATAAGGCATTAGTCTTTTATTTTGTGCTAGCTTGAATGACAAAGAAAGCAAATATTGCTTTCATCAAGAGCGTTCGGCACATGCGCATTAAAGCACGCTTGTAACCTGCGCCAATGCCTGTTGGTTCTGCAAACCGGGTTTGAAATTCATAAAAATGGTTAAATTAGCCATTTTTTTACCATTGCAGTTAAAATTTCAAAAAACCTGACGTGCTGGAGCAATTGCAAGGTCAGATTCGTTTTAGGCGCACAAAAATCTACAAGAATCACCCCCACCCATTCTTGAATTGCAGGACTGTGTAAACTTCTTCTTCATACTAAATAGTATATGCAAATTACTGGTCGTACGGAGAAAGATTGCCCCAAGGTCGGATGCGCACTCGTATAATTGTAAATTTTCCAAGCATGGCAATCATATGATACCAGTGGTGTCGCCGCTAAATTCCGTTTAATTAGTAACATCTGGCTTGAATATTAAAAAAAAAAGATTTTTGTCTTAAATGGGTATATGTGATTTAATTTTACATGTACACGTATTTTTTCTTACTTGTTACTAAAATATAAATTTAATAACACTGCGAGTTTTATTTCCTCATAAAAAGCAACGCCAGTGTTAAACGTGGAAAAAGCAGTTTAGATGCCGATCGCTTCCGAATACACGAAGTTCACCTGCGCACCCGAAGCAATCTTTCTCCGTACGACCAGTAGTTTCTTTAACAATGTGACAGATTTATTAAAAAATGTGTATTTATTCATTATTAACCAGTTGTTGAATCTAACGGCAACTCTTGACGTCAACAAAGGGATACTACTCTAGCGAGCAGTTACCTGACGTCTCGCATCAGGAGAACACCTTCCTTTTCTTTAATTTTATCACACAAATATTTTTAATTTCATTTACATCCGGCTCGAAGGACCATGTTGTAGTTGTGGAAGTAAATAATCACGACGATTTGCGTAGTACAAATTAACTTTTTATTTTGAAGGTGTTGTCCCGATGCGAGACGTCAGGTAACTGCCTGCTAGGGTAGTATCCCTTTGTTGACGGCAAGATTTGCCGTTAGATTCAACACCAGTAGTGAATATTGAAAATTATTTTCCTCTAATTCGATAAGAATATAGAAATTAAATTTCATAGTCATCAGAGCTGGGTAGTATCCGGATACTTTTTATGTATCCGAAAACTGTATCCGGATACTTTTCACATTTTGTATCCTGTACCTGTATCCATGACCAAATTTTAAAGTATCCGGATACCAGATACTTTTAAATCATTCGATGCCCGCCGATAATTCACGTATGGCACTGCTCTATTTTTTATCAAGGTATATCTGAAATCCCATTTTTCACACTCGTTATTTAATCATCATCATTGTTTTACGTGGCGAACTCCGACTCATTATGTCCATGTTCATTATAATATTAAAAACAGAAATGTTAACAAATACATTATCTAATTAATTAGATTTATATAATAACTTGTATATTTTCTGTATCCATCTTTTAAAAAACTCTATATACTTATATGCTTTGTGTTTTTTTTTGGTATTATTATATTAACAAAATAGTTCTTAATCTTCATAATTTTGCTTTGGCGCAAATAGGCCCTAAAAAGTTGAAAACTTGAAAGTTTTAACTGGCGGAATTCAAAATTAAAAGGTGTTAAAAGCTTCGTGCTTTGTTTTGTTTTTACAGAAAAAATCCTGTAAATTCTTGTCTACTCATTTTTAAAAGTATCCCTAAAAAGTATTCGAAAAAAGTAGCCATATCTGTATTCGGATACTTTTTTTCTGTATCCGACCCAGCTCTGATAGATCCAAAAATCTTAGAGGGCTGTATCTATAAGTAGTGAAAAAAATAGTTTTTGTTCCACCACCAAGTTAAAAAAATTAAAAATATGATCAAAATTCATTTTCAATGAAGCAGGGCAGAATCTGAAATCGTTTTGACATTCCAAAATTGTTTGTCATTTAAGGCTATTAGTGAACTCAATTCGTGGACACACTGTATATGGAAAGAACGATTATTCCGTTTTTTGTTGTAATTTGATAACAAAGGAAGTTACTATGGAATTAGCTATGATAATTTCTTTCAAAAAAGTAGACAAAGTTTGCGCACAGAAACTGCAGCCTTCTAACATTAAAAATAACCAAGACACTTTAAAAGGACAATGAATATGGAGACTGTGCAGGAAACAAAAATAAGAAAGGAGACACAAAGAATTATTTCAATTTTTGTCCTGTCCATTATTTGAAAGTAAGTATATAATTAGCAAAACTTACCTATGAGAATTTGGACACTATGTTTGTAGAAGAAGTTAAGAAAATCCGTCTTCTCAGACTTATTAATTGATGATAACATATTCTCTGGATCTAATAATATCCTCAAAACTCCCATTAATTGAACAGCTCCGCCTAATTCCGGATCAGAATCGCAAATCATTTGTTCTATTATAACATTCAATAAGATTTGGTCCTAAAAATCATCGAATTAATATCGATAAAAATATTATAAATACCCCTACTTCGTCCGTATTGTTAGCCTGCTGTAGCGTATATTCCCTCACGACCGAAGGTGAATACTCGACGATATACGTTAGAATGTCTATGGAAGCGGTCTTCGTTTTGTGATCATCAGCTGCGAGAGTAATTTCTAAAGCCTGCAAGATACCTAAATTCGTCAAGGTCTTATAAAACGTTTCCTTAGCTTGGGGCTGTAAATTTTGCGAATAGTTGCAAAATTCTTTTAAGAACAGCACTAGGTCTCTTCGTTTTATTTCGGACGTATTAACATTCGTCAACATAGAGAAAAGTTCCGTTAAAAATTTTTCATCTTCTTGCACTAAAGACACAATTTCGACTTTATTAAAAAAAATAAAACTACTTAGCGTCGAAAGCATATTATCCTCGAAGAGTGATGGAGTAGGTAAAACCACGTCCTGAATGTACTGAACACGAAAAGTTTGATGAATTTTTGATAAAAGCTCCGGATTTTTTATAGGTATTGCTTCTTTGAACTTTGCCTGTTGCCGTAAATAATCTCTATGCCTTTTAGGCGACGGCGATGACGGGTCGTACTCCAAACAACCTACCACATCGAAAAGTGTGTCATCCGCGAACATAACCTCGAATAAAGCGTTCTTATTTAACAAAAAAATATTTTTGAATATGTCGTATAAATGATGTAAACCCTCCGTATTCTCTAAATCCTCGCACATATGAAATAAATTTAGCAATTTACGAATATAGTTTTCACTTTCGATGGCGACCGCTAACTTTTCTTTCCTCATCGGAGAACTTAAACAGTTACTAAACAATTCACTTATGTCTTCTAATCTACTTAATTCACAACTCGGTAGTTCGATCGGCGGTGCCGAATCTGACATATCGTCGAACCTTTCATCTTCAGATTCTTCCACGATATCCTGCGTAATCTCGACGGAAGGATCTTTACCTTGAACAGTGCAAATCTTTTCCCATATTTCGTCGCAACCGGCTTTCTCTTGAAAACTTAACGCCAAATCAAAATTGTCTCCCTCCGACCATACTATTAACGTATCTTGCTGTTTTTGATATGCAGTATCCGGTTGTATTTTAGATTCTAATAATAATGATCCGTCGCTTTCCGCTCTAACTAATAACGATATACCTTTAAGTCGATCGACGTACGCCGAAGAAACGTGTCCGGTACCCCTATCGTCCCATTGTCTATCAGCATTTAAAGCGTAGAGTTTAACTCTCCTCCTTGTATCTGTCATGGTGACTGATTATAAATTATGTATTTATAATTAATAATAAGATTATCAGTTCCCGCATTCCGTCTTCGGGTCCGGTGAAAGTCTGAAAATATAAGGAAAAGGTATTAGTGGAATAAGTTGTATGTAATATTATAAAAATGATACTAAAATGATGTGAAATCTTACCGCCGTAGTGTTTGGTGTTAATTATTGGCGATCACAACCTTTTATATGAATTATTTTGGCTAATTTAAAGGTAAAGTGGTTTAGTGTATTCAATATTTAAAAATACGTTAACTATAACTATTGTATCACATATTATTTAAAAACCTATTATTTTTTATACGTTTAAGTAGTGTGCGATATTTTATTTAATCAAAATTAATGTATTGACGCGCTCTTGCAAATGGACACAACACAATCGCCATCTTGAATATACAACAACGCTCAAAGGGGTCTACAAGGGCAAAAGCAAGGACAATGCGCATCAAGCGCCAAATTTGAATCCTAATATTCTTTATAAAATCGATTACGTATATATTTATATGTCAAAATTATATGAAATACTTCCGAAATCGCTATGTAATTTATGATGTAAGGTAAAACGAAAGTTGTAAACCTAATTCGGCAGAAACTATACAAGGTGCAACAACAAAAATACCGTCAAATACAGGGTATAGTAGGTAATGAATTGAAGTTTGAAATTGAAAGAAAAGAAATTTCAGCTTGGTCTTCACCACCGGGAGACTTTGGGGCTGTGGCTGTACACATCTATAATTACAATTATATTGACTTCGATAAAAATAGCAACACCTGGAGTTTGTTGAACGATTTTATTGAAATTTTTTGAGGCGCTCATTTTCATAAAGCAAAGTAGATAATAGGTGTTTTCTTTTTGCATTTTGTGGTAACTTTAAGTGAGCTCTGTCAATACACACCATTCGTTTTATAAAATAATTGGACTCAGTTCTCAATAACCCTATTCGTTTTAAAAGCTTTATTTTAAGTTTTATATTAACCTGAGGCAGAAATGTCTTATGACGCAAGGCACTTTAATCATGTGATAATTGTGCATGTGCCCAACCCTGTGGCGATGCAAAAAGAAAACACCTAATGATTAAAATATGAAAACAAAAGAATAAAAACTTTAAAAGTTTTTCCAAAAAGTAGTTACTCCGCCACGATTTGTAATGCACTCATTTTAGACGGCGTGGCCTGTTATCAATCAAGTGATCTATGGCTATAGCTGACTGTGGTATATCGTTCCAACCTTCTTTTGAATCCCTAGTCGGAGACTCGGAGATCGTATAAGTAGTCGCGTCAACCGTTGCGGAAATGGGGATGATGCTGGGAAAGTGGTGCCACAGGTCGGATCGGGATGCGGTTTTCTGCATTCTCTTCCAAAACGATTATCACGAAATGTACCTCGGTAGAATTTCCCCTCCCATTTTTTTTTTTTTCGCGTGCACTTTGGCCTGCAGCGATGCAATTTTCGGTGGGAGGGAAAATTCTACCGAGGTACATTTCGTGATAATCGTTTTGGAAGAGAATGCAGAAAACCGCATCCCGATCCGACCTGTGGCACCACTTTCCCAGCATCATCCCCATTTCCGCAACGGTTGACGCGACTAAAGTTATTCGGAGGGTATGTTAAATTACCTAGTCGCCTTTGTTTTTTTTTGTATTATTGAGATCCTAAATACATTGTTTTTACGATATTTCGTTTTTCGTAAAAAATCATTTCTTTCCCTATCAAAAGCAAACAACATTTTAATCTAGTAGCGCATGAATGTTTACACTCGATGTTTATTTTTGTCCAAATACCAAGCAACGGTAGACACAAGACAAACAATTAAACTTTATTTTGCAATAAACATCTACTTTTTGAAACTCAAAATTACAAATTTACATAAAATAAAAATTAGGTAGGTATTTACAAAAAATGCTCGACATGTTTTCCTTCTTTTTCAATACATAAATTGAAACGTTGGAGTCAATAGATCGAAAGATCTACCGTTACTTGATATTTGGACAAAAATAACGTCGTGTGTAAAACATTCATGCGCTACTAGACAGTGTTGGTTTTACGTGTCATTTAGTAGTACCCTTGTTTATAATGTATATAAACAAGGGTAGTACGCACCAGCGTCGGATTTAAGCACAGGCAACATAGGCAGTTGCCTATGGGCCGCCACCACACCATAAAAAAAAAATAAAAAAATAAAATTAAATAAATAAAGGCTGAGTAGAAACAAAAAAGTTTTGTTACAAATAGTTAGACGAAAAACTTATTTTTATCTTTGAGCGAGAAAAGTTAACATTTAAAAATCTGCGAGATCAAGCAGCACGAAATATGAACACAAATGGCTCCTTTCGCGCATTCTACGGCGCCGCGCTAGACCTAGCAACAGCGGAAAATGGCGTGTCACACGGCGCGCGAATAATTTTTACCATTAAAGGAGCAGGACTTTTTCCATTGAGAAAGCAAGTGAGGCGCGTTTATGAAGCTATAGAGCGGCGTCTCGCTCTCTTTATGGAAAAAGTCACGCCGCTCGCCGCCGCCGCGGGCGCCGCGCCACTCGCCCAATAATTTTGAATAAATTTTGTGTTAGCCAACTTATTTAGTTGCTGTTGCTTTCTTCTTTACCTTGACTTGACCTTAATAGAAGGCATTGAACTGTACGCTATACGCAACTGGAAAGGAAACGTCCATAAGCGGCACTGAAGCCACAGCAATGTTAGGCAACCCTCAACGACTGGGTATTTCTGTCTCTTTCTTTCGCACGCAACGTCATACCTATAAACGATAACACGGGGAATCAAATGTAAGTAAATCAGGTAAAAATACGTTGATGGTTATCTCTTTCACCAGTCATACATCCATTGTGATCCAGGTCAATAAAACGTTTACAATAAAATAAATCAATGTTTTATTATGAGATATATACTTACAATGTGACGCTATTACTTGTACATGCATATTGAGAATACAAACGCGTTTAGGTACAGAACATTACAAAATTAATTCAGTTATTTCGTTTGTAGTAAAAAAAAGTTATATAAAATTTGGTGCTATTTTCTACTAATTGTTATGAACTAGAACTCAGAGAAAATACAGATTTTTTAACTTAAAAACAGGAGAAATAAAAAGACGTTCATGAAAAAACATACATTTAGATATTGTTATAACAAGTTATAACTAATTTACACATTTAAAAAGTAAAGTTAGTCATCACTCAAATTTGAGTGAATGAAGGGCATTGAATCGACTTGCGGATGCAATGTATCGCTATTACATTTCTCTTCACTTCATTCATGGGTCTTTTATTGGGCACGGAAAAATTACACGTTACGTTATTTATTAAAAACGAAACTTATAAGTTGCGTTGACAACGACAGCACATAATGTCAGATAAAATTAACAAGAACTCGCCCATGAAATTGTTTAATACTGCGTTTATCCGCTAAATTAGGACATCCGTATACAACACAACAATTCACCATGATGTAAATTTGACAACCACTTTCAAATATTATTTTACATCTTTCAAACTATGGGAAATACGCGGTTAAAAGATATCTGCCCTACTAACGCAACAAGTTAGAAAGCGACAGAAATACCCAGTCGACATCTGTGCTTGTCAGGCAAGCATGGCTTCAACGCCTACAATGCATTGGAATAGGCCGTATCCCTTCCAGTTGCGTATAGCGTATAGTTCAATGATAGAAGGTCATTTCCATCTCGTCATCAAAATGGCGTCGGCTCAGCTGATCTGGAGGGCAACAAAAAAATGTTTACACTGTTTACAGTAGAATCGTATATGGTAAAGTGAATAAAGTGAACTTTTTATCGTCGTTTTAGTATATATTTAAGTTAGTGTATTAGTGAATTTTGTTTAGATTGTAAATATTTTCTCTCATGCTGTTATTGGAACAATGAACAACTGCACAATTATGAAGCACTAAAAGGTTATTAAACCATTCATAAATGGACTCCTAGTGTTTTAAATACTTACTTTTCTGAAGTAGTACTTTGAAATAATTAGTATAGTAAGTATGATTAAAATAAATACAAAGTACAAATTAACAAGCATAACCTTAATAAAGCATCGACTGTCAGTATTTGTTTACCTCCAGATCAGCTGTGTTTCCATGCGCTGTGACGTCACATGGAAATGATCTGTTAACCACAAACGATTTGAGGGCCTCCACCACATGGACTGTCTATGGGCCGCCGAAGTCTAAATCCGGCGCTGGTACGCACTAAGTAACATTGGCCCCCCCACCATCACCACCCACCCTCACAACAATTTGCATACATATAGCAAAACTTCGAATACAAGCCAATCTATTTTTTTCTCTACCTCCGTTGCTTTTGAGACGATAAACATGAGAATCATTCAGACTAATATAAGTATTTTAAATAGCTTCATAAGATGAAAACGGCAAGTCTGAATTCTCAAGAAGCTTATGCAATACGTAAATACGGTGCATCTGTCTTTATTTATGGTTGGTAAGAGTACAAACAACACCGCACGTAAACAAAGTGTAGGCCGGAAATTATGGCAATAAACATTTTCTTCCATAATTGCAATATTGGACATTATTGTTAACTTGCTGGAAAATAAAACTTACATTTTGCAATTTTTTTTAAATATGTCTTCAGCAATTTAAAGGAATGTTTACGAAAATACCTATATTAGTGCCGTAACATCCGGGTCACATGGATCACAGGCCCGGGTTCCGCGGGACTGATAGTTACCATGATAATTACGCCCCTGATTCACAAATCCCTTTTTGTGTCGGCATAATTAAGTACAAAGGTTATTTACTTAGAAATGGACGAGGAAATGTTCAATCTGCAATAAATTCTTTTAAAATATATGACCAGTAATAAATTTTAGTATACAACATGTTAAAGGATGTTTATTCCTCTTATTATTATACCTTCTCTTGAGATTTTAACTTTCCTGTTTCCTTTGTTTACAACTTTTTGAAAAAAATATATTAATAAAAGTTTTAGCAATTCTTATAAGGAACATTTTATATAAGAATAAAATTTTCACAAATATCAACCCTTATCGAGATATATGGAAAAAACTGCTTTTGCAGTTTCATTACAAAATCGGTCATAGTTTTCTTGTTTATAGTTTCTCAGAAAAATTAAAGTAAAAGATGTAGATATTAATATGATCAATATTTTAGATATATATATAATATTTTCACAGAAAGCAACCCTTAACAAGTTATTTCGATATTTCTGAAAGTAAGCAACCCTTAAGTATGAAATCGCTCGTATCTTTTTTATTTGTAACTTATGAGGAAAGACAAGTGAATAAATATTATAGAAAATTATCTTTTGAGCATTTTATGTCGGTATGAAAATTTCTCAAAAGTCAACCCTTAACGTGATATATCGAAAAAACCAGAAACGGTCTATAGTTTACTACAATGACATTATTGTTATTATAATTCGGTAGGTATATGGATGTAGAAATAAATGCAATTGCTCAAGCTAAATCTTCACAATTTCCCACTTTACGTCCACAATTTGCATGCTTTATAAATAGTATACGTGAGTTTGCAATAAATTTTCCTTCGCAGATGACGTCAGCCGGTGCGCATCAGCATACCGTGTTTATGTGTATCGTGCTGTGGACTTATGCGGACATTTAGAAGTTCTCAGAATGTCTTTCGGATGTCCTGGGGACCTATGTAGACATATAGAAGTCCTTAGAATGTCTTTGGGGCGCCTTTGAAAGATATGTGCTACGTGGGCGGTGTTTTTTGTATTTAGGTTATATGTCAATTATGCCAATTTTAAGTGTAAATATCTCGACTTAGGGACGGTAAACCTCATTTAAACTCCACAGATGTTTGGATAACGTATTTAATAACGTATACGTCAAGTTTGAACAAATTCTGTCATAAATCATTCCGCGGAGGTACTACCTTAACAACGTGGCGATAAGGGTCAATTTCTCGACGTCAAAATACGAGTTGTTCAAAATTTAAAATTTCCCAGACAATTTGACGTCACACTATTGGTAATGCGGTCTATTGGCAACAATGAATTGTATACAGTGCTGTAAACAGATAATTTTTAAAGTATCTAGATATAGCTAAAGTTTTTTTTTCAAATACTTATCTAGATGCAGATAATAGATGAACAATACACAGTTTATATAGATAATATATAACAGATAATAAATAATAATCTAGATAATAACACAGATAAAAAGTAGTATGGTATTTATTTGCAAAAGTTAACATTTAACTTCAACATTTTTTAAAGAATTTCTTAATATTAATAACATTTCAAACGTTTTGTCACCAAGACTGTTGCGTCGTGGAGAGAGTATTTGAGACCCACTACTGAATGCTCGTTCAACAGGAGCAGATGATGGAATTGTCGTGTTGTACTTAATGAACATAGATTTAACTGTTGGGTAATTTTGATTAAAGATTGAAGTATCTCTTTTCTTATTTTCTAAATAAGCTAAAATTTCACAATTGACAATGTTTTCGTGAGAAAGGTTTTTAATGCTGGTGTGGTTAATAGCTAAGGGATCTTGGGGTTGTGAACATTGAAAATTATAAAAATCATCATTCTCGTCTTTTGAAGTACTTGGACTAGTACTACTGGATTCACTATCGTGATGGTCACCGTTTCTTTTTATTAGTAAGCACTCATTAACAAAAAGTGTTTTACAGATTTGAAAATACTTTTCTGGAATCCAAGACAATTTAAATTTAGGGTGTGAAATGGCACTTAGTATGAACCATTTACTGTGATCTTTGGTTAAATTAAAGATGTAAGATCTTTATCTTGATTGTATCTTAGATTACTCGGCCAAACATAATCTCAGTATAAACAAAAAGAAAACGGTTGCAATGATTTTCTGCTCACAGGTTCATCGTGAGTTTTTGAAGAGATATATCGTTATCAACTTTGATCATCAGGTGGTACCTTTCTCAGCTCAGGGCAAGAACTTAGGGGTCATTTTTGACGAAAATCTACGTTTTCACCAACACATAAATTGCCTGCTTCAAAAGACTTATGTAAGTCTAAAAACTCTGTATAGCAACCGATACATACTAAACTTCAAAATGCGGAAAAAACTTTGTGAAACCCTGGTACTCTCGACTCTTTATTACTGTGATCTAGTCTACTATCCCTGTTTGGACATCAGTGGCAAAAATAG
Source organism: Pyrocoelia pectoralis (assembly GCA_036250285.1). Classification (NCBI taxonomy): domain Eukaryota; kingdom Metazoa; phylum Arthropoda; class Insecta; order Coleoptera; family Lampyridae; genus Pyrocoelia; species Pyrocoelia pectoralis. Next base: position 27,968,306 of record CM070075.1, read on the forward strand.
AGTTCAGCGTGTACAGAATAACTGTGTTAGATTCATTTATGGTCTAAGGAAATTTGATCATGTCTCCTCTAAGATCACAGAACTAAAATGGTTGAAGCTTAGCACTGCTGTACAGTTGCATTATCTTGTTTTTGTCCACCAGCTAATCTTAACCTCTAATCCTACCTATCTCAGAAACAAACTAGTTTTCCGGCATAATATTCATGTTCGTCAAACTCGCCAGTTACATCTACTAACACTGCCGCAACACTCAACCGCACTTTTCAGAAGGTCTTTCACTTATATGGCTGTAACCAATTATAACTTAATTCAACCTCACTTTAAAGATATGTCACTTCATACATTCCGCAGGAAAATGAAAGCCATGTTCTTCAGCTCATACACCTGAGTGTAGTATAACTCTAATAATAATTATAAAACTTGCATACATTTAGGTAGGTACTCTTCATTTCATTATTTTTTTATATATATTTCTATTTAGGAAATAAACACTAACATCTTAGACTCTGCTGTATTAGGTTAAGTGTAAGAATAGCCTTAGGCTAAACTTCGCCTGATATATTGCCTAAACATCATCACAATTGTAATTCGTCACAATTGTAATTTATTAATACTAATAAAGACGTATTGTATTGTATTGTATTGTAAGAAAATCTTTTGTCTAATCCTTCAATTAAGGCTCTTTTTAACGGTTCACAGTATGTCAAGTGTGATAAGCTTTGAAGTTTACATCTTAAAATTGATAGAGTTGGTGCCACACATCCAAGAAAACAATACTTTTCTCCCTACAAAATTTAATATAATTTAAAGAACTTAAGTATTGTATAAGTAAATCAGTCTTTTACCTGTAAATTATCCAACGAAATGGCTAATGGCTCATAAACTGTACAAAATTCTTCAATAAAATTCCACTCCTGAATCTTTAAATTTGGTAACTTCAATTGATCAAAAACAGTGATTAATTTCTCTTTAAGAGGTAGAAGCTTTCTTAAGGAATGAAATGTGGAATTCCATCTAGTTATAACAGGTATTGGAAATTTGCATTTGCAAGTTTCATATACAATATCAGAAGCAAGTGTACTTCGACGCAATAAATTCCAAAAAGCTTGAATTTTAGACAAACACGATCTGTAAATTTTTTTATATGCCAAACTATCCAATCCTGCTTCTGCATCTTTTGTTGCTATAAGATTTAGACTATGAGCACAACAAGTGATATGTGGTGGTAAGATAATGTCATCGATATTCTCATTAAAATCAATTTCAACATCATCGGGCAACACTTGCAGTAAATTATCACTGTCGCTTTGATAGCTTAATAAAATAGAATTTATATCCACAAATTGTACTGTGTCTCCATCAGCATCCTCATGCTGCATTGCATCTGCATCTTCCATTTCAAGATTTATAGAACTATTACCAGTATCAAAAGCGTCAGCAGTATCTACTGTAATTTGATTTTTATCAAAAGTGTTTGTTACAGAAAATAACTTATAAGCTTTGCAAAAATTGGAAGCATTGTCAGTTACAGTGTGTGTCACTTTTCCAACATCTATCCCACAATCTTTATGTATAGAATCTATACACCTTGCAATATTATCATATGTATGTCGGAATTTAATTCTTCGGCATGCAATAATTAATGACTTCCTTTCAAACGTAACTTCATCAATATAATGTACTGTCATACCTAAATAGCTTTTATTAGCACAGCTCCATATATCAGTGGTTGTACATATGTAAGAAAGAGATTTAAAAAGTTCTTTGCAGTATTTTTGTTGTACATCGTATCTGGCAATGAGTTCTTTAATAATTGTAGGTCTACTGGGAATTTCAATTTTTTCTCCAGTAATTCCTCTAATTAAATTAACAAATGAAGGCTTCTCTACAGTGCTAATTGGCCTCATCTCACTGATTATATATTCAAGAATAAGATTTGTAACATGAAATAAATAATTATTGTTATAATTATTATTGTTTCACAAAAAACAACACAACTTACATGTTTCTTGGTGCAAAATTGTGAAGTACTTAGTTTTGTTTTGCTTACATTTTGGTTCAATGTTTTCTTTTTGACCACCATGTCTTTTGAGGCATTTTTTATTTTCGATAACTTTCAATAAACTGTTGTGTTTTCTCTAGAAAAATATTTGGTGAAGGCAAACCTTATGTCATCAATAAACTTACCACAATATGACTTCGAAAATTTCCTGTTGATGTTGTTGATCCACAAATTTTTTTATTACATGTGATACATTGAGCCACAATTTTGGAATTTTCTTTAGAAATTAGTTTAAAAAATTCCCCATCCAAAATACTTAGATTTGTCACTAGTTGATCGTTACTATCACTTTCATTTTCATTTGTTTGTACACTTCCACATTGTGTTTCCTTCGATTCAATGTGCTTCATCTTTGATGCAGACGTACTTGGTTGATTTTTACGATATAGATACAGATCCATTTATAACAAACTATTGAAAAGTAAGAGTAACACAATGAAATTAAAAAAATGTATTCTTTTTAAAACATGGAAAATAAAGATAGACTAATTGTACATTCCGAAGCAGAAAATATTATTCGAAATGTAATGTTTCCTTCAATCAACATAAAGAAAAGCTGGTTCTATATTATTAAAATCAAATTACGGATTTCAAAATAGGTATGACATTTTTAAATGAAATCAACAAATTATAGTCTAAAGAAAAATATTTTTATCAAAAACAAAACAATTAACATTTGAAAGTTGCAGTTCGCAAAATGCAGTATTTTTTTAGTTAAAACACCTCGACCTCGATTGGCATGTTCCACAAACTAACTATAGTTTATGGGCATGTTCAAGATCAAGGCATCTATACACATCTATACTAATCAAAACCGCGGAAAAATAATGTTTATACTTTAATAAGGCAAGTAAATAAATGGTCGGCTGAAATAAACTTTAATAGATTTTGAAAATTAGTACCTTTATTAAAAGCATTGAAATATTTAATAACTTACTTCACTAACCGGTAAAAGTTACAGCACTACAGCACATAACAATAAACTTTTATTGTTATG
>CM070075.1:28571464-28756699 GCA_036250285.1 Pyrocoelia pectoralis
GGTCGCCTCTTCGTCGAGGATTGTCGCGGGAGCTGTCTTCTGTTTTGTCGGGATCGTGAACTACGGGCCAAGTCCAGAGCCCAACCTATCCATTCCGGCGCTTATATTTGCATTATCACTAACTAATTCGTTATTTATATACCTATACTGTCTTTAGAGTTTATATTTACACTTATATCTACACTACCCTCACCTTTTCCTTCTATACGTTGGCTAATAAAAATACAGTCATTGTTACCTATTTTAACACTACCTAATTTTACACTATTTATTAGTGGTGGCAATTTTTTTCGAATATTCGAATGTATAATCGGGAATTATTCGAATACTTAACAATACCACTATTCGAATTAGAATAAAAACGAATGGAACGAATAAAACGAATGAAACGAATAAAACGAATGAAACGAATAAAACGTATAAAACGAATAATGGCCAGAACAAAGAAAATTGTTAAATTAAGAAAAAAGAGAACTTCGTTGGTTTATTATTGAGAGATGACAGACGGCAGGTAGGTCTACTACCTACTTTTCATTTCATGGAATTATTTCTCGTTTACAAATTTCTTTCGACCGACAATAATTTATGAATAGTAGACAAAACGTTGTAGGTACAATATTCGTATTGTAAATAGCTATTTCAGCATTTCTTTTCTGTCAGCTTAAAGTCATTCACTATTCAATAACACCCTTTTACAAGTCGTAATGAACTGTAATTTATTGTTTGTTAGTCTAAAAGTTTTCGGTAAATCAGTGAACCCGTTTCTCTAAACATTACCTACAATAATCCTCAACCACGCAGGGTGATTTTAACTGGAATTATTTTCATGGTATTGTGAAGCTTGGACTTTGTTTATTTAAGTTTATGCTTTTTACCCGCCTTTGATGACAATTTATTCCTAAAGGATTATCTAAGCATTTAAATATAAATTTTTAATTTAGTTCAAATTATTTCTCACTCTAGACGACTACATTATTGTGATTTATGAGTAACGAGTGATGCGGTAGTTACTTGCAAAATTTGCAATAAGTGTCTTAAATTTAATGGAGCAACAACAAGTAATTTACTATTCAAATGTTTATGCTTAAATGAAACTTCCATTGGAGAATGCTCTACTAGGTAGGTATAAAAACTAGTCCAACGAATAAAAAGAGTAAAACGATAAAACGAATAAAACGAATAAAACGAATAAAACGAATACAACGAATACAACGAATAAAACGAATACACCGAATTTTTTTCTGACTATTATTCGAATTTGAATAATTCTATATTCGAATATATTTTTAACGAATATTCGAATACGAAAAAAATTAAATTTGCCACCACTACTATTTATACCATATTGATTGCTAATGTCTTTTGTTTTCATTAAGTCGGTTTTGCGTACCTTGTATTTTCGTACTTCATGCCGAAAAACCCTCTTAACTTGAATGCCTTTTGTCACCATCACTTAATTATTATTAACTTCTTGCCACATATTTTGTTTAATTCGCATTTACAGACCACTTTGCTGCAATTTTACTCGTCCACGGATCCGGCTTAAACGATTAGCCGTCACCGTCAATAGTCTTGGTTTTCCAGGTATTGTCTAACACTAACAATCGCGCTGCTGATAGGGATTCGACTTACCTCAACCGCTGCTGAGTTGCGACTGGGACGAGAACCGGTGTTTGCAACGTAGTATGGTCGTTGTCGACATTTATTATTTTTGTTACACAATAGATATCTACTATTTTGGATATAATCTTCCAGGAACAAGAAAGGTTGCAAATTTGGGAAAACTGAGGATACAAAACGAAGACGAAAGATGCATTTTGTGATAAAACTCGGGAGAAGAGGAACGTTAAGTGAAATAATAAATCACCAAAGATGGATAACGATGAAGAAGATGCAAAAGGAAAGATGAAGGAATGATGAGCGAGAACAACCGTACAATTTCCAAAGATACACAAACAAAGTGAAAGTAAGAAGCAAAAAAAGTTGAGACAACGGCACGCGGTGTTCCCAAGCGGTCACCCATCCAAGTACTGACCGCGCCCGACGTTGCTTAACTTCGGTGATCAGACGAGAACCGGTGTTTTCAACGTGGTATGGCCGTTGTCAACAATTACTATTATTGCTCCAAAATAAATATCATCTATTTTGGAAATCATCTTCCACGATCAGGAAGGGTTGCAAATTTAGGAAAAACTGGGATTGAAAACGAAGACGAACAGTGTATTTTGTGGTAAAACTCGGGAGAAAAGAAGGAACTTTGAGTGTAATAATAAATCACCAAAGATAGAGAACGATGGAAAAGCTGCAAAAGAGAAGAAGAAGAAGTGACGATCGTTGAAGAACAATCGTACAATTTCCAAAGATACAAAGTGAAAGGTAAAAAGTCAAAAAATGTGGAGACAACGGCACGCGGTGTTCCCAAGCGGTCACCCATCCAAGTACTGACCGCGCCCGACGTTGCTTAACTTCGGTGATCAGACGAGAACCGGTGTTTTCAACGTGGTATGGCCGTTGTCGACGTTTATTATTTTTCTTCCACAATAGATACCTTCTGTTTTGGATATTCTCCTCCGGAATCAGGAATTTGGGGGAAAACGGGATTGAAAACGAAGACGAAAGGTACACATTTGGTGATAAGACTCGGGGGAAAATGAATAACTTTGAGTAAAATAATAAATCGTTATAGCCTTAAATACGTCACTTTTGTCGTAATCACTTCCACTTTCTTTCACGATCTCCCTGCCTTCTCTCTGTCTTGTATCGGTACGATTTTTCGATTATTAACGAAATTGTTACTATTTACAATAACATACAGAACCTACACTAATTTGCAATTTCAATAAAACGACACGCACAACACCAAACAATTGCCTTAGACTCTGTGCGCGTGTTAAAAACTGTTTATAAGCACTTAAAAAACCCAAATAACACGACTGTTTCCAACGATTGTTCCCTCGAAACTAGAATTCTGTTGTGTTGCCGGGTAGCTTCAAACCTTCAAATACTGTCCTCTCCTATAACGGAAAAACACCTTTTTGTTTGTACCAAGAATGCAACCTTTATTTTCACATATTATAAACAATAACACCTAACTTCTGCTTTGTTTTTCTTTGTACAGTATGTTCACATTTCGATGGAATTAAATGTGTAACTTTCTTAATATTACAGCTAGCGACTTATTGTAGTTTCCGCTTTCCTGTGCTCGTTTATTGAGACAAAATCGATGACGTAAACTTTTAGTTTTAAAGATACAGGGCGAAATTAAAAATTGTCCAATTTGGCGAGGGGTGTCATATCTCGATTATTATAAAAGATATTTTCATTCTGTAAACACATTCTTAACACTTTTTCCAGAGGCATCGCTAGATTTGCACTCCGACGTTTCGGCTTCTAGATAACATCATCAGGTTAAAATATGGACCTGGATTTGTTTTTTATAATTTTTGTTTGGTTTTTAGTTATTAGAAAAATAGTAAGACAAAAATTACGATATTTTTACGTTTAGCCTGTCAAAAGTTCATCAAACATGTTTTTTTCAGTTTATTTTTACTACGTCAATTAGTAAGCGTTCCTTTCAGTAGTCCAAAAGTGTTGTTTTGTTACAAAACCTATCGCTTCTGTGTTTTGTTACAAAACCTATCTCTTCACAGTTTTGTTGCAATTAGCATTCTTATATTTTTGTTTTTTTTTGCGAATTATGACACTGTCTTAATTTATTTTATAGGCCCTATTATGACAAATATAAAAAAAGTAACAAAATTTTACAATTTTCAAATTTATTACGAAATAGTTCAACAACACTTAGGAATAGGTAGTATAAAGTGAGTATAAAGCCGGCTTCAGCTTTTAATAAGAAAAACTTTTTATAATATAAGCAAACACTTTATTTTTTTTTCTCAATAATACATAACAACCGCAAAACAAAAAAAACACTGTAACTAGGATACAAATCAAGGAACTTAAATTCGTTTCTGATCATGCGTCATGTCGCTGAAGTGTAAACAACATACTTTCTTTGTGCTCTATCCATGTCAACCGCTTTTTGTTTTAATTTGAATAAAAGTGCAGCTAATGGACATCGATTGCTGTGTGAAGCATATGGCGAACATTCTCAATCAATAAAAACATGTGAGTACTGTTTCGGCGTTTTAAAAGTGGTGATTTTGACATCAGCGACAAAGAACGCGAAGGGAGGCCAGTAAAGTTTGAACACGTTGAGTTGGGGGCGTTATTGGACCAAGATGCATGCTAAACTTAAGGAGAGCTCGCCGAAACCTTGAAAGTGACTCAGCAAGCAATTTCAAATCGCCTCAATGCCATGGGTATGGGTAAACCAGGAAATTGGGTTTCGTATGAAGTCGATCCAAGAAATGTCGAACGCCGTTTTTTCATATGCAAAGGCAAAATCGGAAGGGTTTTTTTGCATTCACTCGTGACGGGGGACCAAAAGTGAATTCATTACGACAACTGAAACCGCAGAAAATCGTGGGGTAAATCCGGTCATGCACCAACTTCAACAGCAAATTCGAATATTCATGGCAAGAAACTAATGATGTGCATTTGGTGGGATCAGATGGAGTGATCTATGAGTTACTCCACCCGCCCTATTCACCAGATATTGCTCCCTCCGACTACCACTTGTGCCGGTGGGTGACTCATGGTCTGGCCGACAAGCACTTCACTTCTTACGAAGAAGTCAACAATTGGGTCGATTCTTGGATCGCCTCAAAGGATGAGATATTTTTTCAACGCGGAGTCCGTATACTGCCTAAAAGTTGGGTAAATATGTAGCTAACGATTGGACAATACTTTCAATAAAATACATTGTACCAATTTCTCTAAATAAAACTTCAAAGTTACAAAAAAAAAACCTCAAAACTTTCCTGATATACAACAACCAAACTAATCAAGTTGCAAAATTTTGCAAGCGTTTTCAAGCTCGATGATTTTTCCCCCCTCTGAGTCGAAATTTTCAATTTCCGCCATAGCATTTTGAAGTCACTCTTCGGTATCCTTTTTCTTTTTAATTTTAGGCATGATTTTTAATTCTGAAATAGTTATTTTTGTATCTAGCGCGCTTTGGTGAGAACTGATTCGAAACTCATATATGGTTTACATGCAGTGTGCGAAATATCTATTTCGCACATAACGTAGAAAAGTGAAAGAAGGGTCACTTCGCACATTGTTAATATGCGCGAAACTTGCCATTTTTTGACGTTTGTAGAAAAAATAGCATGTTAATAACATTTCGCAAACGCTAGTTATTGGCATCCGTGCCAATTACTGAATTATGTCAATTCTCTCGTGTCATTTACCGACACTTAACATTTATTTATACAGGGTGTCCATTTAGTAGCCCGTTCTTTAAGTACGGTTTTATTGTTAAATTTACTAAAAAATAAATATACGGGATGGCAATTAGGTTGGATGAAGCACATTTGCAAATTAGTTAGACACATACAGGGTGTCTCCAAAAAGTATGGTGCATAAAACGTATATTTTTTTAAATGGGATGACCCACTTTTTTTAAGCGCAAGGGGCCTTGGGTGATCTTTTTAGTCGTACATTATATTTGTATTGATACACGGCGTTGCCAAGTTATTAATTAATACATATTTTTTTCTAAATATCAACCCTTCCATTATACGACATACGTGTTGGAGACAAATACGCCAGGCCGGTCCTGTACCGGCATTTACGCAGGCTGCTCCAAATGGGGGGGACTGAGAGCGGGGGACAAGTTGGGGAGAAATGTAAAAGCATGAGCAGAGTTGTATTATTATCCTATGGTATTATGAGAACTAATAATAAACGAATTTTTACAGTCCACATTTAATTTGAACGTAACAACACGCTTGTATTTTTTTAAAGTCTTGTTTTTGTTTAAGTTCGGTGGTGGATTTGGGTTGAATCAGAGTATTTAACCGTGACGAAACATTGAATTATTTCATACAGGGTGGTCACTTTTTTTTGCTCCAAACATCGACATTTTCAAACTAATTTTTCTTCATTTTTTTAAACATCATACCCTATTTATTATTGCATATTTGGAATCCCCGGTAAATTTTAGTGCAACTTTATTAAGCTTACCCTATACCTAAGTGCGATAGTTTTTTCGTAAATTGAGATTTTCTATTCCTTACGGCAGTATATAACCCGCTTAGTGTACGTTGCCAGGTTTCTTAAAATGCATAATTATATGAAGGGAAACTACATTTCATATAAAAATTACCTAAGTACCGATAACTGGATAAATGCCCAACTACGGATAGTTTACCCTTATCCTACATAAATTATGATAAGCACATACATTGTATGTTGGAATGTGGGCTAGTAATATAAATATTATACATAATGAGTCATGGTATTTTTGCGAGTGGGCAATGATTTACTTACACAGTAGTGTGATGGTGCTTCCTTCTTTGTCAAAGGGTCCTGAACGGACTTCTATTAATGGAGGTAGGAGATGTTTAAATAAATCAGCTACAATTGTACAATACACTTTAACTGATCATGTAGGAAAAAAGTATATAAATATTTTTACCTAAACTTACGAAAGTTCAAAAGCTCTGTATAATCTCTTAAGCTGTTACAAAAAGCTATCCACACATTTCCCTCGCCGCACAGTTTGCTAGAAGTACGAAAGTTAATTTTGTAGAGCTCTCTTGCTAAAGTAATCGCCACTTTTTTCCCTCGGCACAATAAATCTTAGTTATTTTTGGGATAGATATAGTATTAGGGTTTTTATTTAATTTAGTGTTATTTGCAACCTGTCGAAAATCGAGAAGAAGAAACTCTTTAATCAAGAACATATACAATTTTAGGAAAATAATTAACTTCTCGTATATTTCACGTAAAGCTAAAATTACTAATAAATCTTCATTCTCTTTTAACTTTCTAACGTTGGTTATATCGAAATATCTGAGATTACTGATATAACTTTCTACCTGAAACGTTCTACAAATAGTAACTTGAAACTTTCGAACTTTTCTAATTTATGATGACTCAAATCGGCTACCAATAAAATATAAACTTCGTATGAATACCGTAGATATCAAGTAGTGTGCAGTTATTTTAAAATAACTTACGTCTACCACATGGAATGACAGACATCGATGTTTGCATAAATCACTCGTGAGCTTACAAATTTTGTACCTACCAGAAAATCGTGCCACCGTAGAAAATCACACGAAACTTCAAATTTAAATGACACGGGTACTATCATATTACTTACTCCTTAATTATAAAACTAATTACTTTGCACCTAATTCATTAACCCGTTTCCGTGACCATTTTATAACAGCATTTTCGTCTTTGATCCTGAAGCGACTCAGCTGTAAGCTTTGGTTTACGTCGAACGACGATACATTGCTTTTTCTCAACAAGAATGCTTTTTTTCATTTCCGTAATAATTTTTTTTCTACTTTAGAAAGGAAAATGGGAATTTGATAAAATAACACCCGTAGCTTTTCAATGAATCGTTGAATATAATAACATATTGAATTTGTCGTGTAATGTAATGCGACCACACGAGCACCTAGAGGGAGTTGGAATTGATTGATACTGTTTCCTTGTTAAATGCCAATCAAACAGTTTTGTGAGCTCATACAACCAATTTCCCGTGATTCATAAGGGGAGTAGTTTTACATCAGTAGGATTCGGATAGTATGCATTTGCATCCGTGCTTATACAAATGAATATACAGGGCGGGCCATTGAAAAGGTAACACGCCTGTTTTGGGACACTTAGACAAGTTTCTTAAAAAAACGCTCGGACACGTCGATTTTTTATTTTTGGGGGACAACTTTTGATGTCAAATTTGACGTTGTCAGGTCAACCCGCTAGCCCCAGCAACCCCTAAGTCAAGAATTTAAATAGGGAAAAGGAGTCGAGCGACCCCTCATTTGAAACGTCTTTTCATTCTCTATTCGACAGTATGAATGAAAATTTGTTTTATTCAATTTTTTTTCACCGCCATGAAAAGCACCCTTTAGATTAACTAAGGTGGGGGTGTTGTTTAGGAAAAATCCTGAAACACGCCACCTTTGACCTTTTGAACGGCACATTTCAGGATTTTCTCTAAACAACACCCTCACCTTAGTTAATCTAGCTAGAGGGTGCTTTTCATGGGGGTGGAAAAAAATTGAATAAAACTAATTTCGGTTATACTGTTGAATAGAGAATTAAAAGACGCTTCAAATGAGGGGTCGCTCGACACCCTTTCGCTATTTAAATTCTTGAGTTAGGGGTTGCTGGGGCTAGGGGGTTGACCTGACAGAGTCAAATTTAACATCAAAAGTTGTCCCCCACAAATAAAAAAATCGACGTGCCCGAGCGTTTTTTTTAAGAAACTTGTCTAACATCGGCCTCGACACGCGACCTACAATTTTACTTCCTATCCGAGGAGAAGGCGTGTTTCCGTTTTTCCTCTTAAGTGTCTCAAAACAGGCGTGTTACCTTTTCAATGGCCCACCCTGTATTAGGCATTTTCAAACGCCACCGCATATTTCAGGTTTTTAAATAAAGTACGCATATTTCGCATTGAATGTTAAAAACATTGTCATATTTTCAAACTTGCGTTATTAAACTACATGTTTTGCAATAATTTCGAAATTAAATCAAAGATTAAGATAAATTCGCGACCCGAACGGATCTTAAGTTAAATTATCATGCCAAAAGAAAAGAAAACTATAAGTGCGGTGTGAAGTGTAAAACAATTTAGTGACTACCACGAATAGAAGTTTTTTATTTTTTAAGTAGAGTGAAGAAGCGTGAAGTAGAGTGTAGTAAAGTGAAGTACAGTGTAGTCAAGTGAAGTAGAGTGTAGTACAGTGCAGTAATGTGAAGTAAAGTGAAGCAGAGTGAAGTACAGTGTAGTAAAGTGAAGCACAGTGTAGTAAAGTGAAGTAGAGTGAAGTACAGTGTAGTAAAGTGAAGTAGAGTGAAGTAAAGGGAAGTACTGTGTAGTAAAGTGATGTAAAGTACGGTAAATTAGAGTGAAGTAGATCGAGGTACAGTGAGGTATAGTCAAGTAGAGTGAGTTAGAGTGAAGTAAAGTGAGGTAGAGTGAAGTAGATCGAGGTACAGTGAGGTATAGTGAAGTAGAGTGATGCAGAGTGTAGTGAAGTGAAGTAAAGGGAAGTACAGTGATGTACAGTGAGGTACAGTGTAATAAAGTGACGTATAGTGAAGTACAATGTAGTAAAGTGAAGTAAAGTACAGTGAAGTAGATTGAAGTACAGTGAAGTAAATTAAAGGGTAGTACAGTGAATTAGAGTGAAGTTAGTGAAGTAGATCGAGGTACAGTGAGGTATAGTTTTGATTTATTGGCGTATTCGCACTAAAGAAACTTAATCTTCTTAGAAGGGTGTTTTAAGAAAAATTCGCGAAATTATCATGCCAAAATCACAATTACTGCTACGTTTTAAATTCGTCTTAATAATTAATTTATTAACAAAATAACTAATATAAAAGTGTTACAACAATCAGGAGGCGTTAATTCCCTCCAATAATTTCTTCATATTTATCTCGTATCATATTCTGTTGATTATACTTTTTGTTTTATTTATTGAAATGAATGATATGAATAAAAATAGTTTTCTAGATTTAAAAAAATAATTATTAAAGTTATATGGATTATCCTTATTTTTCGAGAATGAATAGATAAAATGAAAAACAAAAACGAATGTAGAGAATGAAATTACCTTTCAATTAAGGTATCCCTCTTCCTATTTGAAAGATCTTATGGGGTGGCTCTGGAAGGTAGAAAGGATGAAGTGAGAGAAACGCAATATATGTCCACTTTATTGTTAAATTTGACGTGTCTCTTCGTTTTTCGCTAGAAAATTTATTTACAAAGATTTTTAGGATGAACTGTTTTCGCTGGGCACCCTCTATTTCTACTGTAAGTTCTTGACAATTTGCTTCCCAATTTATCCTCCGTGAAAACTAACACTAGGTATAGATTTACTTCTACTTACAAAAATACTTTTTCCATTTAGATAATTTCACATATTGCATAATATAAATCAACCGATGTGCTTTGTAAGAAACGCACCAACGTTCTTCATTATAATGTGAATCTGTTTGTTATTTACATAAAATCTCTCTGCATTACATTAATTACGTAACTAAATTAAATTCATAATTACATTCGCATTTAACACAATTCATTAAAAACTGCTTTGTGTGCACTTGTATAAAGTTTATCTAAGTAATTATCAAGACTGATTTTTTTTCAATCTACAAGACATAACTTAATATATTTGCTTAGTGTTGATTACATTTACGAAGTAACAAGGGGTAATAGGTTACCCTTAAAATAAGGCTGCAAATTAACTAGCTAAGTTTTTGTTACGGCGCTACTTGCAGGGAAATGCTTTTATTCCACCTACATAGAACGGTAGACTTAAGGGTAAGGGCAACGGAGATAGATTTAATCAAACTGAAATGGTTTTAGGTTTTTATAACTTATGCTGCATATTTTTTAAACTATCTTATCATATACTAGGTAGTATTCTCTTCCTAAATTATCGTAGCAAATTATGATAATCTGCGTAAAAAGGGATGTTTTCCATTTCTCGTATTGGGTATATCATTTTGTATATCTAAGCAAGAATCTATCCGATTAACCCTCTTCCGGTAGGGAAATGATGTCATATATTGCTTTTGTTAAGAAAAAAAATCCTGCCAACACAAAACATTGTATACAACCCAGTCATCTTTCTATATTTGTCTTTTGATCTAAACATCAAGTAAGTAGGCGTATATTTCTCTTCGCTTTTGTACACAAGTAATCAAAGAATGCAGGAATATTAAATAATCTTCTTTTAACTGCTATCAGGATACTCGGTTCTGTTACTCACACAAAGAGAAACTGATTCACGAATAAATAAGTCGGCTACTCGCATCCCAAAGTACCCAAGGATCTCATTAAGAGGATCAGTAGACTTTAGCTTAGACACGCAAGTTCCATTTTCACAAAAATGTGGAGAATGACAACATAATACACAGATAATTTACTCGCGTTAGCATTTTCTGTCTTGTATTATTAATATTAGTCAAATTTTCCTATCTGCATTTTTTTGGGTTGTGCCGTCACGATACAAACGAAAAACTCTCTAGACAAATTACGTCTACTGCCTTTCAGGCGTTGTATTTTAAGACTGCAGGTATTCGTTTAATTAGTAATTTCAATCTACAGTGAGGATTCAAATTTAAACCGGGATATTGCTCCTAACGCTGACGACTGTTATAGATTCAACAGACGTTTGCAGGTTTGCATGGAGAATCGTCCTTGCGATTTCCATTTGTTTGGAGCACTTAAAGAAACTTTAAGTGGTGTAAAATTGGAAAATAACGGCGAAGTGCAAATATTTGCACAAAACAAGCGACCAAAAAGTTATTATAAAGACGAGATGTTCAAGCTACCAAGAAAATGGCGGAAGTGCATTTATGTGGGGGGATATGCCAAAAAGGGTTTGTGCTAGAAACTAAAAAGTTTTTAAGGAACAATTTACCATGGAAAGCGATTTTAGACAATGGCTTACATCCGGACGAATAGGAACTGAACTGCGATGGAATTCGCGCGATGTTTTTACCCCAAACGTGATAGTTCCGAGGGGTTCCGAGCAGTTCGAAATTGCAAAAGGTTCAATCATTGAAATGATCACCAATAAGAATGCGGATGAAAGTGATGAAGATCCTGTACAAGAAACTGTACAACTGCCCTAACCTTTTTCTTTAGATGGTCCGTATAATTAGTTTTTCACAATCCGAGGTACTTTCAATTCCATCCAACTCGAATTACCGAAACTTCACTGTACATGTAAAACTTATTCTTCTGTATAATCACCTTGTTTTTCAATACATTAAAGTTTTTTGCGATCCAGCGTCATATCATTTTGCCGCCATACCGATTAACCATTTCAATTTCTTGTTTCAAATCATCGTTTGCGAAACGTCTTCCCCTAAGATGCTGCTTCAGCTGCGGAAACAGATGGAAGTCGCTTGGTGCAAGGTGAGGGTAGTAAGGCGGATGTCCGAAAACATTCTACCGAGGTTTTGCGATTTATTGATTCGATAATCAGAAACATTATATGGATTACGCCCTTCCTATAAAAGATTACTATGTATACATCTCTGATATGTTGAACATCTTGCAACAATCTATTCGTAGTCCATTAGCCTCTGATTACTATGTATTATGACATACAAGGCTTACTTGAAATCAGTGATAGGGCATGGTGTGACTTGGTGATATTCACATTTTATGGGTTAAAGATAGTACACATTGAGAGAAACGAAAAGTTTCGGTCAAACGTAATTATTCAAAATTTAAAGGAGTTTTATTTCTTTGTATTTTAAGTATGTATAAACAATAATACTCCCATCCCTACTGATACCAAATGGAAACGAGTAAATGATCTTCATTTTTCAATAATAGTTATGGTAAATGATCAATCGTATTATAAAACTGTTTTAGGTAGTATAAAAAATATCTCAGATCGTAATCGTTCACTTGGAAATAAAAATTACATTGTAGGCCGCTTCAATGATATTGTTTGTCCTGTATCGGAACTTTATATCGAAGATTTTGTTACTTTAAATTCAAGAGAATTATTGTCTAGTTTTATAATGGTTTATAGTGGTAATGGGGTCCATCGTTGTTGTTGAAATCTCCAAATGAGATGATGTGTAGATAGTAATAAGTTTAACAGTAACACTCAACCTTCTCCATGATTGTTTTATTCTTGATTATAATATGATGAAAGTTAAGATTGAAATTTGAAAATTAAAAATCGTTACATGTTTCGGAAATTAGCCATCTTCAGACGATTACATCTGTAGTATATGTTTTACCCTAGAGGTTAAATCACAATTAAAGTGAATACTTACATATAAACTTTAGAATTAAATTAGTGTACCATAACTTGTTTAAGACATGTGTTAAGTTGACATCTTGTAAAAATTATGCTAAAACTTATTTACTATAAAATAATACTATATTGTATGTTAGCTGTACTTACGGTACAAAAAGAAAAACTGGCAAACTAATCCATCAATCAAAAAAATATTTAGCTCAATTTCATGTACAATCGGAATTTCACAACTACGCAACGAGATATAAAAACAACATTAGACCGGAGCACTGCAGGCTGAATAAAACATTGAATGGTCCTAACATTCAACTCCACTTTTAAAAAACACAATAAAAAATTTTTTTACTCTCAAAATCATTCTACCATATGAAAGAATTTTATATGGAAACATAAGATTTATATACAGGGTGTTTTTTTGGGAGCTTTAGTTAGACTTTTCTGGGAAAGTTGTATAGGTAGGTTTTTGGAAATGTGTACTTAGGGGTTACTCTGAAAGCCGAATCGATCTAAAATATTTTCAAAATGGCAGCACTTCCGGAAATGCCGGAAGTAACTACCAACTTCGTTATTTTAAATTGCAACCGCTATTTTTTATTGCATTTTTTGATTCTACGTGAAATTTCATAACTTTTGATACTAACATGTCAATATCTACAAGTTATGGTTTTTAAGTTATTTTCATTTATTTAAAAAAAAATGGCGGATGCAGACGGTACTTTAAGAATTCATTACTTGAAAACGGTTGTAGCTATGGCAACCGAGTTTTCACCAGCGCATAGAGGAAGAAAAGGGGTTTCTTTTGGTGTACTTAAAAAAAAGTTATGTTGCGTACGACGTCATCTATAAGGCTCCAAATTTAAGAAAATTTAAAGACTGAAAACTCAAATTTTTTAAATAAAATGACCATTTTCTTACTATTGCATTTGATAGAGAATCAAAATGGGCATATTTTGGTATTACATGTTCCTATCCCTATCTTATTTCCATTTCATCGCATTGATACCATTTTTTTCGAATTTTTTGTATTAGTCGACCATGCCATGGACCATGGCAATCGAATTTTGAACAAATCAAGTGATACTAATCCGTCACCTGTTATAGGTTGATATAAGTTTTCCAATAATCTGAAAAAATGGCTCGCAATGGTTTTACATATTAAGATTTTTGGAATCTAATTGTTATTTATGGTGAAATGAACAGAATCGCGTCACATGCTTGTCATACGTTCATTGAGAGATATCCAGAAAGACCGCGTCCTAGTGAACGTACCATCCGAACACTGGAATGAAATTGTTTGAATTTTTAAAGCTTTCTACCACCAAAACAATTACCTAGAGTAAGAGTTTTACGAATAGCTAATGTTAAGGAACCAGGAAGATTTTTTGGGGAACATTACTTAGTCAGGCGAAGCCAAATTTAGTAAAAATTTAATCGCCATAATTCGCATTGCTGGTGCCATTAAAATTCTTGTTTGAATGGAGATGTACACTTTCAAGAGTGCTGGAGTTTTATTGTACTTTGTGCGTTTAAAAATAACAAGATTTTGTGTTTCCACATTTATCCAGAAAATTTGAATGCAGAACATTATTTGGAAATTTTACGCAATATTGTTCCTGCAACAGAAGATCTGCCTCTGCAGGAATATGCTGAATACTGAATCACAAGTCATACGATACTCCACACAAGAACATTTACGAAAAAGAGTTTGTGTTTGGAACATGAAGGCGCTCATTTTGAGCATGTGTTGAAGAAGCCAAGGTTTTAAATTGATTTGAAACCTATAACAGGTGACGGACTGATATCACTTGATTGGTTTAAAAATCGTTTGCCATACGGCCATGGCCAACTACTAAAAAATCCGAAAAAAATGGTATCATTGCAATGAAATGAGGATAAGTCAGAGACTATTAAAGATATGAATAGGAACATGTAATACCAAAATATGCCCTTTTTGATTCTTTATCTAATGCAATAGTATTTATATATAATTTGGAACCCCATAGGTGACGTCGTACGCAACATAACTTTTTTTAAGTACGCCAAAAGAAAGCCCTATTCTTCCTCTATGCGCTGGTGAAAACTCGGTTGCCATAGCTACAACGGTTTTCAAGTAATGAATTTTTAAAGGACCGTCTGCATCCGCCATTTTTTTTAAATAAATGAAAATAACTTAAAAACCATAACTTGTAGATATTGACATGTTTATATGAAAGGTTATGAAATTTCACGTAGAATCCAAAAATGCAATAAAAAATAGGGATACCCATTTAAAATAATGAAGTTAGTAGCCATTTCCGGCATTTCCGGAAGTGCTGCCATTTTGAAAATATTTTAGATCAATTCGGGTTAAGTGAGTTGTGGGTATCCGAGGCGTGGTACTTACAGATGGGATTCATAATGAGCAGAGGAAAACAAAAACTCGAGTTTCTCACAGTCTTTTAATCCCAACTTCTTAATTAAGATTAATTAAAATTAAGAAGTTGGGATTAAAAGACTGTGAGAAACTCGAGTTTTTGTTTTCCTCTGCTCAATTCGGGTTTCTGAGTAACCCCTAGTACAAATTTTCAAAAATGTACCTATAAAACTTTCCTGGAAACGTCTAACTAAAGCTCCCAAAAAAACACCCTGTATATTGTTACAAAATTTTTCCAGAAGGCAGAACGATGTATCTATAAGTGCAGTTCAGGAGAATTACAGCGAGGTAACCTAAGACAGAGGCAAGTTTTCGCATAAGGTACCGCTTTATACAGGGTTGGGATAAAGTATGGAACTAAGTAAATATCTTTAAAACGATAGGGGCGATATTTATGAAATTTTGCAGGAAGGTTCAATGACACATAACGCATCTGATGCCATATTTTTTGTTACTACGGTACTTCCGGTTTCACCGGAAGTACCCTCAACTTTTTAAATTTAAATGGGACGCCCTGTATATTTTTGCACATTTTAATAGATCTTGTTTTTCCGAATCCGTACATACTAAGTTTAGTGGAAATAATTTGTAAGAACGAGAAATAAATTGAATTCATTATTTACTACTGCTGATGAATACTGCTTTGGATCAGAAGGCGTGGAAACTGGCAATCCTGTAAGTATCTTTATTTTGTTACAACGATCTCCTATGTTTGAAACAGTGTCTCCTTGAATATTGCAGCCTTCTGCAGGAGTTGGTGATTGGTTCAATGGAACACACTAGTAATTAATCCAATGTAGGAATTTCAATTAAAAAAAATTCTAATCACGATATTCAAAAATATTACTTTACCGCTATTTATAAGAACGTGAACAATAATAAAATGCGTGCACATCACTTCAGACTTCACAGTCGACTGAAAATAATGCACAATGGCGCGTATTGCTTGTCCTTACATATGTACATCCTGAGATGGCACCCCTTGTGCGACGTTTCGACGATTGACTTTAGAAAACTTAAATTGTAGAAAAGTATCTTTCCTGTTCCTTCGTTTAGTAGAGTTTGACGTTGTTAAGCAGTTGTTAAAATTCTACGTTTTTTAGTTAATTTAAAAAACCGTATTGGAATATCAGTGAACCTACTTTCAATCTTAAGATTTCAAACCAATGGTCCTCCGTCCCTTTCTAACTAGTTGACCGTGACCACTCATGATTTTGTAAACATCGTGCATGTATACGTTTAATAATTACTTTGAAAGTCAAAGGGAGATGGCACAGTAAATGAAGCCCTCATTATTATCCCATTTTTCGCTAATTACATTAATAGTCGTTACATCAAAAGATATAAGAAGCTCGGATACCTTAGTGATTAATTTTTGCCTGTACTCCTAACAGCTAATCTAATTCAAAGCAAAAAAAACCTTCAAGACTAACGATTTCCGCACAATTTCTATTACAGCAGAAACCCTCATTTGTGCTGGGAATAGGCGTAAATTTCTTTTGTTATTTCCGTTTATTAGGCCTGTTCTTAAGAACGATCCTACTCTTAGGGGCAGATGTGATTTTATTAACCTTGCTTGTTTCCTTAGTGAAAATTCCACTTACGTTGAATAAAGAATACTATATAGGAGAAATAAAGCAAAATGTTTAACCATAATTAATAGCAATTCTTATTTATCTTAAATAATTTATGGAAATTTAAATAAATATTACACAGGGAAGTGTGTATATATGAATATTAATCTTCTAAAATATCACGACAGTTGATGATTATTTATGCTCTATATAAACCGGGAATTAGAGAATTGGGAGTCGCTATCATCCTGGCGTGACCAACTTAATCCACTTACGAGAATGACAACATGGAAATTACTAAATATAAAATACAACCTGCATGAATTTAGCGCTCAATTGTATTATACATGAATTGAATCCTTCTTCCTCGAAGAACGTCTAAAATAAATTTAATTTCAATTTCGTTTCTATGTTTCTAGAAAAGTATTTAATCAAGAGGATAGTCTAACATAATTTACACACTACATAGAATTAAGGTGGTTTACCACTTGTAGGAAATACTTAAACGACTAAAGTTTATAAGCGGTTTACCAACTTATCAAAGGGATTCTAATTATACTCAATTTATATTATATAAGTAGATTGTATAATAAAGTACATAGTAACTAAAGTGCATGAATAAAATTTCCATTATGCAGCGTTTTTTTCCAATTTTCTTTGTTTTTCATCTAATTTACGTTGCAGAGATTAATTAAATTTTGTTTCGGTACTCTATAAAGATATTTTTCCTATTTTTGATATTACTCTACTTTAATTACATACTTACTTGATTTTTCTGTTCAGGTAATTACGTCTAGATCAGATGGCGTACTTCGCCGTTGATAGTGGAAGAGATATAGTCTTCTGATCTTAAGGTGGAGTGAGTACCTAAATTACGCACTACACTGAGAAAAATGAAATGTAAAAATAACTTCTATTTTGTACATCTTTCGCCTTTTGTAAAAACTTTTTAAAACTATTCAATACATTGCAAGCAAACAATAGACGTGGCGATATGTTGTGATATTTGTTTTGAGTTTGCGAATAAAAATGATCAATACAGTGTGTCGCAAATAGTTTCATACAAATGAAGAAAAAGTTTATCTTACATTATTTTCACAAAAAAAAAATATTCTTGATAAAAAGCTCTGCATGACTTGTAGATCCATAATCAAGTACAAAATTTTTAAAAAAATTCCCCGGAATACACGGAAAATCAAAATTATGATTTGAAGTTCATAATTCGTAAACGTAATACCTACGTTCAAACTGTAGTGGCTGATTTTGTTTTATTCCTCCTTATTAAACACGTTCTGGATAGAGTGCTTTGGAATATCTTATGTCAACAAATACATCAGTGTGTGTTTGCAATAATTAGAAATTATCATTATCATGTCTTATTCCTTTATTCAATAAATAATCCAATTAATATCTTGTAATTTTTATCTGGGAAAATCACTAATCTGCAAGTGTACGTAATTTTTTACTACTTAATAACAATTTCAATGAACATTTTGCTCTCCACTACAGTTTGAACGTATTTTACTCTCACTTCAAATCATAATTTTGATTTTCCCTGTATTCCGGCCAATGTTTTAAAAATTTTGTACTTGATTATGGATCTACAAGTCATGCAGTGCTTTTTATCAAGAATATTTTTTTTGTGAAATGTAAGATAAACTTTTTCTCCATTTGTATAAAACTATTTGCGACACACTGTATACAGGGTGTTTTTTTGGGAGCTTTAGTTAGACGTTTCTGGGAAAGTTTTACAGGTAGATTTTTGAAAATTTGTACTTGGGGGTTACTCTGAAATCTGAATCGATCTAAAATATTTTCAAAATGGCAGCACTTCCGGAAATGCCGGAAGTACCTACCAACTTCGTTATTTTAAATAGCAACCCCTATTTTTTATTGCATTTTTTGATTCTACGTGAAATTTCATAAAGTTTGATACCAACATGTCAATATCTACAAGTTATGGTTTTTAAGTTATTTTCATTTATTTAAAAAAAATGGCGGATGCAGACGGTACTTTAAGAATTCATTACTTGAAAACGGTTGTAGCTATAGCAACCGAGTTTTCACCAGCGCATAGAGGAAGAAAAGGGGTTTCTTTTGGTGTACTTAAAAAAAAGTTATGTTGCGTACGACGTCACCTATGAGGCTCCAAATTTAAGAAAATTCAAAGACTGAAAACTCAGTTTTTTTAAATGAAATGACCATTTTCTTACTATTGAATTTGATAGAGAATCAAAATGAGCATATTTTGGTATTACATGTTCCTATCCCTATCTTTAATAGTTTCTGACTTATTCTCATTTCATTGCAATGATACCATTTTTTTCGTATTTTTAGTAGTTGGCCATGACCTTATGGCAAACGAATTTTGAACAAATCAAGTGATACTAAACCGTCACCTGTTATAGGTTAACATAAGTTTTTCATTAATCGAAAAAAATGGCGCGCAATGGTTTTACATATTAAGATTTTTGGAATCTAATTGTTATTTATGGTGAAATGGACAGAATCGCGTCACATGCTTGTCATACGTTCATTGAGAGATATCCAGAAAGACCGCGTCCTAGTGAACGTACCATCCGAACATTGGAATGAAATTGTTTGAATTTTGGAAGCTTTGTACCACCTTACCTACAGTAAGTGTTTTACGAATAGCTAATGTTAAGGAACCAGGAATATTTTTTGGGGAACATTATTTGGTCAGACGAGGCCAAATTTAGTAAAATATTGTTGTTCCTGCAACAGAAGAGCTGCCTTTGCAAGAATATGCTCAATACTGAATCACAAGTCATACAATATACTCCACACGAGAACATTTACGAAAAAGAGTTTGTGTTTGGAACATGAAGGCGCTCATTTTGAGCATGTGTTGAAGAAGACAAGGTTTTAAATTGATTTGAAACTAACAGGTGACGGATTGATTGGTTTAAAATTCGTTTGCCATAAGGTCATGGCCAACTGCTAAAAAAGAACCGAAAAAAATGGTATCATTGCAATGAAATGAGAATAAGTCAGAAACTATTAAAGATAGGGATAGGAAATACCAAAATATGCCAATTTTTATTCTCTATCAAATGCAATAGTAAGAAAATGGTCATTTCATTTAAAAAAGCTGAGTTTTCAGTCTTTGAATTTTCTTAAATTTGGAGCCTCATAGGTGACGTCGTACGCAACATAACTTTTTTTAAGTACACCAAAAGAAACCCTTTTTCTTCCTCTGTGCGCTGGTGAAAACTCGGTTGCCATAGCTACAACCGTTTTCAAGTAATGAATTCTTAAAGTACTGTCTGCATCCGCCATTTTTTTTAAATAAATGAAAATAACTTAAAAACCATAACTTGTAGATATTGACATGTTGATGTCAAAATTTATGAAATTTCACGTAGAATCCAAAAATGCAATAAAAAATAGGGGCTGCTATTTAAAATAACGAAGTTGGTAGCTACTTCCAGCATTTCCGGAAGTGCTGCCATTTTGAAAATATTTTACATCGATTCGGCTTTTTGAGTAACCCCTAAGTACAAATTTTCCCAGAAACGTCTAACTAAAGCTCCCAAAAAAACACCATGTATACATCAGGGTGTCTTTACAACTATAAACTTTTATAATTTCTAAAATAAGATAGATATTTACATTCTGTTTTCTGCAGCGATTAATGCAACTATTAAAGTATTTTTCTGTTTAGGGTAGCCATTTTATTGTAAGTGAACATGCAGACCCACAGGAGAAAGCAGAATGTGTGGCATGGTTCATAGAGAGCAAATCGGACACACAAGTTCAATGAAACTTCCGGACCAGACTTCAAAGAGACCCACCATCCATGCATGGCACACCAGCTTCATGACCATAGGCTCTGTGTTGCATAACAAAGAAGCAGGACGTCCCAGAACAAGCGATGAAGCATTCTTGCGCAATCCGAGAAATTCAGTTCGTTCGAGTGCTAGACCATTACAAATACCCAGGTCCACAGTCCACATGGTGCTTCACAAACTCTATAAGGCACAGTTGCTGCACGCATTGTTACTAACAGACAAACCAAAACGTGTGGAGTTTGCCATAGAGATATTACACCGTATCGATGAAAATCTTGAAACAGGTGTGCTTTAGTGATGGGGCAATATTTCATGTGCCTGACAAATTATACCGTCATAACGTACGAATTTGGGGTTCAGAAACCCCACATGAAACTGTAGAGATTAAAAGACACAGCCCAAAGATTAATGTCTGGTGCGGTCTGATGCACAACCGAATCATTGGCCGCTTGTTGTTCGCTGAAAAAACAGTTAATGGTAGCATACTCTTTGCTCTTCCTCAGTTGGAGGATTTGTAGCCCAACGTTTGGTATCAGCAGGATTGTGCTCCACCACACTGGTTAAGAGCAATACCTTTCGAAACCGATAGATGGTGGTCCAATTCCATGGGCATCACACCCTTCGACTTCTTTCTGTTAAGGTTATTTGAAGGATGCTGTTTACGGGACAAATTATGTATCACTGATCACTCCAGCACTATTGTCGGAGGTAATAAATAATACAAATACTGCCGTTGTAATTGCCTTATTTGTCTTTGCTTGACAACGGTAACTTTCTTTATCGATTTTCACCACGACTAGTTCAATATAACGTCTCTTTCTCTACAGAACCTCTGGGGGTTTATATTATATCTTTTTTTACCACTTACCTATATCACTTTTTAAAACAGTATATTTCTCAAGACTTTTTTATTTCTTTACACACTAACAACTTCTCCATTACAACAACTAGCATGATTTTTATAATATTTTGAGGCGTTAGGCGGTCCTAACTGAGAAAATGGACATTTTTAAATAAATTATTTGTTAACTTTATCTTCAAACAGAGTTTTACACCAACCCCTAAATGACATATGTAGGAAACTTTCATGAAGTTGATCATCAAAAAAAGATGCTAATACTACATTTCCAAATTCTTGTCAAAAAGAATTTTTTGAAATACTAAGCCCATTTGCCGTATCTTCTAATTGGCTAAGATTATAATTTTTCAACTTTCAATGCAACTTCAAAGAGGAATGCTGGGATGACTGATACTCAACAAGCTTGAATTTTATCAATTAATTTGATTACTTTCACTTGGGAAAATATAGGGCCTCAAAGGCAAAGTCTGGTTGGAGGTTCCTTCACTTCAATACTGATATATTTTTTGGCGATCAGATTCTGTACCTAATATAAATTATATAAAACTTTCTCCTTATCATACAACTTTTGAAATTTTTACATAATCAGATTCAAATTTATGACGAAACATGTAATTGACAGATGGACAATGCACAATATAAAATAATAATAGATGTGAAAACCAATCATTGTTGTGTTTTTAAAAGTTTTACCTCGTCCAATTCAGATAACCATTTTCTTAATTTTTTTAATAATGTAATTTTGTATGTATAGGTTGTTTATTGAATATCCTTGGCCCAACAAAGTTGTTTTTATAAAAAAAGAATTCAACGGCTTTGTCACTAAAAATTGCCTAATATTTCTTAACCTCATTCCAGTTGGATTCTCAGTTTGTGGACTATTTCCACTCCTTAGATAAAAACAATTTCAGTACTTTCTAAACAAAGAGAGATTTCAGAGGGAAAATCTTATGTTGCTTTGTCTTTGCCGGCTCATATTTATTTTTATATGAAATTAGTTTTTGTTGTATACATAATGGGTTTAGGAAAGAATCGTAAGTGTTTCCCCAACAATAATTCTCCATATTCTACTCTGCTTTGAACTAAAGCATAATAGATACAACATTCGCAAAACCTTATCATTTGTTAAATCTTTTAAGTAATAAAAATATCTCGGAGAATTATTTAATTTCCCCTTATATGAATTTTGCAAAACAATTGGCTATCTACATAATATTTATATACCCCTAAATACTTAATTAAACTAGCATTCTCTACTACCTGTTAAACATACACTCTTCCTTTCAATGCGCTGAGTACATTTACAATTTATGTTAGAGTAAACATTTATTTATTTTCTGAGATTAAAATTTAGATATTTGGTTTTCTCTGCACTGAGCAACATGTGATTCATGTGAACCATCATTGGATAGCCTAAAGGTAACAATTTTCTTGTTTAAACTTTAGTTAAATCTTATCGTACAGAAATGTAATAAGTAGGTACAATATGTAAAGGCACCTTACATTTGTGATTCTTGCATTTACAAAGGTGAATTATGCATTTTGTACAATTGAAGCAGGTAGTCCGCTCATTCGAACATTAAAAATTAATCCTAATTACGGTCCGGTATCGATATTCCGTAAAACTGTGTAACATCTTATAAATGTTTCAAATTGTATAATTGAAGGTACACACATTTATATGAAATATTTTCAATAATTGATTGCGTAATTCATCAGATAATGTGTTTTATTGAAATTATTTATTTATTATACAGATTCTGGGCACATATCCAATATAATTTTGAAGTATATAGTATGTATGTATTTTCAAATATTTTAGTCTATTATACAAATTAATAAGGAAAGGAAATGTACAAAAAATGTGCCAACGTTTGTGTTATTTTGTTCGTTGGTCTAGATATACTTCTGCGGTGTTGAACTAATGTGCGAAAAATCTTCCTAGAAAGCTGAATTTTTTTGCAACCTTTAACATTGTATCTGAAACAATGGTTTTGAACACTGAAACATTCATACTTTTTTCACTGACTGGAGTCAAACCTCCTATACGTATGTCTTTGGGTGTTGTACTCAGTAACTTCCTATGATATTTTGACCAATTTTTCAGAAAAACTGCAAAACATGTTAGTTTGATGGACAAAACGAATTTTCAAGGTTTTAATATGAGCTAATAGACGATTACCAAATTTACCTCGCCGTGCATGATTTGACAATAAAACAAGTTTGAATCCGGGGTCATCCCAATTTCGGTTAAAAATTTTAGTAATAATAGGGAAGGGGTCCCTTATAAGAAAAACGAAAAAAACTAGCCCCGGAAAATGACCCATTAAAAAAAAAAGTTTTTGTTAAGCACTTAATTGTAGAGTTACAGTCTATTGTTCAATAGGTGAGGTTATGGGTATGAATTTCTTATTAAAAATGAATATGAAACAAATAGTAAAGCATTACTTAAACACACCATGGATAAGTGAAGAAATTGAAGAATAATCAAAAGAGAGTGGATATCTATTTATTATACAGTGTGTCCCCGGATGTAGTTGACAAGAGGAAAAAAAAATTATTATTGATTTTACGACAAAAAGTCATTCTTTATAAAAAGTTCTGCTTGTTGAGTAGATAAATTCACCATCAGATAATCTGAGATTAAATGTACAGAATGTCCACAAATTAAGATAACATGAAAATACTTCAACAGAACAGTATCATTTATTGCATTTTAGAGTTCCCTGTTAACAGAAAAAGTTCTTTAAGAACATAAAATTAGTAAAAATACTAATTCCATAACATTTAATCAAATAAATACGTTCTTCGATAGTTAACATTTTGCAACTCCAACGAGAAGTAACTGACAAATCTACAATTAATGACGTTTTACAGTTCAATATTATTAGACAATAGGTGTTTTCTTTTTGCATATTGTGATAGACTTAAGTCAGCTCTGTCAATAACACACCATTCGTTTTATAAAATAATTTGACTCAGTTCTTAATAACCCTATTCGTTTTAAAAGCTTTATTTAAGTTTTATATTAACCTGAGGCAGAAATGTCGTCTGACGCAAGGCACTTCAATCACGTGATGATTGTGATTTTACCTAACCCTGTGGCGATGCAAAAAGAAAACACCTAATACAACAACCTTTGATCGTCAAGATTAATTATGATTATCTACATTAATTTCCAGATAATAATAATAACAATAATAATAATTTTTATTGTATAAGGAGCTAAAAACTCCTTTACAAAAGGTTCGGTTGAAAAGGTTTACATGAACTCAAACAGAAGATAACTTAAAAGACAGAATAAACTAAAATTCTAAACATCCAGATAACACGTTATCTCAATTAAACTTATCAACATACAATAATAATACTCAAATTTTACACTTAAGAGTTTGTATTTTTACTAATTTTATGTTCTTAAAGAACTTTTTCTGTTAACAGGAAACTCTAAAATGCAATAAATGGTACTGTTCTGTGAAGCATTTTCATGTTATCTTAATTTGTGGACATTCTGTACATTTAATCTCAGATTTTCTGATGGTGAATTTATCTACTCAACAAGCAGAACTTTTTATAAAAAATGACTTTTTGTCGTAAAATCAATAATAAAATTTTTTTTCCTCTTGTCAACTCCATCCGGGGACACACTGTATAACTTAATCACTGTTGTCTGTGGCTGAATTGAAAGAACGTATAAATAACAGTGGGTTGTCTAATGTAAACGCACTTGGGCATTGCAAGTTACATACCCAGCCAGTAATTAATATAAAATAGTAAAGGAGTAAGATAAAAACGACTTCCGGGGTTGGACCGTAACAAAGTTGGAAAGGTCAACGTTTCGCCCCGGGGCGGTTTTATTTTACTGACTCTGGTGGCAGTGGGAGCATTCGCTGTAACAGTAAAGTAGCACTCAACACATAAAGACCCGTGCCTAATCTAATGTGTACCAGTAATAAATGGAAAAGATTTTAGGGAAGTGAATCCTCTTCTCAACCTAAGACAGATCAATGTAAAATTTATTATCGGTAGCTTAATATCGCTCTACATAAGTAAAACAGTGGCATTTAAATGGCTTTATGTACTTGAGACACTGTACATAATCGAAAACTCAAGAAATTCTAGTTTAATCAAAAGGGAGTCGATAACCTATAAAAGAGAAATAAAAGTTAACACAAGTTGCACAATTCAAAATTACTTCGAAAAAGTTGCCGCTTTGGAATTCTCGGTCGAAGTACGCTTTTAAGACGACAGTTCGGGAAATTCGTTGTTACGTCGAAAATACGGTACCGAAATTATCATATATTCCAACGTAGAATCTTCCGCTCTACAACTTTTATACTGAACATTTTTCGATATAACTTACCGTTTTTTAAATAATAGTGAAAGAAGCAAAATACACAGAAACTTCCACCGTTTTTTATCAATTTTTCACCTTTCCCGGACGTTTTTTTCCTGCAAATTTGGATTTAGTACCTGGAGTACTACCTAAATCTAAATATCCGATTTGCAGGGGTAATTAAAAATTTCGATTTCACCCGTTCGTTGACTGGACTATTAAACACTAGAAGAAACACTCATCTTTGCGATTGCTTGTCAGTATGGTCCTCATTGGGCACAGCGTATTGGATGATCTCCATTTTAGTGACCATTTCCCTATTTTGATGGACGCGGGAAGCGTTGAACTGCCTACAATGAATCCCATTCGGTTGAACGCTTCAGCAGTCCAGCTTTTTAGACCGCATCTGGACCGTACCAGGTGGAGATAACTGATTCGATGGCGAATGTCGCAATTCCTAAAATGGGGGGGGAACGTCTCTGAAGCGAGTATTAAATCTTTTTTAAATGAATCCCTGGACGGCTAACTTTAGAGACCTTATCACTTTTAATGCGAGTCAAATAATTATATCTATCAACAGTTTGAGCAGTTTTCTTCAAAAAAAAACAAGGGAAAAAAGTTTGCATTGTAAGCAATTTGTTTTCGAACAATCGATATGACATCAAATAATAATTATTACATGCTTCGTCGCGTTTTGCAATTTCCGACTAGAAACTTGACGAAAGTCAAATACTCTTTACTCTAAATTTATTGAATTCCCCGGATATGCATTTTCATTTTACTCTTAAATTGAACTCACGACTTGCATTAGGGAATTGAGATTAAAGGGCAGCAAATGGTAGAGCTTCTGAAAGTAAGTGAAAATCTTATATCTTTTTTTTGTAAGTGAAATGTTTCTGCATTGCAGTTACTGTGAAAATTTTATTACATTTGCTATCACACATTTTAGCACGACTTGTGCGGTTTTAACTTTTGTTTCAATTTTTCTCTCTAATTTCCGGTCCGCATCATTATGAAATGGGAAATTTTGTAATGCATTCGCAGGTTATTGATTTGTGCAAGGTGTGAAAATAAAATACTAGGGGCACTAATTACTTATTTTGATATTTCTGAAAAGCGATGGTAATTTAGGGCAAAAGAATAAATCAGTCTCCAAAGTCTGATAAATTGCCGTTAACCCGAAAATATCTGCGATCAGAAGGGGTAAATAGGGCAATACTGAATATGAGTTTGTACGATAGGAGGTAAAAGCACGTATTTCATAACCACTGCAAGAGCGAAGCGCTTTTTGAGCTTCATGTTTTACTGTATTTCTAATAAAATTTCATTCTGTCAGACAGGGAACTGACATATTGACCCATTTTTTTGCCTATTTTGTTATTTCGGCAGTTTTTGTAAATACATCGTTTTATGAACAAATATAAATAAATTCCGTTGTGGGATGGCTACTTTTACTGCATCTGTTGAATTAGTTCTCGGAACACATAAGTGGCACACGAATGAATACGCTGTGTAGTTACGGGAAAAGAATTCTCGTATTTATTTGATTCTGGTGCTAGCCGTAAATTAATGAGGCGGCAAAATCTATGAACCGTTATGGGTAATCCTGGATGGGAAATGCATCGTTTGACCCTAGCTGAGATCATAAATTCAAGAAAGCCATAATGAGACCACTTGTGTCTCGGCACTCTGCCAGACAAGAAAAGCGATGTTAGATATTGAATAATTCCATTTCCGTTGAATTAAATAATATTATTGAACTATTTATAGGTGAGTGCACATTAAAAGTTGTTTTATATTTACTTTTGTTTCAATAATAAATTAATGTACTCCTCTTTGTGCCACGTTCTACTAAAATGTGTATTTTCCTTTTTTTATGTTCATATTTGCCGGCAGTTTATAAAACAACATAGAAAAAGTGTCAAGACTTCGTAATGTTGAGTATGATAGAGCGTTTACCAAAGGTCGTCAATTTTCGGTTTAGAAAAGCTAAATTATACAGGGTATTAAAAGTGGCGGAATTGGCGCAATCAATTCAATATAAAACATCGCACTTGGGAGAAAAATAAAATTTATTTAACCTAAATTGAAAGGCGTATAAGTGACATTAGTAACTCTTTCACCTTTCGCAAAAAATACGATGCAGCACATTTCAACCGGGAATAATAACATTAATCCGTACACTTCGAGAACAAATATTGTTTAAATTGACAAATTACAAACGTGTTGTAGTTCATTCAGTCAATTGGAGAGAAAAAAGCTGTTCATCTGGAAAATTTTGAAGTAGGTAGTTCTGGAAATGTTTTTCTGACATGCGAAATTCGACTTTTGAAATGTTACCGGGAAATGTATCAAAACTGGCTGAAAAACATGATTTTTTATATTTTCCAACTTTTAACTTGAAAACAGTGTATTCCTTAGGAAAATGATCCTGCATAAAAATAAACTAGACAAAGTAATCTACAATTTTTGTAGGAGTTTTTTTCGTTAAGATGACCGATGTGGTATACCAAGTAAAAGCATAAGAGTGGTTTAATTTTTCTGAAGCGTAAGACCCGATGATCATCGAGACCTATTTAAGGATCTTATAAGCCCAATTCGGCCTATTGACGGCGGGTCAATCCCAATTCTAAATATGAGAAACGAGTCAATTATAAATAATAAAGGTTAAGGAATGACGGAATCGTTCCAACATTAACATTGACAAACGAGAAAATCACCAGGTTAACAGATAACTAATTGTAAATAATAAATACAAGTAATTTAACAAATTTTTATTTAAACATATAAATTTAAAATTATAAATCGATAATACCTGGTATACATCGGGTTTGCTTGTTATGCGAGACGTTAATGTGGATAATTTATGTATCATCGGATATTTTATGTCGAACGCCAAAAATTGGTTTACAATTATAAGGCACGTAGTTGTCTTGTGCGAATCTTTACTTAAACACCCCCAAACACTAACCAATTTATATAACAAACGTTACGGCACAAGGGTACAAATTCAATACTATCGACTTCTTTTTCGCTTTACAGTCTATGTTCTCTGGCCCATACCCGTTTGTGAGCGGTAATGTCCGTAGTAAACGCCTTGACCTAAATCCGTGCTTGCAGGACAGTACTGCTGTCAGTGCAAACTCTCATTATTTAGTTCTAGAACCTTTCTTACACTAAGCGTTAGGTATTCCTACCGGTTCTTCTCAGAATATAATTAGAAATTTGCCTAGTAGTCCGATGATAGGGAAATTCCCTATTCTTTGGAGTAAATACCAGTGCCTGTTCCTTCCACTATTTTCGTTCCACCTAATGTGAGGTTGCCGTGCTAGTTCCAGATTAAGAAAGATGCGGTAGTTACTTCCTCTCTAATTACTACTAAAAATAAAACTAAAGTAATTAAGAAATAAAAAGCATTATTTTTCAGAATAATTGAATTACAAAGATGAGAAATTGTGACACCTGCGTTAATTTTGGGTTGTTCTGAATCCGAGCAAAAGCGAAAATATTTGAAATTTATAGCTATCACCGTATTACCCAGGGAAGCCGATGCGTTTTCTTATATTTTGTTTTTGTTATGACACACGTTCTAATTTTAAAATAAAATTTATATTTATAGATATTTGTGCAGTTACTTCCAAAATATTACCTTTATATGTAAGAAGTTTATCCCTCGTCTAAAAGTAAGGAAATAAACTTGGAAATAAGGAAAATGGAAAAGATTGGTAAAGTTATTTACCCGTAACATCCGTTTCTGTAGAATCTGTGATACGTTTTCATACTAAAAGATCCAAAATAGACTTTTGTTTCTATTAACGAACATTCTATTCCACTTTAGGGATATAACGTAAACAAAGTTACTTTTTTGTCAACCTTTTAAGAACATAAAAATTAGCTGCTAATGTCAAACTGAATTCAAACAATTAATTACTGTCTCGTAACCATTACAGTAAATGCAACACCTAAATTTCACTGTAATTGTAACAGGAATGACGCTACAAAAAGCAAACACAAGTACATCCTCTGCGTATAACCGAGTTGAGTTTTTACCAACTACACTAGTTTTTCTCTTTCGGGGAATGTGTTTGGATATAATTTAGAAGACAAAGCATGTAGGGAATTTATTTAAATTTTAAAGTATGTATGCGAACAAAAATTGCAGGCGAAATTTTACTTGCCTTTTTTGTTCGGTATTTTCATTTCGGAGTCGTTTACAACTTCAATACTGGAAAATTATTAAAGGAATGTAACAATCTGTTCAAATTCATACAAATCTACTGATGCATTCTGATCGCGTTACTAAAATTAATAAATAGCTAATCACAGTCACTACGTGCAACGATAAACTATGTATTGCTTGTTGCAGTGAAAATTACGAAAATTAAGGGTTGTATAGTACATCAAATCGACTTATAGTGACTTGAGTTTTGTTCGTTTGCGTTGATACCAACTGTTTAAACTGTATTTTGTAATAATAATTAAACTAAAATTACTTTTAACAAATTTTTTTACGTGGAATTGTAATAATCGTACCCAAATATTAACAAAAGTACAAAAAATAATACCAGGATATAATACACCGTTGAATACGGTTTTTTGTCGAGAATCTAAGGGTAAATAGAAATACAGGGTGTTCCATTTAAAATACTCGATGGCATACCTACTCATAGCAGCCGGTATAATAGGTATTATAAAAGATTGCTTACTATCCTTCTATTCCTTCTGATTAAACCAATTATTTCGAATTGATTTGAATGCATGGACAGAATCAAATATAACAAACATTTCCTGCTCTACGTCATACGGATTTCTAAAAGAACACGATAAACTACCACCACAAATCATTTCAAACATTTTTCTATTGGCCCTGTTATTATCAGAAATTATTGACACCACTTAATAACCAGTACTGTGAAGTGTTTTTAGAACCTGAAGCGTCAAGTCATAGAGATGGTCTGATTTCAAAGTCGTAACGGGAAAGAGGCCTACGACATCTTTATTCCTAGATAGTACAGATTTAAATTTAATCATAAATGTTTGAATGGTCAATGCTGGTTTACATATATTTTCATTATCAGCCGTATTACATAATCCCTGTATTCTTCCACCTTTATATTCAACAGTAGATTTGACATATTATATCTCATCAAGCATTAAGCAGACAATTTTCTCGTTATCCTCCAAATGTTTTAGTTTCTCCCCTAAATATTGTACATGACTTTTTCCTATACCATGATTTTCAGTGCCTAGTTTCATGGATAAGTTATTTAACCATTTAGGATGCGACAATGTTAAAATGTTAGAACTTCGTAGATGCTTGTATGCGCCGGGATACGTGTAATAAATCAAACTAGATAAAACTAAAGTTTCTGCAGAATACCTATTTTGCTTACACATAAGCAAAGCAGTCTGTTCCCTTAAAAATTTAATTTTTGAGGTGTCCTCAAAAAACGAATTGCCGTCATGGTCTATAACATCTGTACAATTCTTTTTAGTTGCAATATTGCCTCGTTGGCGGAAGACTTAAAATTCTCCCCATACTGCTGTAAATAATTAATTAAACTTTTTCCAGGAATGACACATAAAAGTCATAAAACGCTTTCCTAGAATATTCTTCAGTTCGTCATTGATAACTTCGTAGTTTTTAAAATATAATTTGACAGTTAAATCTTGCTTAATCACATAAAACAATTTCTTTAACAATTTTTACGTGTAGATCTGTGATGCCGATTGACGCAAGCTGCTCCGTGTAGTACATTTTAAAACAATCTAAATCTTTAAATGAATCCTTTTCTTTTACCAAGCGGTCGGATTTTTTTACGTTTTTTTGGCAAATTAACCGTCATATAATGGGGTTGATTTTCAAATATCGTTGGATATGCATCGTCGCTTCATTTTAATTGCGCTCGTTGAACAATTTAAACCGTACCATCCTGTCTAACTGCCCGATCCTCGCGAACTATTTTATCTGCAAAATGTTTAATACATATTCTTGAAGATTCCGTATGTACAAAATTTTTGCGATGAATTCTGTGTATCCACCTATTTCTTTTCTCTACATCTTTCGGAAATCTAAATACCGAAACCTTTTCAGAATTTCTGTAATTGCTTCGGCAGCAAGGTACGCAGCATGAAGATGGCATCTAAAATGTTAAGTACGTTTTACCAAACGTTATTTAAGGGCAACTTTTTGGAATTTTGTTGAATTAAGTCTTAAGCGGCCCATACACAGACATGCAAGTCTTAAAGCTTGCCTACACAGATCTAGACGCGCGTGCAAATACGAATGTCAGTGGGCAAAATAGTTGCAAAACTGAT
This sequence comes from Pyrocoelia pectoralis, assembly GCA_036250285.1. Classification (NCBI taxonomy): domain Eukaryota; kingdom Metazoa; phylum Arthropoda; class Insecta; order Coleoptera; family Lampyridae; genus Pyrocoelia; species Pyrocoelia pectoralis. The sequence goes on from CM070075.1 coordinate 28,603,658, forward strand.
AGGTGCGTTCAGTTCCAGGCGTGGATCGAAGGGAATCAAATTGAGGGTTGATTTTTAGAGCAAGCGGGAAAGTAAACCCCTGCGTATGTATGTGCCTGTTCACGCCAAGCCATTGGCCACGTGGTAAAGTCACATAATTAAGGTTGTTTACACAATTCTTCAACTTTCATCGCGTTCAAGCTCTGACGACTGACTGAAACCTCAACGTCCTCAACACTTACCTGAATAGTTTGTGGTCAAAAATTGCTTCTATTTGCTCGTGCACTTACTTGTACGCATTTGCTCACGGATTGCCTGCATGTGTATAGGACACTTAAGTACCGAAGAAGGGAATACAATGAGACCGAGTGAATACGCCTTTTTTTGCGAAAATGCGCTAACATAGTTGTTTGGCAAAACCTTACCTTTTATTATGTCTTTTGCATGAAAAATACTCAGGGAGCTACACTTAAACACTACTCCGTCCAGCTATTTAACCCTAGAATGCTTAGGCGAATAGTACGCCTATAGTTGCTTAGACGGGGTTACCTGTAACCTCAGCAATATATTTCTGTTTAATGCCCAAAGTGTAGGAAAAAACACTTTCATTTCAATAAAACAAGGTTTATTTTAAACAGTCAATACATATTTCAGCACTATGAATATTGCAGACAGCCTTGAAACACTTCACACATGCAGTTTTTGTTTTTCGATCATTTGTTCTTGGACATAAACCATAGGTAACAAAAGACTTAAACGGCAGCGAATTTGTTTCTGCAATTTTGTTGGGGGTGGATCAACTGTTCTTCTAAGTACTTTTTTATCGATTTTTTTAATTTCCGAGGTAATGGTTTTGTTAACGCCTTTCCATATGTAATAAAATTACAATAGCAATTAGTGCTTACCTGGGATTACTGGTCACCCCAAACACAAAATATAATTATAACTGTTGTGCCGAACAAAAATGTGCTACTAACAACACGTACACTTTAACCTGAAGTGAACATAGCGAAGTCGGCGAAGTTCCCAATTCATGCATAAAAAAGTGATAAAGACTTAAATTTCTTCTGGGGGGACGCATAACCCCGCTAAGCATTCTAGGGTTAAACACTCAAATTAACCACGTGGCAATATTGTTATACCGAAATGGATCGGCAATCGTGACGTCACAGCAGGAGAGGGGATGCAGTTACCGGCCTCCTATATTAGGTGGCCTTGCTACAGGGCGGTCCTGCTAGATTTAGAGTGTTCTAAGCATCTCTTGCACGTAGAGATCTAGTGAAAGGTCTCTATGGCGGTTTTGGAAGTTGTCCGCATTGCGTCCGTGCACGTAAGACATGCTAGTTTGTGCACATGATTGAGCAATGCTACAGTTGTGCAGAGTTTGGTTCTGGGCCAGCAGACTATTTCTCTAATTGCCTTTTCCACTTTATGCTTGATTATTGTATAAAATGATTCGAGAGGCATCAGTGTCTTTTAATATTACCTTAGTTGGCACTACGATCATCTTTGACAATCACATTAACCGCCCAGAATTGTTAGCCGAAAGCCGAAATTCAATACAAAAACATACATACATGTGTATTATGGACTGGCTGTCCAAATTTGTTAACTAGTCTACATGCTACATAAATTTGAAAACTTTAAGTAAAAAATTTTCTTGCGTCTACTACCAGATCTTGGTACCACAATATTGATTTTAGGTAACAAGAGTACCGCAGGAATCTATTTTATTGTGTATAATTTTGTACAATAGAATCATAGAATTTAGCTGTCTTCTAGTTTCAAGAGATTGTATATTGTATTTGTTTAGCAATATGAAGTATGGAATAAATGATGAAAAAATTCGTGTTTGTTTATAATTGTAAGGGCTCCTGGGTAGTCAGCGGCGCATTGTAATTAATTGTTTATCATTTCTTTTAGGCTAGGAATATGCCTGCCCGGTTAACACCCAACCCCCGGATAACAGGAAATCCCGTCTCTCGAAGAGCTCAAAAATTTCACAAGTTGTTAATTAATTTAAATACCTGTTATCTGGGTTAAATATTCTGTAAAATAAAAATGGTATCATTACTTTGTATGAACGGTGAATGCAGTGTTGTCAAACTGCAAGGTAGGAGGTCACTAATTTGCGGTAGTTAATGTGCCTATTTCAGGTGAGGTAAAAAACTAACGAAAAATAAAAACTTACCCCTTAAATAAAACTGAACCAAAAACTAACTCTGTTGTACCACAATGGATACTCGCCCTGGGGCAACCGTGCGAATCCAACTCGGCAATCCACCGGTAACCTGTGCCCCTGGCTTTTCGTCTTTTTCCAAACAATTTCTAGTGCGCCTAGGAAATCTCTCGCTATTTATCTTCACCACAGGAACACTTATCGGAGATCAACGATGAAAAGTAAAAATGATCTAAGATCTAAGATGATGTCTACCCGCGCTCCCTGCTTTAGACTTTCTTCCGCTGTTGCAGGGGCATGTAAACTCTTACTAGACCAATTACCATGAAAAGGAGGGCACCTACAATTTTCTAAATGAATTATAAGTGGGGAATACTCACTCCTTTTCCATCTCCCTACATGATCTATTAAACTTTAGCTATTAAATGTTGTTTTATTGACTTGTATAACAAATTGTAACATGTAACTATACCAATAAATATCTTATCTAATCGAAGTATCGAAGGAAACGTTTCTGTACTTTTTCTAACTTGTTTATTTGTAATTTATAATATGGAGACCCTACCACCGAACAGTAAGGTCCGTGAAGTTGGAGGTACACCATCATCAAAATCAAAATGCAGTATTGCCATAATTTTGTGCTTATTTTGTGCTAATTTGTGCCGTATAAAACAAATTTTGTGCTCAAGCCCTAACGGAGTTATTCAACATTTTGTATCTGTACCTCCAACTTCACGCTGGAGGTACACCATCACCAAAATGAAAATACAGCATAGCCATAATTTTGTGCTCATTTTGTGCTAATTTGTGCCGTATAAAACAAATTTTGTGCTCAAGCCCTAACGGAGTTATTCAACATTTTATATGTGTACCTCCAACTTCACGCTGGAGGTACACCATCACCAAAATGAAAATGCAGAATAGCCATAATTTTGTGCTCATTTTGTGCTAATTTGTGCCGTATAATACAAATTTTGTGCTCAAGTGCTAAGGGAGTTATTCAACATTTTATATGTGCACCTCCAACTTCACGCTGGAGGGACACCATCACCAAAATGAAAATACAGCATAGCCATAATTTTGTGCTCATTTTGTGCTAATTTGTGCCGTATAATACAAATTTTGTGCTCAAGTCCTAAGGGAGTTATTCAACATTTTATATGTGTACCTCCAACTTCACGCTGGAGGTACACCATCACCAAAATGAAAATACAGCATAACCATAATTTTGTGCTCATTTTGTGCTAATTTGTGCCGTATAATACAAATTTTGTGCTCAAGTCCTAAGGGAGTTATTCAACATTTTATATGTGCACCTCCAACTTCACGCTGGAGGTACACCATCACCAAAATGAAAATACAGCATAGCCATAATTTTGTGCTCATTTTGTGCTAATTTGTGCCGTATAATACAAATTTTGTGCTCAAGTCCTAAGGGAGTTATTCAAGATTTCATATCTGTACCTCCAACTTCACGCTGGAGGTACACCATCACCAAAATGAAAATGCAGCATAGCCATAATTTTGTGCTCATTTTGTGCTAATTTGTGCCGTATAATACAAATTTTGTGCTCAAGTCCTAACGGAGTTATCCAAGGCCACCTAAGGCCTTGAGTTATCCAAAATTTTATATCTGTACCTCCAACTTCAGGCTGGAGGAAGGTAGCTACACCATCACCATAACATAGCATTGATTTAAACATTATTTGGCGATAAATCCTAAGAAAAGTGTTTGTGACTGAGACCGAGAGAAAATAGGATATACTTTTTTTCTTGGGATTGTTCCATATGCATTATAAGAGCAAATTTTATCAACAGCTTTGTTGGCCATTTCTAGATGTTGTAAACTTTAACTAACTAAGTATATTCCTTGTGGGCTTGCAGTCGAGCGTTCGGAAGCAAGTGGGGCTTATCTCCAATGATGACCCACTGGATATACACCAGAATGATCAGACCGATCATTACGTATGGCTCACTGGTGTGGTGGCATAAAACCTCCACCCAGACGAACATACAGAAACTCAGCAAGGTGCAGCGTAGGGCTTGCCTTGGCATCACGGGGGCAATGATAACCACCCCTACGGCAGCTATGGAGACCCTCTTGAACTTACCGCCGCTAAACCTAGCAATTAGGGCAGAGGCGCTCAGAGGGGCATACCGGCTGAGAGTTAACGGCGAGGAGGGATCGTCAAGGGCGGGGCACTCGCTCATCTTTGACGAAATCTCCAAAGACAAAACCCTTAGTATGAACACTGAGAGGATACCCAAAACAGTTTGTCCTATCAAACTGTTTAAGACAACAATCCCCACTCGGCAAGAATGGGAGAGCAATTCCAGTAAAGCGAAGCTGAATGGAATCGTGTATTACACGGACGGCTCGAAAACCACAAAGGGCACCGGCTCTGGAGTATACGGGAGCAATGGACGGGGCTGCAGAATTTCTGTAAGCCTAGGACAACAAGCGACCGTATTCCAAGCCGAGGTATATGCAATCCTGGCGGCGGCTGCTCAACTATTAAAAGAGAACCTTATCAAAAGGAAAATCTTTATAGTGACAGACAGCAAAGCAGCGATTGCAGCAATAGACTCATATGTGGTAAATTCAGGGCTAGTCCTTGAATGCACACAAATGCTAAACGCACTAGGTAGGTGCAACTCAGTCACACTAGTGTGGGCACCTGGGCATGCGGGAATCGCAGGTAACCAGGTTGCTGACGAGCTTGCGAGAATGGCAAGCGCAAAACCATTCATAGGACCCGAACCGGCTTGTGGGATTACTTATAACACAGTCAAAAAGGAGATTCAAGCAATACTCACGAAAGAGCATTGCAGACATTGGTCGAAAATCCCAGGACAGAGTCATTCCAAGATCTTCCTGGAAACCCCAAACGGGGACCTAGCTACGTCCATCTTAAAGTTAAGCAGGGCGAAGATAAAACTTGCGACAGAAATGGTCACGGGCCACTGTCGCATGAACAAACACCTGCACAACATGGGACTGACTGAAAGCCCGACATGCAGGGGTTGTGGTGAGGCAGATGAAACGCCCTATCACGTCATTTGCCAATGTGAGGCATTCATAAAGGCAAGGGAACTCCTACTTGGAAATGAAAAAATTACACAAGAGGAAGTAACGAAGATTCACCCTACTAAAATCCTGGACTTTGTAAAAGATACAGGTATTCTTGAAGGGTAGACAACACCGGGGAGCACAATAGACCAAAAGGTCGCAGTGCGGGAACCTATTGGGACCACCCCCAGAATAATAATAATAATAAGTATATTGGAAAAAAACTGAATTTAAATATAAAAAAATACAACATAAGTAAGTATAATTATTCTGTTTTAACATTAAGCGAGAAAGTCAAATGTATGCATTGAAGTAAGAAACTCATATTAAGTAAATACGTGGATGAAATGGATGGTGTAGGTCGTGACATGCAAGATCCTGCAATATGTTTTCAAATAAATAACAATTAAACCTGTTTCGATTGAAAGTTTGTATGAAAATCACTACTTCCACTTTTCATAATTCAAGTAAGGATTCTCTTCAAAAATTAGGATCTCTGATGGTTTGCCATTCCTTCCTGGCTTTTCTTTTCTTTGCTATTAATTCCCGAATTTCCTTGGGTTAGTTGGTACCTTTAAGTCTCTTTGATAGTAGGTTCGGTATAGCTATCCATGCTTTGATTTTTTTCTGTGCTAGTAATAGTTTCAGTGAGTGTCAAGATTACAGGGGAGTGATCTGAGCTCATGAAATATTCATCACTCACGTCAATGTAGTTTGACGATATATTCTTGCTAATCAAGAAGTCTAGTGAATCTGGCCTCTTGTTAACATCAGTGGGCCAGTATGTTGGTTTTCCTGTGGTGTGTGCTGAACATCCGAAGTCATATATTGCTCGTCGTAGTTCTCTGCATTTAGTTGTGGTTATGGTGATACCCCATTCGGCCTTCTTTGCATTAAATAAGTCTCCTCCAACAATAAATTTTTCCTGGAAATTTTGATGGAGATTTCAGTAATCTGTTCTTAAATGGTGTCTTGGGGGTATGTAGGATGCTGCCACGGATATCCTTTTTTTGTATTAATTTTTACTGAGATATTCGGCTTCTCGAATTTCAAATTCCTAATACTGTTGGATGTGTTGCTTAATGATAACAGCACTTCCGCCTCTCACTGTGCCGAGGGCGGTCTAGGACAAGTCAGCGCCGCCGACTCATCGCGGCCATCTCATCGCCGAGCCATCTCATCGCCGGCGCCGGCCAACTCATCGCCGAGCCATCTCGTTAAAATTAAAAATTGTTAGTAGTGGAACAACATAGCATACAAAAAGACATCAGTATATATATATTTATTCACAGCCATCAATAAGTCATTAACGGTTAACGATTGATTAAAATATAAATGAATGTTAAATATCAGGTAAGTATTATTGATTGTTTATTAACGCTATCATTATCGATTTAAAGCTCTGTAAAGCTGATTATCAATTGATTAAGATTTAAGGGAATGTTAATGTCATATAATGTTAATGTAATATCTTGATGATCGGTATCGGTATTTATACAAGCAAGTAAAAGGGGATAGGTAAGAATGTGCTGAATTTATCGGAAACAAAATCGGCGATGAGTTGGCCGGCGTTAAGATGGCTCGACGATGAGATGGCCGCGATGAATCGGCCGCGATGAGTCGGCGACGCTGACTTGTCCCATTCCGGCCGAGGGAATGTGTAGTATGATAGCAGAAGTCTTTTAGTTTTAGAAAATCTTCTTTTGTGCAATGCGTCTCTGATCTTTGTGTGAATAGAGTTGCTTGGAGTTCGTCCAAATGATGTTTCAACCCATTGGCATTCCACGTCATTATGCGCAAGTTAGCCATTTTGAATTTTTGAGTTAGCTCCTTGGCTAATTGGTTTCTCTAAGTTTTCCAGCCTTTGGTTGATAGCTTTGTTTTCCTTTTCATGGCGATTTAGTTTTTCCAATACTATCTCAGAATTTTGACTCAATGGTGGTGGGACCACTTATAATTTACTAATAAGAGTAATAAGTTTACGATAACCTCTAAAAGTTTCATACACTTTTGTGCAATTAAAACAATTAAGAACAAAATTGGCACCTTCATAAAAGACATGGTTTGGTAAAAAAAGCATTAATAAGGCAGCAATAAAACACAATGAACAGATTATTTTATCCTTAAAAAATAAAACTAAGACCATATTTCGTATATTCAATGACAATAAAAACAAAACTGTGAGTGACGATAATATCTCAATCAAACATGAAGGAAAATTAGTCACCGATGCAAATTGTCGGTTAAATTTATTTAGCAATCATTTCCGATTAGACATAGTTAACAATCAGAGTAAGGAAGAGTATACAAAAACTACAAGGTGTATTATTGGTAAATCACTTTTTCATTATCCCCCCATGAAAGTGTCCATTTCAATTCTGATCGCAGATAGCGAAACCGAAAGTGAAACTGTCGTGGTGATCCGGTTGCTAGGTCTGAAAAACTTTCGGTACCTGGACGACGAAAAAGTCAAAATGACATTTGAATTAATAACACAGAAGTTTATTTTTTATTTGGTTAAATTACAACTTCACGTATCGTTTCCATTTCTTTTACTTTGCACCAATTTGCAAAATTTCTCGTAGGTCTAGGTACATTTGCTAGTATAGGTACTTTGACTTCTTTGGTAACCTCGGCTCCACTACGCTACGCCTCGCCCATTTACAAACACCTCGCAATGAAAAGTAGATACGCTTTCGTAGCTTGTAATGCAAATAACTATTTCTCAAACCAACAGATTCCTTGGAAATCGTCGATATAATCAGAAACCTAAACAACAAAAACTCGGTGAGCATTGATGAGGTACAATTGCAATTGTTAAGAAGGTTGCTTACCTCATAGCAAATCCTCTTTCGCATATAGTAAATACAATTATTACAAGTGGTGTTTTTCCAGGTAAATCAAAAATACCTATATAACTATTCCCGTTTTTAAAAAGGGTAATAGAGAACACATCGGAAACTACCGTCAAGTGTCTATATTACCTGCTTTTTCAAAAATTGTAGAGAGGGTTATCTTTAATCAAATCACTGGTCATCTACTAAAAAATACTATTTTAAACGTTAGCCAATATGGCTTCTTGAAAAGCAAGTCGACTGAAATGGTAATCTTCAACTCCTTTTCACCTGTTCTGGATCAACTAAACCAAAGGAACTATGTTGGAGGTGTATACTTCGACTTAACGAAAGCGTTTGACAAAATAGACTGGATACTTTTAGAAAAGTTACAACAGTATGGTATACGTGGTATACCCCTCAATCTCATACAGTCTTACCTTACTAATCGGTACCAAGTAGTCTGTTTGAATTCAAAATATAACGGAGTAAATAGAACTATTCCATCTTCACCATCAAAAATCGCGACTGGAGTTCCACAGGGTTCCATACTGGAACCTCTAATATTTATACTATACGTAAACGATCTGGCGAACATACAAAAAATGTAAATCAAGTGTGTCAATTTGCGGATGATACTTCTTGTATAGTCTCGCAAGACAGTAAAGAAAACCTGTACACGAATATTGCGGATACGGTTTTAGTTATGGATGACTGGTGTAATAAAAACTTACTATCTTTAAATAAAAATAAAACCGCTTGCTTATTATTCAAGAACGTTGAAAATTTAAATGTAATTAACCTAAATATATCAGTTAGTAATAATTAGCACGAAATTTGTAGGAGTAATTATACAGGAGGACCTGGGCTGGAAAGATCATATATCATCAATTATATCTAAATTAAGTCTAGCTTGCTTTGTGATCCGTAATCTAAGAAATCAACTGAACGTTGAATGTCTGAGATTGTTTTATTTCGCCTATGTTGAAAGTGTTTTGACATATGGCATATTGTTCTGGCATTCATCAACGGATAGCAAAAAGGTTGTTCTTATGCAAAAAAGAATTTTAAGAAATATGCTACAGCTACCCTGCCAAGAAACATGTCGACCTCATTTAAAAAAATTACATTTATTAACGGTTCCATCTTTATATATATACAAATTAGCAGTTTATGTCAAAACTAATAGTGCCACATTCCAAAGGAATTCGGACTGCAATAACCACAAGATGAATCTTCGCGGGAAAATAATCTAAGTATACCTAAATACAATTTTTCATTGGTCCAGAGAGGCCCAAAATTCAAAGCAATAAAGGTATTTAATGCACTACCGCATAAAATAAAAGAAATAAACAATATAAATAAATTTAAATATAATTTAAAAACATTTTTGTTGGAGAAGTGTTATTATTCCTACAGAGAATTTTGCGATGAATTTATAGTTTAGAAAGTATCGTAAATTTTCCGATATGTACACATTTATATAATTTTTTGTCTTTATGTAATGGCACACTAATTACTATTAGTATGTGTCTTGATTTGACACTGTCTTTGTCTTCTGTTGAAGAATTTACAGCAATAAATTATTATTATTATTATATTATTATTATTAAATGACTTGCTAAATGAATGCTTCCCTTTGAAATAATAATATACATATATGTAGTTTCATTTCTATAAACTGCATATAATTATAAAGTAAAATAAATAATGTTATAGTTAAACAATAATAAATAACGAACAGGATAATACAAAAAACAATAAAATCGCGAACACTTGAGCTTGTTATACAGTAAGATACCGTACCTATACAAAATTTACAAACTGCCCAGCCAACACAGTTGCTATTTTCTATCAATACAAAACCTAAAACAAACAAGATCACTACTAGGGTGTGACAAGAGTGGTATAAGTCCAGCTCAGGTTCACAAGTCAATATTGAAACAATAGTGAATTAATTGTTAGTCTCACTTATATTTCAAATCGCGCAGTCGATGATCTATTGAAAAGTAAATAATATCTTTTCAATTAGGATTTGTTTAATGATTAAAATGTATCACTCCTGCATTGTTTATGACTTAATGCTTCAAATATGAATGTAACACTATAGTTCCATTTATGATTGAAATGATTTTGAAATTGAATTTATTGTAAGCACGTGTGGACTGTGGAACTCAATTAATGAAGGCCATATTGAGTTTATTTTCCACAAACTTAGACATTATATATTTAATTGTTTTTAATTGTCCACAATATTGTTTTATACTTATTAGTTTTTGTTTAAGTCGTTTACATAACCTTAACTTGTTCCCCATGTGAAAATCTTCCTTAGCGCCCATTTCACTACACATTTTAACAATGTATTGACGTCTTTCATTACTTATAAAAAACATTTTGCTTGATAATGGTAATGGTCATTACCGAAACATGTCGCAACCATAACTAATGTTATAATTTATACCTTCGACGAATAATTTTAATTGCACTCACTCAGCAATTAATTTATTTAAATTTTCATATTTCACATTAAGAAAAGGTAAGGGGAGGCTTAGAGTTTCTATTACTATTCCATTTACCCCCTTTGGAGAACCCGAACTATTCCATAGATGTATTTATAATTATATGTAGGTAGTTTATAGAAATGAAACTATATGTATATTATTATTTAAAAGGGAAGCATTCATTTAGCAAGTCATTTAATAAGACATCTTGAAGAATCCATGCCTTTTATGACGGTGCCAATTTTGTTCTTAATTGTTTTAATTGCACAAAAGTGTATGAAACTTTTAGAGGTTATCCTAAACTTATTAGTAAATTATAAGTGGTTTGACTTTCATTGAGTAAAGTTGTGCATCACCGGTGCAAGCGCAGAGTGTGATAAGTGCGATAAGTGTAATTATTATCACGTACGTACGTTTAACATTTTTATAGCAGGGACCGAGGGGTCATATAATCGGTAAGCGGCGCGGCGGGCCGCTATCTGAGATCGCCGCGATGATTATAATATACCAAAACCGATAATCCCACCACCATTGAGTCAAAATTCTGAGATAGTATTGGAAAAACTAAATCGCCAAGAAAAGGAAAACAAAGCTATCAACCAAAGGCTGGAAAACAATTAGCCAAGGGGCTAACTCAAAAATTCAAAATGGCTAACTTGCGCATAATGACGTGGAATGCCAATGGGTTGAAACATCATTTGGACGAACTCCAAGCAACTCTATTCACACAAAGATCAGAGACGCATTGCACAAAAGAAGATTTTCTAAAACTAAAAGACTTCTGCTATCATACTACACATTCCCTCGGCCGGAATGGGACAAGTCAGCGTCGCCGACTCATCGCGGCCGATTCATCGCGGCCATCTCATCGTCGAGCCATCTTAACGCCGGCCAACTCATCACCCATTTTGTTTTCGATAAATTCAGCACATTCTTACCTATCCCCTTTTACTTGCTAGTATAAATACCGATACCGAACATCAAGATATTACATTAACATATGATATTAACATTCCCTTAAATCTTAATCAATTGATAATCAGCTTTACAGAGCTTTAAATCGATAATGATAGCGTTAATAAACAATCAATAATACTTACCTGATATTTAACATTCATTTATATTTTAATCAATCGTTAACCGTTAATGACTTATTGATGGCTGTGAATAAATATATAAAAAGTTTGGAAATAAAAATAATCCTAAACTTAAACGTAGATTGCCATTAAAGCGCCTAGGTTATTTGCAGGTGTAGTATATTTTTTTTAATTGATACAAAATGGCAACATGACCCTAAACAAAGTTTGGAAGTAAAAAAAATGCTAAACTTAAACGTAGATTGCCACTAGGCGGTACTTTTGTATCGTATATGATTATTAGTTATAAGTAATTAACGGATACTGATGGCTTTTTGTATGCTATGTTGTTCCATTACTAACAATTTTTAATTTTAACGAGATGGCTCGGCGATGAGTTGGCCGGCGATGAGTTGGCCGGCGATGAGACCTTCGTCCAGCCTGAAGTTGGAGGTACAGATATAAAATGTTGAATAACTCCCTTAGGACTTGAGCACAAAATTTGTATTATACGGCACAAATTAGCACAAAATGAGCACAAAATTATGGCTATGCTGTATTTTCATTTTGGTGATGGTGTACCTCCAGCGTGAAGTTGGAGGTATACATATAAAATGTTGAATAACTCCCTTAGGACTTGAGCACAAAATTTGTATTATACGGCACAAATTAGCACAAAATGAGCACTAAATTATGGCTATGCTGTATTTTCATTTTGGTGATGGTGTACCTCCAACGTGAAGTTGGAGGTACACATATAAAATGTTGAATAACTCCCTTAGGACTTGAGCACAAAATTTGTATTATACGGCACAAATTAGCACAAAATGAGCACAAAATTATGGCTATGCTGTATTTTCATTTTGGTGATGGTGTACCTCCAGCGTGAAGTTGGAGGTACACATATAAAATGTTGAATAACTCCGTTAGGGCTTGAGCACAAAATTTGTTTTATACGGCACAAATTAGCACAAAATGAGCACAAAATTATGGCTATGCTGTATTTTCATTTTGGTGATGGTGTACCTCCAGCGTGAAGTTGGAGGTACACATATAAAATGTTGAATAACTCCGTTAGGACTTGAGCACAAAATTTGTTTTATACGGCACAAATTAGCACAAAATGAGCACAAAATTATGGCTATGCTGTATTTTCATTTTGGTGATGGTGTACCTCCAGCGTGAAGTTGGAGGTACAGATACAAAATGTTGAATAACTCCGTTAGGGCTTGAGCACAAAATTTGTTTTATACGGCACAAATTAGCACAAAATAAGCACAAAATTATGGCAATACTGCATTTTGATTTTGATGATGGTGTACCTCCAACTTCACGGACCTCGAACAGTATTCTAACTTAGATTTCACATACGCATTATAAAGTTTTATTAAAGTGGCGGGAAATTTAACTCAGAATCAAATAGCATTCCAAGATCCATATGGTTTTCCTTGCAACGTAAAATCTGGCCACTCATTACCTATTGAAAGTTGACTGGTATTTTTTTTTCTGGTGTATGCAACGCTGTCAACATTGGAAACATTGAAGTTCTTTACATGAACTTGTGTCATGGATCGATTTCCATATTTTGAAGTCTTCAGTAAACAGTGAATAGTGTGCAACTTTTACTACTGATGTTACATCATTTATGAACAATATAAAAAGTAATGGTCCAAGATGTGATCCTTGCGGAACGCGAGATATAACACGGTATTTTTTGTGCTTTTACACCAACAAAAACTACCTTTTTGTTAGACCTTGCGCATCGACTTCTAAGGTCATTAGCGCTTCCACCTTTCTTATATTCTGTTGAACACCCCAATGTTCTTTAGGAATTTTATTGCGTCATGGATGCCTTCATTATTGTTAAGTATCTCTCTAGTGCTGTTTTTTAATCTATAGAGGTCTCTAATATTCTTTGTTGCCGGGCACTCGCATAGGAGATGCTATTAATTTGTTAGAGACGCCAATTAGCTTTAGTTTATTTATAAGTAGGTTTATGATTTCTGTGTAAGTAACATCAGCTTGCCCATTCATATCTACTGTTTCCGATAGATTGTACAATATTTATAAGGTTTATAGTAGCCGATCCTGCCAACCATAAATCATGGGCGAGACGTGTTTGAATATATATTTTTTGTATTGAGTTATTTTGTGGGCCGAGAATCTAGGAACAGCAGATTTCCAAGTACCTCTACGCGCCTCAACTGCTTTGGTTATTAGCACTACCCTTACTAGAATTTTGCCTGACTAAGGGAATTTCACCCTCGACCAGGGATCTTTATCGTGCCAAACATCGCACCGACACGGAAGCTACAATTTTACTTCCTATTCGAGAAGAAAGCATTACCTGTTCCCCCGCTATACCCGTTTGTACACAAGCTGTTTGAAATTAAGCCGTTCATCAAAAAGTCACTAGATTGGCCTTCATTGTCTCTCGATAAAATATAGGACAGCTTTCAACCCAAAAAGTCACTAGAAAAGTCACCAGATCTAGTGACTTTTGGGTTGAAAGCTGTCCTACTATACTACTATTCAGAATTAACAAACTGCATATCATTGGAAAGCTTATTAAAAACTGAATCGACTCGTGAACAGAAATACAGGGTGTTCCATTTATTAAAAAAAGAGTTATTCGACCTTTTGCGTTTCAGCACACCCTGTATTGTATGTGCATACATGGACCAAAAGTCGACTATTTATTAAAATTATTCTAAAAAAAAAGTTATTCTAAAATTTTCTTTGACAAGTTTGTCGAAAAACATCCATGGCCTACTGAGCAGTGATCCATCAAAATATGAGTCTTTTTTCGAACAAAACGTTGAATAACGCCCAAACTGAGAGAGCTAGACCCATAGTGACCTATACAAAGTCGCATTATTTTTTCATGTAAAAACTAATAATGTAGAAATATACAGGGTGTCCCATTAAAAAAAACATAACTTTGGTTTACCAGCCTGTATAGGAACATCCTTTATATAATCAAAATATTTTTATAATGTGCAGTATAAGTGTGTTTACTTGCCAGTGAAAACCGCATGTCGATATCTTGAATAGCAAGAAAGTTATAGCCCAATCACACAGCCCTGGGTCACTGTATAAGAACTAACTGAATTCAGGGAGGATATTTACATTTGAAAGTTTTAGTTTTGGGTACGGACTCATCTAAAGTAATGCAGACCAGTTCTCAAAATTTATATACTGCTTCGTTGACACCAGTAAAATTCAGTTAAAATTACTTAAGACACAAAATGGTTGATGAAATTCGCGGTCACTAATATAGTTGCATCTCAAAAAGATATTATTCAAAAGAAATCAAATAATACTAATATTTCAGCTTCAAACGTTAAGGAGTAACAATATGTTCCACTCCTTAACAACAAAAATTACATATTCACCTATCAACTAATTGGTTCATTTTAACAGATTAGAACGAATTTTATGTAGCTTCCGAAAGAAAACAACGCAATATGTAAACACGGGTAATAATTTACATAAATGTTCCGCTTTACATCACTGATAAATGTTTAACATAGCATGTAAGGCCTTCGCGTAACTTCTCCATAACTAAGTTTGTAACGAATAAGTTTTGTAACTGTTAATAGAAATTACCTAGAGCGCTTTATGACGTAAATACACACATTATTGCTATCGAAATTTGCATAAAGTCACGCTAGTTCATTTAGGCAAGTAATGAACCAATAAGAGCAGTTATGTATTGACGACTACAACGGACATTATGTCTGCAATTACTTTCGGCGGCCACCAATTAGTTGAAGGTGGAATCTGGTCATCTTTCATCTGCAATAGGTATTTCATTCGAGGCGCCTTCTCGTTCTAGGTTTCATCAGCCATCAATCTCTTACCCTGTAAACCTAGGCAAATGTACAATCCAGAGTTTCGAATCAACAAATTTGTATTAATGGGAAAGCAAATTGCAAATGTTTTGAACCTGTCAAATCCAGAGCTTTACACCGGCCATAAATTACGAAGATCGTCTGCTACTCTTCTTGCAGACATAGGTGGTGACAAACTGCAATACCCTTGAGCTTGTATGGGTTAAAGGGCATGCTGGAACAACAGTCAATGAAAAAGTCGTTAAGTTAGCCCGACTGGCCTCAAGAGAACTATTTTATGGTCCAGAGCCGGCTCTACCACTTACAGTATCAATTGTAAACAACTTAATAACTCAAGACACCCAAGCCCAGCATAAGGTTAAGTGGAACGTGATGTCAGAATGCCGTCACGCGAGAGAGGCCTATCCAGAAAGAACCTGCGACTACTTGTGGGCATACTTTCTGGGCACTGTAAACTTAACAAGCACATGCACTGCACGGGCTTGGTTGAATCACCATCCTGTAGAGGATGCTACACAGAAGATGAGACGGGGCAACACATACTTTGTGAGTGTCCCGTACTTGTCGAATTAAGACGATCCATGGTGGGGGACTCGTGGCCGGCCATGGCTAAGATTACAGCCGCTTCCCCGTCCAGCATCCTCAGGTTTATCTCACGTGTGGGATGGCTTGAGTGATGCTGCGGGGCCGAACGACCCTAATCAGTTAAAAAAATTGAAATAAATTTTTCAAACTATGCCATCGTTCACTCAATAACATCGTTTTGTGTATTGTTACATTATTTGAAATTTCACAGCTGATGTAGTGGATGTACTCGTTCGTATACCACTAAACTACACCTGGCGGTCTCGAGTT
Source organism: Pyrocoelia pectoralis (assembly GCA_036250285.1). Taxonomy (NCBI): domain Eukaryota; kingdom Metazoa; phylum Arthropoda; class Insecta; order Coleoptera; family Lampyridae; genus Pyrocoelia; species Pyrocoelia pectoralis. The sequence goes on from CM070075.1 coordinate 28,620,006, forward strand.
CGAATCCTGACCGGCTGGTGTAAAAATACCTCCGGACATTGATTTTTGTAAGCGTATAGGGCTAATAACATAGCAGTTGATGCCCTCAAACCCCTCTTCGTGGGGCGGGGTTTAAATAAAAAATAATACTAATACGGTCCATTGCTAAAACAATATAAAAAATCTTTCAATATGGGACAAAAAAATGCACGAAAGGTAAACTATTTATTTAAACCATATATTATTAGCTACGATAAATTATAAATACGTATCCACCGAATAAATTTGGTTTAAAAAACCTTTGATTATGGCGAATTTCTTCTAGGAAATCCTCACAAGAACCGTCAATGTTACACTTCACGACCACTACTGCTTTTAATGTACATCCAAACTGAATTAGGTTTTTTCTGGTGTCCACACTTTATTAACCAATGAAAACACTCGCTCTGTTGCCGCATTCGTACCGGGCGAACAAATGCAGTACTCCACAAGGTTTACAAGATTCTTGAAATTCTTAAAATGTTTAAATATTTCAACCCACCTCATACCAGTTGTAATTTTTTGGCGGTACCATTCCTGATATTTTTCTGCTGTTGTATAACATTAAAAAAAACCACTTCATTAAACAATTATTTTTCGATGATAGTGTGTGATGAAAAATTAATGCTCAATAACGCTTTATAGTATTTTTTTTGTAAAGAAAATACACTAGCGTTAATCTACCGACTAAACATTTGAAACTTAGATATTACGTATTAGAACAACCATTCATAGATTGTCAAGTGATAAAAACGTTATCAAAATCCGTCGTAACAATTTTGTAAAATAAGTCATATCCACTTCAATTGTTGAGCAGCGTATAATGTTAAACTTTTTCACACACGAATCAGTTAAAAAAAATTTTTAAAACGAACCATGTCTGTTTTAGTTCATTGGTGTACGAAGTAAGTTATATCAGGATTGAATTTACATAAGCATTACATATTTAGTGTATTTTTTAAAAGAATTCATTGTCAGGCACTGAAATAGTAACGTGATAGTCGCATTTGTGCGTGTCCAGACCCCGGGGTCTGGGCAAAGCTAGAATCTGCATAACAACACAATTTAGTGCCGTTCTGAACGTAAAATATTTGCACATTTCTAATTCGATGTTATTTTAGTTTTTCCGTTGGATATAAATTTCTAAATGATACGTCATACTTGTAATTCATGCATTTGACAGGCACTCACTCATACGGTTTAGCTTGGAACAATCTATTTAGGTTACCGTGCAAGTTTTGATAACTGAATCACAACTTCAAATCGATCATAGTCAAATATCGACACCGCGAGTTGGTTTAGGGGCTACATGGTTATGTAACAGAAAGCTTTTTAGTATGTCCTTAAAGTGACACTTTGGTTCACTGATGGCAGAGAACTTAGAAAACCACCGGTTTCTCCCTCCATTTTTTTCTCGCCTTACAAAAATATATTCGTGAAATCTAAATGTATATATTTGCGGAACCGTAATACATACTGATAAGGTGGGATTGTTATTTATATCATAGTATATAATTAGATGTCACCATTTCTTTGGTTCTTATAACAACGAAATGAGTTTTCTACAGAATGTGACATTGATATATGTATATGTACAGTTGAGTTTTTTCGCCTTGAATAAGGAGCGGAAAGAATACATCAATGTTTGATGGAGCGAAGAAAAATCAAACTAAGTTAATTACATCCCAATTACCGGTTATTTCTACTTTAGTTAAAACATTTTAGCATTTAATTTCACCTACCGTCGATCTCATATTTTCAATCTCTAAACTTCAAAACTAAATTACTTCACGAAGCACGTAAAACCACGGTATAAAGGCGTCTTAAAATTAAAATACCACATGTAATTTCCTTTTGTTACGACGTGGCGTGGTTTAATTACTCCCCCGAGCTCACGACCCCCCTCATCAGCATGCAAAACGAGATTGTCGAATCGCTATTTTTAAACATTCTCAAAGCGGCCATATCTTAAGCGTAAAAAATGCTTGTTAACTAAATTTTAAAACAATCGAAAGCTCGAGAAGATTGTTGTACTTAAGGGTAAGTAGTTGAAGAGGGCATGGGCTGAGAATTCTTTTGTGTTTGCGTGAGATGAATAAAGGCGTAAGTGTATCAGAAAGTTATAAATCTCTATAATACATTTATTTCCTTTTAAGGAAATATAACATTTTGGAAATTAAATTCTTGAAATATTGCTCTATGCACTATTAAAACCAAGCTCACTTCGCGCAAGGAAAGAAATGATTTATAAAAGGAATATCTCCGCTTTATATCAATTAAGATAATTAATTCCTAATTATTTAAAATGAATATAGATGCATTAATAGGAAGCCTCCGAAATGATTAATCAGAAAACTTCTACTACCTACTTCGAAATTTAATTAACATTAGAAAAATAATTCAGTTGAAATAGTCTACAGGTGCTTCTTAGACTCGGATCGAGTATAATTTTAGTACGTTGTATGAAGTTGTTATTGCAGTGTTTCTCAAATTCGCTCTAAAACTTAAACTGCTGCTGGTGTACTGCTGGACTTGACACGTGAAATATTTATAGAAGCTCTAACTCTTTCTTCAGGGACTTCATTCCAAGTTGGCGAATAAGCTTAATCCAGAAAAGTACTACGTGATAAAGGGCCTCATATATTAGTCGTTATATGAACGACCAACACTTATGCCTTACAAGTCCCGTTCACCTTAACAATTGTTTCCTGAACTTGCGCACTGAATATAAATGCACGAATTTGATTTCGTTTTAGAATACAAACATAGTTATTTTGGTAGGAATGAAGTCGTATCGAACACTCAGTATCAATCATGAACAATAAACATATCACATATGTGATCTCATAATTTACAGGTGTCTCGAAGAAACTTAAATTCCCCAATGACACACCAGGATGTGCCCTATTTGAAGCCGTCTCTATAAAATAAAAATATGGGGAATAAAAATACACAACGTGACATGAAGTCGATATAAATGTAGATAAAAGTTTCAGAACGAATACTTTATGCTTTTTATACGTGCCCTCTTATTATTGTACATTTAAAACGCAAATAAAAGATCACGAGATACTTTTAACTTAAATCGTAACGGAACGTTTTATATAAACAAATCACGCTATTAATGCATATTACATCTAAAACCGTGGATCGCTTGTCTAGATTAAATAGCTAATGCATACCTTTAAACAATATAACTCGATTAGCTAACTTCCTAAGACTTGGTTTGCAAGTTGCATCAGTGTATTTATAGGTGCACAATCTTCCAAACTTCCGTTAATACCTAGTTTAACGACTTTGTTCCACAGGAGGTGTTCAAAGCTGAAATTCGATAATAGTATAAAGCTTATCTTTTTCGACTGCTTTAAACATTATTTTAAGTTTAACCTTTAATAACTCTCTTTTTCCCCATGTTTCCTGTTAGATTAAAAATCTCCAAAATTGTCCCTATATTTAAAGCAAAAGACAAAAGGTTTATTAATAATTATAGACTCATCTCTCTGCTGTCCGTATTCTCGAAAATATTTGAGATGGCGATAAAAGAGCGATTGGTCGATTTCTGCGTGAAGAATGGCTATTTCTGCGCGGAGCAACATGGCTTTAGAGCAAAACGATCTACGAGCACTGCAATTCATGAAATATTAAGCGCTATTTACACCTTTGATTATACAGGGTGAATGAGACCACCCGTATCAGTCTTTTATTTAAAGAACGGCGAGTCGTAGAGAGGTGGGGTAAAAAAAGTGATTATAAAAGCCATAGTAAAGAATCGAATAGTGATATCATTATTTCTCGGACAAGTCAGCATTCCTCCAGAAGGCCCCCAACTCCAAAATTTTAAATGGCACCATAAGTCCAAAAAGGTATTTTTTGAAAGATTGTTAAAAAAGAAGAAAGTTTTATAGGAAAAATTATTTTATTACTGTCACCCCTTTTAATAAGTTATATTCGACTAAAGTTGTTAAATTTGAAATTCATTGTTAACAAGAAACATTGAAAAGTCGACTTTTAAAATCTAGTTACCAATATTACATGTGTTCGAAATATCTTCCATTTACTGCTAAGCACTGTTGAGCTCTTCTAGGTACACTATCAGTGGCTCTAATAAATACTTCTTGAAAGGGATAATCCATTTTACTCGGTAGAGGAATTCTTTGAACTTCTCAATCGCCCAATAAATTAAGGATATTTTTAATTGTACAATTTATATATCTACCTAGACTGTATTGTTGTGAATTGTATTTGTGTGTGTTACTTGTTATAATGATTATACCGAAAGGTCAATAAACTACGACTACTACTACTATTGTTATTTTCCATATGAATGTTTTATAGATTCTGAGAAAACGAAAGACAATTCAAGCAAACTCACCGTGAGATTGAAGTCTGACCTTTTGGGGTCATTTTCACACTTCACTCATAATTTTCCATCCAGTGGTTCCAGAGTAATCTTCAAGGCTTTGAGACTCTCTGATGAAAATTATTATTTTGTATTGATTTTAATCATTTCGAACTGTCATTCGGAATTTTGTGACGTTTTGGTTGTCATTATTGAGTTGTAAGCCACTAAGTCGTATCATTTTCTTTGCAGTTGTAGGCTTAAATTATGCCACTAAAAAATCTTTCGTGAGGAAGCAGCGAAGAGAATCTGCTGGCTTGAATCTATGTAACGAGTGCAAATCTCAATTTAGTTGAAAGTGTGAATATGAATCTGGATACCGTGAATGTAAATTTGGAGAGTGTGAGTGTAAATTTGGATAGTGCGAAAGTTTCTCAAGTTGAAAGTCAATCTAAGTTACATGTGCCAAGTGTGTGATAGTGCTGATTCTTTCAACGGATGATGAAAAGTGCAGTTCACCATGCTATGACCATTCTCGATCTCCCGTTTATGACCATGTCTACTTTCCTAAGCAAAGAAGAAAAGTTTGATGACTCTTTGGCGGATGCAGAGTCGCAAATACTGCAGAAAAACGGAGAAGAACGAAGATTGGCCATTGAACTTGGACGAATCGATCCAGATGGTGTAGTGTGGACGGAAGTTGAGGGTGATGGACAATGCGCCAAGCGTTCTTATCGAAACCAATGCTTTTGTAGAAGTTAGAAATAAGTTTTGTGTAATTTGTGCCAGACGTAGACATGTGGTTTCGAAAAATGATCACCGTTGTTTCAAAAACTTTAAAGTGCAATGGAGCCCGACATTTTGAAAGACGGATTCTCCAAAAGTATGGAAGTGTACCAACTACGATACAAGCGGTTTGTTGGTGACGATTATTCTACTATCGGAGTAAAAATGCAAGGCCTCTGACTTTAAGTGGTCATAACGAAAAAACGGGGGGGTTTTTTTTTTAGTCTTATGAATGAATGTAGTAAACAGAACATAGATCATAAAGAAAAAAAAAAAAAAAAAAAAAAAAAAAAAAAAAAAAAAAAAAAAAAAAAAAAAGTATAAAGGTTGTAAAAGATAAACTACAAATTTTTAATAGAGCGTAACCAATCGATAGCTTCCGGTGTTAGTTCGTTTAATATAGTAAAACCTCCCTGAAATTTAGTCACTGGACAATGGTCAACAATGTGTTCTATAGTTTCCTCATAGTCATTATCACACTTGTCACACAATGGATTTTGAACTACACCCCATTTAAATAACATAAAATTACATCGCCCATGACCAGTACGTATACGATTTAATTTAGTCCAAATCATCCTAGAATGATGGAATCCAGGAAGGGATTTAGTAGGGTCCATAACCAAACCTACATTAAAGACCTTTTCGTTTGTCCAAAATAGTTTCCACTCATTTTCTAATGAAAAATTTTCTATTTCTATTATTGTTTTCCAAAAGGGTTTTCTAGAAGAAAGCCTATTGCTGTAATTTTGTATATCGTTCCAAATTGGGAAAATTTCTTTAAGTGATTGATATTTATTCCATAATTTTTTAACTGCTTGTTTTCTACGTAAATGTGCTGGAGGTATATTTGAAAGAACAGATAGCCATGGTATAGGAGTAGATGTAAGTGTGCCGCTGATTATTCTCATGGCGGTATTTAATTGTACATCAATTTTGTGCGTATGTGCACTGTTCATCCAAACTGGACAGCAGTACTCCGCCGCAGAATACACTAGAGCCAGTGCCGATATTCTCAATGTATTTGCATTGGCACCCCACTGAGATCCCGCAAGTTTCATTAATATATTATTTCTTGTTTTCAGTTTTTGACGAACTCTTTGTAGGTGCTGATTATAAGTTAATGAGGTATCAAGTGTTACACCAAGGTATATAGGGTTGAAGTTGTGCTTCAAAGTAATACTACCAAATTTAACCTTTAATTCCTTATTTTTATGCATGTTGGATAGGTGAAAACAAGAAGTTTCTGTTTTTGATGTGTTAAGACAAAGTCGCCATTTTTTAAAGTAATTATTCATGATTTCCACATCATTACTTAGACATTCTTCTAAGTCATTGAATTCTTTATATTGACACGACAATATTAAGTCATCGGCATAAACAAATTTTCGGCATTTAGTGTTCGGTAAATCACTAATATAAAGGTTAAAAAGAAGTGGAGAAAGTACAGCACCTTGAGGAAGACCGTTATTTAAGAATTTCACTTTACTGCTTTTATTCCCAATAAGAACTTTAAATTTTCTATTTGAAAGCATCTCCTCAATAAGTTTCACCATTTGCTTGCAAGGTATGTTAGACTATGAAACTATTGAAAAAAGAATTATTAATGGTGTACATACAATTATAACGAAAATTTTAGAGATCTCTATTATCAATATATACAAACCACCAAACATGAACTGGCCATTAAACTTTAATATAAATGTTCAACATCCAGCCGTATTTGTAGGAGATTTTAACTCACACCATAATTTATGGGGTTATGCTGAGGATGATAATAGTGGAAAATCTTTAGTTACTTGGACGGAGCTTCATAATTTGTATTTAGTTTTTGATGGGAAAGATAGAAGTACCTTTTATTCAGCTAGATGGAGAAAAGGATATAATCCCGATCTTTGTTTCGTTACTTTAAATAATAATTTTGTTCCATTTCAAATCAAAAGAGATGTACTGAACAATTTTCCCCATAGTCAACATAGACCCGTCATTTTAAAGACAGGAACTGAATTAAACTATACTCCGTCATTGGAAAAACCTCGCTGGAACTTTAAAAAAGCAAATTGGGGAAAATTCAGTAAACAAATTGATAGTGACCTTCGTTGGATTCCAACAATGTCTAGAAATTACAATAGATTTGTAGGTGTAGTTAAGAATGCGGCAAAGAAATTTATCCCTAGAGGTTTGAAAAAGGAATACATTACTGGATGGTCAAATGAAACAAATAATCTATATAAAGAATATTATGAACACCCCACGCAAGAAAACGCAGACGCTATTTTAGAATCAATTAACCAAGGTAGAAAAGCAAAATGGAATCAACTGATGGAAGATATGAACTTTACCCATTCAAGTCGTAGAAGTTGGACGTTACTTAATAAATTGAATTCGAAAAAATTATCAAACCATAATATGCATAAAATTAACCCCAATTCAATTGCTGCTAGATTAGTCAGTATTTCAAATTCTGTACAGTTATCAATAGAAGATAAAAAAAGTATGAAAAACAAGGTTCGAAAACAACGAAAAAAAGCTAAAATTTCTGAAGATTTAAGTGAACCTTTCACAACAATAGAATTAGGAAACATTATTTCCAAAATCAAAAACAAAAAATCAGCTGGTATTGATGGAATTTACCCAGAATTTATTAAGCACTTGGGCAAATTTGCAAGAAAATGGCTCCTCGGATTTTATTTAGTATTTTCCTGGCTGACGGTCAGTTTTAACTTATCATAACATTGTTATTGTTTCATAAATTGTTACCAAATTTACAAATGTTGTAGCACACATACTTCTGAAAAGTCGACAGTCAATAAATATTGATTATTCATATAATTAACTGGTTTTATAAGCTCTAACCGAAAATTTGATTATTTTGCAATATACGGTAACTAAAGAAAAATTCTTGTTTTAAATGCTAAATTTGTATTACTCAAATCGGGCTGCATTATTGCTTTATTGAAAACAAAATTTGTTTTCTTGTAATTCAAAGTAAATGTTATAATTATCGCGAAAGAAAGACGCACATATTCCTGCCAGAGGTAATCTACAATATCGTAAATCGTGAGCGGCAAACCACAACAATGTGATTATTCTTTAGCATTGTACAAAACCATGCGCTTCATAGCAATAGTGTACGACACCATCGTCCAGCTCGTACCGCACTTCGCCCCGCAAATCCAATCATCCATCCTTTTTTCCAAATTTCTTTTAAACAAAACATGTATACATGGCATTATTTTTGTGAATCGTGTTAGACTACAATATAATTGCTTTAACCTTGTTATCCCAACAAACATTTAATATCGGCCGGTATGCGGACCAGTACAGGCAATGCTGGCTGAATACTGGCTCTGGTTCGCTATTACTGTTCCAGTGCTGTTTAAATACTCACGAATGAAATTCTGGATCAACACTTGCGGACCTGTTTCGGTTCAGTATACGTATTTTGTACAATAAAATGACTAACGAACGCACATGTACTGTTCCAACACTGTAAAGATTAGTTTAAAATTCGCACCTATATATTTTGTTTTAAGATTGGTAGTAATTGGTAGAAAAGGTTTCATGTTCTTGTGTTGGCATCATATAACCTGTAACCTTAAATGATTTTGTGTTTATTCTCACGTGGTTTTTACATGTTTTTTATTTGATCTTAAATTTAGGATTCAGTTCTGTTTCTGTGATTAGATTGAACCGTATTGATAAGAATAATGGCTACTGAAGACAACGTGCAAAAGTAAGTTATATTTAATTATTATATTTTTGGCGGTAAAATGTATTCGGCAATTATTTTCCATTTTGAGAGTGAGTTTGCTTGTAATTTTTAAATTCGAGCTGAAAATTAAATTATGTCCTTAAGAGAAATATTACTTTTAAACGATTAAGTAGGAGACAACAATATAGGCGAATAAAAAAGAGTGTAAATAATGAAATAAATTTGACACAATTAGAAGTAACAACCCATACTAATAAAAGAAATGCAACTTTTAAACATAGAGTAAATATTTGTGAAAGTGTTAATCTTGATGATGATTGTGACTTAAATCTAGTTATCGCAAGAGATGTGTGCAGTAACTTAGATGAAAACTGAGACTGACGTTTATGATTAGGAAGCTCTAGAAAGTAGTGAAGTCTGCAATAATGAAACTAAAGAGCAATGCAAAGATACCACCTCACATAAATCTGTTCATAACGATTCAAAAATATTTTTAACAAATTGGTCATTAGCATTACGTAACAATATTACACATACAGCGTTATCGGAACTATTATCATGGTTTAACACAAATCCCGATACTTCCAATTTACCTATTGATGCACGAACGTTATTAAAGACACCGAAAAATATTGTGATCCAACAAATGGGTTCTGGAGAATTTTATTATTTTGGTTTAATAGACACGTTACAGAAATACACAAAGAAATTGTTGGAATTAGAAATAACTGTGGACAATATCGATTGTGACTTTAATGTTGATGGTTTGCCGATACAAAAAAGTACTAGGAAATCATTTTGGCCTATTTTGTGTAGGATAAATAATAACAATTTCAAAGAGTATGTATTCCCAGTAGCAATTTTTTGTGGAACCTCAAAGCCACCGTTACATAATTATCTTACAGAATTTGTAAAAGAGTTATCAAATATTTTAAGAGTAGGTTTTGTTATTGATGGCAAATATATTAATGTTACTGTACGATCTTTTTGTTGTGATATGCCTGCACGATGTTTCATTAAAAACGTAAAGGGGCATAATGCATACTATGGATGTGACAAATGTATTGCAAAAGGTGAAATGATCAACAAACGTATGACCTATTTAGAGTTATCTGCACCATTACGAACTGATGGTCATTTTGATAAGAAACTGAATGAACAATACCATAAAGGTGATACCCCTTTATCAGAACTAAAAGTTGGGTTGATCACATCATTTCCTGTAGATTATATGCATTGCATATGCTTAGGTGTAATGAGAAAGTTATTATTTTTATGGAGAGATGGAAGTAGAATATACCGTATAAGTGGTGATAATCGTGTAGCACTTGATAATAATTTAAATTTAATGCAAAATTGTTGGCCACTTGAGTTCAATCGAAAGCCAAGAACTCTTATTGATTTGGAACGCTGGAAAGCAACTGAGTTGCGCCAATTTCTGTTGTATCTTGGACCTGTGTTATTGATGAATGTTTTACCAAAACGTTTTTATTGCCATTTTTTGTTATTAAACTTTGCCATCGCCATTTTATTAAACATTAATTTAAATAAACATTATAATCAATATGCTAATGAATTATTAAAACAATTTGTGGAACAGGCAGCACGTTTATATGGAAATGACTTTTGTGTTTACAATGTCCATGCTCTTATTCACCTTGCTGGTGACGCAAAATATTTTGGCTCCCTTAATGTTGTAAATTGTTTTGCATTTGAAAATTATTTAGGAGTATTAAAGCAGATGCTACGGAAAGGTAATCTTCCATTACAACAAATTGTTAATAGAATAAGCGAAAGAAACCATATTAATCATGTAGCTATAAAAAAGAGTCAACAAATTTTTGAACTGGGTAAAATATTAAACACTGTAGATGAAACTCTACAACAACAATTCCAGGGATATGTTTTTATCGAAAGTTGATATTCAAGGACATTACACTGACTTTAAGTGATGGAAATAATTGTGTATATCTAAACACTGGGGATATAGTGAAAATACTAGGATTCATTAAATACACAAAAGATTCTGTTAATATAATTTGTAAGAAATTTATAATTGTAAAATCTTTTCTGATGTATCCTACAGATTCCAAACACTTTTCAATCTATGAAGTTAAATGTGAGTGTAACACAGAAAACCAAGTGTGCTTTCCTATAGATACAATATTATGTAAAGGTATTCTGATACCCTATGGTGATAATTATGTAGTTACTCCAATATTGCATTCTTTAGAAAATTAGAAATATAAAAATGTAAATAGTTTTATTTTATGAACAATAATTATATTAATATTTGATACATCATTCTGCAATAACGTATTTCTATAATCAATTATATTAGATAGTGATTTAACATATTTACTGATAATAGGTTATTTTTTGTCGTTGTGGAATTTGTTGAAGAAACAGATGAACATGGAAGCATTCCGATGGCAGTAGTATCGACGAAATGGCTTCGCTACAAAAAAGACTGTGTTGAATGTTTTTGGCCAACTTATTTAAGAACCGACAAAACATGCAGATTTATGGATTGAAAAATGTGGCACATCTCTTGTAAATGCCAAATACCATTCAAGTAAGTCATTCCGTACTATAATACAACATATTCTTCTTCTTCTCTCTCATTCTTATGTCTTTCAACGTCGGATTTAGGAGTACAACATATTAAGTAATTTATTTTATTTCATACTGACTAGTAATCTGTGTTTTACCAGACTCATACGAGTCTGGTAAATGAAACTTTACCGTACTAGAAATTTTGTACCCGAATACAAAGGTTGCCATAGCAACATAAAGTGACATGACTTTGGAAACGTCAAATTTTATATAAAGTTAATAGAAAAACTCTTAAGAAATGAATCTATGGCCAGTATGAAATAAAATTTTTTACATTATTTGTACGTTAAATCAGATTACGTTACTCGTTTCGAAATTCTTGCCTCAGCTACGCTTCGGCAATAAACATCTCACTCGTTAACGTAAACCTTGATTTACCGTACTCATATGTAAATAACTATTTTATGTATTCACAGGCTCATATGAGAAAGCGCTGGCCAAATTAAAGCATTTAAAGGATCTTAGTAGTGCCTCACAATCAAGTGATAATTAAGGCCCGGATTTATATTTTTTTAAAAACCTGTAATATTTAAATATATATTTTATAAAAAATGGTAAATATTTTCATAAAAACCTGTAATATTTTTTAAATATTTCAAAGTGAAACCAAGAAGTTAAACACATTTATTCATCAAATCATCATATTCATAATCAATTAATCATTAAGTTATTTATTACAAGAGGAAGAACCTAACCCTTAGCAAGTATAACAGGTATCCATCCTAATCCTTACATTGTTTACTGAACAAACAACTGACCATTTATTTTAAATCCTCCTTTACAGGTGGTATTTTAAAAATTCGTATCTATAAATTATGAGTCAGAGAGAAATTCACCAAACATTTTCTGTAACGTTCAATACACGTATCTCAAAAAATAAACGTGACACGTTCTCACCACTAATTGGGATAACCGGACTCTACCAATGCACCTTGTTTTCATGTTGTAATTCTTACAACCGTTCACAATACAATAGGGCATTTGAAAATCGGCAAAATATTTTAAGAAAAATATGAGAAGTGCGAAATATTTTTTTTACTTTCCAATATTTATTAAAATATTTGTGTATTTTTTTGTACTTAAATATTTTTTAAAATATTTCGATATTTAAAAAAATATAAATCCGAGCCCTAGTGATAATGATGAAGCAATAAATTCCAAACGTGTCATTAGAGATACAAAATCAATTGATGAGTTTCAATATAGTTCTGGTTCTGAAGAGCTGGATGTACAACTACCACCAAAATTTGTTCGTGATAATCACATTGTATCATCAAATGTGCACACACAAAAAAAACATGTATCATCATATTCAAGTAGGAAGCAACCTAGAACTTACAATGATTCCAATAAAACAGCTCCTTGTGATACAGATACACCAATTCAAATCAGAACTGAAAATAATACACAGTGTACTAATTGTAGAACAAATGAAAGTAAGCTATTAATATTTTGTTACAATTACGGAGTAACTATACGTTCTTTCTTTTGCAGGGTTAATAAACCAAATGATGAAATCTCTTGAATTATTAAGTCAAGACGTTAAATATTTGATACAATTAAACAAGAACAGCATTGCTGATGATCCATATTTAAACCCTAATCCTGTTTTTGAGGAGTTACCAGTTACTACAGTTGAAAAATTAATTGCATTAAATCACTCTTTGCAAGATGATACAGTAATGGCATCCATGGTATGTACTACTTTTCGAATTGAGTAAATTGTATTTCTTTTATTTTGTAGTGCACTTCTATGCAAATAGTAGGGGGGAAGGATGTTGTGGACACAACTAGGAGGATTATGTGCCACATTATGAAGACTAGTGTAGCAATAAAATATAATTGGTCAGGACGTAATAGGAAAAAATCTTTCGAGGCATTGACTAATATTTCAAAACTAATTGTTGGTAAGGACACATCAATAATAAGAGTACTAAGGTCTAGTTCTACAAACAAATCTATTGGTTATTAATTTAAAAAATATTATGTTGTCAAACCCGTCAGCTCATTTAAAACTAGACTGAAGGAACATTTTAGATAAAATATCCTTTCAAATGTATTAGTAACCCGACCTCTATTAAATCGTAATTTGCTGAGCATATTATGACAAATATGAAATAGACAAACCCTAAATAATTCACATCACCTACAATAAAATTCTTCTTGGTACCTTAAATTTACTTTTAAATAATAAAAAAAAATCTAGAATGCCATGAAATCGTTTTAAGCCTATATTTTACCACACAAAAACAATCGATCATGGCATCCTTTCAGTGTAATATACCTTATAGATCATTGTACTACTTATAGTCTGATAATTATAATTAGACCTAATTATTAGTAGATATGCATAACAATTATGGTTACCTTATTACATCGATTTGATTTTATTGGATTCACTTTTCTCACTGGTTATACGTAAACAATTCAAAATTAGTTGAACAAATCTAATTCATTAATTAAACTTTAATCAAGGTAATCATTATTTGTGCAACTAGACTTTACATTTTCCAAAATTTCCATGAACGTTATTTTAAATGAAACATATAGTAATTATATTTTGTTTTCAGTTGTCGTTAGAAAAAATCCCTTAAGTCGAAACTCAACTCAACAGTAAATCGAAGCAGTAATTAAAGTGTGGCTGCGAAATGCTCCTGACCGTGATGGTGGACGTATGAACCGCAAGGGAACAAAAACTGGTAACACCGGTGAATTATAAAATAATGTTTTATAATTATTTTTTTTTAAATTAAATATTACAAATTCAAAATGCACTTATAGAGTATGTTTTTAGTTTATTATAAACATATCATTTCTTTTCAACTTCTTTTTGAATGTAAATATATTTTATATATAAATAAATGCATTGGTATAATAAATAAAAATAAATTTATTTTTATTTATTGTTGTGGTGTACTTAATATGCATTGGTACAATGCTGGCAATACATTAGCTGAAATCCTTGTGTCATAGCCTTACCATTACTGGTCCTGTACAAAAAATGCAACCTAGTGAGGTGCTGAACAAGCACTGGCCCAGCAATACTAACCATTAGAGAACCATTTCCGATACAGCATTGTTTCATCATCTTCATTGTAGTTAGGGTAACACCGGCCCGGCTAACGGCCACTGTGACACCGAGTTACTGGACCAGAATCGTATGCCAGCATCGGCCCAGTCCTTGCTGTTCTGGCAAACGGTGTCGATCCTTTGATGGTACGGTAATTTATTGTTTGTTGGGATGTTACTGTCAATATTATTAATATCGAACGTTCAGGTACTGAGTTACACAAGATGTCGTTTTTTCATTATAGCTTTAAGACTAATGAACCAATTGGCCTCAAAAGCATCTCACACCGACAAAAAAGTATACACTTGTCAAATATATAAGTATCTACCACTCAGTTTCAATAATATAGCCGTAATTAATTTTTAAAGTCGAGCGCTTGTGCGATTTAAGTCATAATTAGCGCTTTTTCGCACATAAATTAATACAGAAAATTAACGATGTGTTGCAAAAATCTAAAACTGTACACCTTTTTGTAGGAATAAATGATCTTTTAAATGCACTTTATTTCATTAAATTATGATTGCTAATTACTGAGATAGAAGCTTCTAAAGTCAGAGGCCTTGCATTTTTACTCCGATAGTAGTGTGTACTTCAATATTTGTAATGTGTATAACAACGATGGCCAAGACTACAAAATTGTTCAGAAAGAGTAGTGCAAGAATCATGTGCTAAGAAGAATGAACACCAAATTATGTGACACTCTCACTCAAACCGGGTTTCCAGTTAGTGATCAAAAAGTTCTCGACCAATACTTGAATCTCATTGCAAAATCGTGCGTCTATGCCATCCAGAGCAACTTTGAACTCCAGTACGACGAGAAAGACAAAACGATCTCTTTGAAACAAGACCTGCACAACATTTTGAATCACACCAACTGTAAAACGCACTTTTTTAAGGATGAAGTTCTAGTGACCCCTTCCTTTGGTCAGACATGTAGCTTGGGGGATAATGGCACTGTTCCTTTGGTCAGACATGTAGCTTGGGGGATAATGGCACTGTTCCTAAACCAATGAGATTGTCATCAAACTTCTTTGTTCAAGCGAGTGCAAGTGATTTTAGACGATGCATCAAACAGTCAACGTTATTGGTGTTCAACAAGACGATAAATGCAAGTGAATCTTTCAACTCTCTTATGAAGAAGTAAATGTAGATGATTTGGGCGCCAAAGAACACTGATTGAGCGTACAGAATTTTAGAAAAAAAAATTGCAGCCGTTGAATAAAGTATCAGGTGGAACTTAAAAGTACATATTTTATCGTGCATCCGACAATGTGCTCTTCTTGAATTCTTGAAGTCTCATGAACGCAATTTTCTAGGTATTTAACGTCTAAGATATCACGAATATTTTTATGTTGTTTGGCCTTTAACGTTCTTCATAGACTGTTGTTTTGTTTAAACCACGAGTTTTTAAAATAATTTTTACAGAAATCAGAAGCGTAATTTTCTTTATTCACTACCATACTACCACTAATAACGTTTAACTGGCAATAACTTATTGTTTTAACTAACAAAAAGAAGTGAGATACTGTGAAGTCAGTCGGGCGAATTAAAAAAAAAGAACTTAGTATACTCCATTTTAAGTCGATGAGGTGTGAATTACAAAAATGTATGCATTCTCAATACTTCTCGTCAATTTTCCACCCCATTTCAAATTAGTTATAAACATGCATCTCAATAAATTCCAACTTATGAGTTGCATTTAAAGGGTGCAAAGTAAATTATAACACTCCATTGCAGTTTTTGTGTATGTACAGCAAACTGTACGACATTCTAACCAAAAAAAGAACCGATGAAAAATCGCATTCCTCATTCCAGGAATCTACATGAAAGGTACGTTTTCGACGCAATTCTCTGCATATTTCTGCATTACAAATTGCATATACAATGAATATGTAAATACCTACTACATTAGTTTAAGTTGTAGTATCAGTTCCGCATTTGAAACGGATTTCTCTAGAGTACTGATTCACTCCAAATTCCCAAACAGAAAAAGTAATATTGAATATCGAGGAAAATTTATTGAATAATAAAAGTAATGGAGAGAAGAGGCGATGTAAAATTTATTAATGTTTAGAGGTTTCGTTAATACTGTAATTAATACGTACGCAGCGCTTAATACCTTAGAGGTATGGGAGGTTATTATTACAGTAAACAGACTCTAGACGATGTTTGTTCGAAGCCACTCGATATGGAATTGCAATCATATGAGGTCGGTTTAATTGAAAATGTTTGTTATGAACGCTTGTCTGATGCTATCCAGCGTAGAAGATGAGCACATATTGTGTTCCCTTATATAATTAAATTTCTTAATTGAATTCTTTTCGTTTGAAAAAGGTTATATATCTACAGTGGAGATAGAGCGTTTGTGATTTTTTAAAATAATGTTTAAAATTATTAAGTGTAAAAGGAAGCATCCGCCAATTCCTAAGGACCTAACAGAGAAGTGTTGGTAGAATTTACCCCTTCACATCGAGTAAGTGAAAGTTGATCCAGAAATTCTAAATATGGAAGAGAATCCTGTCATCTGGTGCTGAACCGCCGAAAACAACCATCGGCATCGTTCGTTCGAGAAAATATAGGTTTTGGTCTCGATACGCTACTAAGCGGTCGCAGGGTTGTTAGATTAATGGCGGCGAGTGCTTACTTCTTTATTTCGCATTGCATTCCATATTTTCGCTTTGCTTACTGTAACTAATGCCTTTTTCATATCTGTTGCATACGTGTAGTTTTCCTTACCACAAGCATCCAGTCTTGTATCCAGCGACATGTCCCTGAATCCCTCATTTTGTCTTCAACTTTTTATGTCCATAAGGTATTTTTCTTAGATTTCGGGAAAAACAGGGAAAATACAGGGAATTTAAAAATATACATGGAAAACAGATGGAAAGATATCCAAAAAACAAATTTTCGATGTAGGATTGTAGTGTATTAAATAATAGTATATTAAAGTATAAGTGGATAAACAGGTCTTTAAAACACGCGCGAGTTTTCAAGCACGACGTCGCAGCCGGAGTGCTTGAAATAGAGCAAGTATTTAAAAGCCCAGTTATCCACGAATTCAAAGACGGTCTTGGGAACGTTATTAAAAAAGCGAAAAATCATACAGGTTTCCATGCCATTGGCCAAACGTAAAATGGGGATTCCTTGGGACTGTACGTGTGAAGAAGATGCTAAAATATTCGACACAGGGTCATGTGGTTCACGGCGCATTCCATACAGCATTCAGCAAACACGTTGGGAAATCGACATTTCCCTGAAATCAATTCACAACGTGTTCAAAGATTCTCCTGCGCGGTGCGTCGACTTTGTATGTAAAAGAAGTAACAAGTAAAGTCCAAGGATTTTCCATTGATGTTCTCCAATGATCACTGGCTTGATCTTACTCGAGAGTTAATGGAAAGGCTGCCAGTCGTATAAAGTTCATTACAAAACTGCAAAACAAACGTATGGAGAAAACGGTGTAGGTTATGTTCACTTGCAGAGTAAATTCTAAATGTCAGCATATCAGTTTTACCGTATTGGAAGGTGAAAGAAAAATGTTATGACTGATCAGCTTCAGAAGGAGACTGCAAACATGCTGTTGCATGTAGCTAACCCCCATTACTATTATTGTTGCCAAACTTGATTGTATGAATCTGACGATAGTTATTTTGACTCAGTTTAAGTATCAAGATAACCAACCTTTTGGCCTCGTATGTATTGGATTATCCGTTCTGCAATAGGATGATTATGAGGTTCTACTCTGGGAAAGATAACAGATACACTTTTCAAGGATATACCCCTACGTCTACGTCTTGAACAAATGATCGACGCGAACCACGCTTTTGTTCCTGGCTTTAAAATTTCAATGTAAGGTCGTTGTTCTTTTCTGTGGAATTGATGCGTCATCAGGAATAATTCCTCAAGTGACTTCCCCATTGAAAAAAGGAGGTTAATGGGTTTCCAGATGCAATGTTTACATAGAACAGAGTAAAACCCACTTTGAGTATCTTTTATACACAAAATTGGAGGGCTTCCACAAAATTTCAGTAAAACCACATCTAAAAAACGTTATGAAGTGGCAATTTTAACGTGGTCACGTTTCGAGGTGCTAGTCAAATGTGGCTCGTGGCCCTAAAATTACTACGTTTTGATATAAATAAAGAACAGATTGATTTTTGTTTAACCTTTGATGAATTCCGTTAATCTATAAATTAACTTCGTTTAAATAAATACGTTTTACATTCTATATGGACACAAATTAACGATGACAGTTTTCAATTCTGACTATTGTCTATTTCAATTAGAACCCCATATATGTGTACGAGTGTAGTAATGCTACATGTCAGTCAACGCATTGATTTCATTTCAATTTTATATACGTGCAAAAATTTTCAATTTTAATATCTATCGAAATGAACACAGAAATGGTAATTTCATGTCAGTTAATGTTTAGAGGGAAACGTACCATAAATTTTGTTAAACTAAGGCTGTGAAGATTATATAAAAAATTAAATAACATAGGGCAATCAAAAATGAACACAACATTAAGAAACCCACGGGGAAATATCGATTCTGCCTTGATTATCGACATGTTCATCAACGGGTTGTGACGAATGCATATCATTTGCCCGTATACAAGGGATCCTGGACAGACTCCGAGAAGCGCGGTACATTCGCATAGCACTCTTAATTTGAAGGCCTTTACTGCTTTTACCGTGCCAGGAGAGGATACTGCTTTTCGGACTCCATTCCGCCTCCGCTACCTTTCAAAGATTGCTCGACCGTATTATAGGACCAGAGTTGGAAGAAAAAGCATTTACATAGTGAGATGACATCATTATTATTGGTAACAAACATTTAGACAACTTGTTTCTCTCCAGCTACATGAGCAAAAGTGTATGTTTTGTAAAACCGAGTTGAAATACCTGAGGCACTTGTTTACTAAAGGTGGAATGCGCCACGATCCAGAGAAAGTGGAAGCAGTTGTGGGGATAGAATCACCAGGTAATGTCAAAGCATTTATAAGTAGCTTCCTGGTACCGGAAATTCATTCCCCATTTCTCCCAAGTAATTCAACGGTTGACCGAGCTCCTGAAAAAGAATATCAAGTTTCAGAACCAGCAGGATGCTTTTGCAAAATTGACGTGGGTGTTGACCATCGATCCTGTATCACTTATCTGTCATGAGTTTCAAGCTACCGGTCTGGGAGCGCTAATCTCACAGGAACAAGAAGAAGGCGAGGAAGAGTTACCACTTTGATGGTCACCGATCACCGTAGTTTGAAATGGCTTACCGCAATGAAAAAACACACAGTCAGGTTCGGTCGCTGGATGCTACAATTGCAACCGTACGATTTCGCTATTTATCTCACAATCTCGCCGTTATGAAAATCTAAAAGGAGAACCTATAGTATTAAAAACCAAAAAGTACACCCGAAGTAGCAGAAGTTTTCAAAAGCGCATGTGCGTACCCAAGCTAGCGTCCCGTAGAGAATGGTACAGGATTGCAATGTCGCTAGAGTTCTCAAGTACTTGCCCTAGTTTCTTATTGGCGGATGCTTCTTGATGTAAGAATGAAGAAATGTCAGTTATCAACTCAAAAATCTTTTCGATGAGAGGAATTGAAATCAAGGCCACAAGGAAGGCTACTAGCGCGGTAACAATTCAACAATTTGGAGAGACCATCTAGTACAAATTTGGTGTCATATCAAACAATGTATACCAATTCACAAGCCAGGCCTTCAAACCCGTCCTAGCGGAGTAGGGCATCCAACAACGACTAATACCACCGTATATAGCCCAAGAAAACCACATCGGCGAGCCAATATGGTAATAGGCACCGTGACCACTCAAATAACCCAGAACACCAGAAATGGGGCAGCCGACTGCGGTATACAAGGAATAGACGTGGACAATTGTGGCTTAATATCAAAGATCTCAAGGTTGTAGAACAGGAAGAGCCTTATGACCACTGCCTTGAAAATCTCCCACCATCGGCGACACCATACAGTGGGGGACATACATCGAAAATGTACATCCCGTCCAGCCACTACGCAGCAATATTGAATGGTGTCTGTATTTAGGTTCAAGTGCCGCGTGTGTCGATGGAGGCCGAACCCGCGATTCTCCGGTTCTGAGATACTTCGAAGAATGATTAAGGCCACCGAATCGCCCAACCCTGATGGAATGAAGGAGCTAAACAATAAAATGAATAGACTGTTCGGCAGCCTGGGGTGCAGCAGTCTTTTACTTAAAGATGTGTTACCCGCGTTCTCAAAAGAAAATACGTGCACAACTCCTACCCTATTGGCGGTTTGTCTGCAGTCGGCGGACAATCGCTTTGATTGCGAATATTATTATGCGCCGCAGTGTTAATAACGACTTTTTTGTAAGAACAAGTATTCTTTATTTTTCTCTTTAAAAAATTGATTTGTTCCTTATTTTTAGAGATATCAGCAGAAATATGTAAAAATGACTTATTTAAGGATGCAGAGATGGGGATTTTTAGTTTTAGTAGGTATGTAAAAAAGACCGTAAGTACTTTAATAATTTGTTTTGACTTTTTCGCGACTACTATCCGTAGTACGTCTTATGAGTCTATTTGAGCTTTCTAACTGCTCCAATAATACGCAGGTGTTAATTCTACTCACTTGTAAACAACTTTTTTTTTATTTTTGCCGACAAAAAAAACTGCAACTGTCAAAAAATTCCCGCTATCGCCATCTCACGACACTCCCACTACCGGTTACTCCAAGCAGTCGATAAAAGCCACACATGAGGGGCTCCTTGGTAGTTCCCAGACGTCTTCACATTATTGGTCACTGTAGCTGACCAAGGGATTTCTAATGGATATATCCTTTGGTAAATGAAAGTCTAATTTTCATATCTCTGCTGTCATGAAGTTTCACAATCTTACTCAACGGCCACAATTGACGTTTCACGAGAACGACCTGTCCAATCCTCAAGGGACCTGATTCCTTTACAAACTTCAGATTGTTGAGTTGCCCCAGATATTCTATCTCGAACCTCGATCGGAGGTGTTCTCGTAATATACTTAAGTAGGTACTTCAGTCTTCTGTTAAGACCAATTCCATCAATTTGATCCAGCTCAGGGAGAGATGCAATCCTATTTCCTTCAGGGAGTTCGTGGATAGAGATGTAACTATTTCCAAATGGATTCCACGATAGACAGCGCAGGCAAATAGGACTATCCAAACCTTCTTGTTACCTTTTACCACACAAATCGATCCTCGTCACCTCAGATGCAGCTCCTGAGCGAATCCTGTCTTCTGGTAACGGTGCTTCAGATATCTTCACCATACGGCAACTTAACTTTTGACAAATATCGCACCTTTTCAACACGGAACGGATGAATTTCCTGCCACCAAGGATCCAGAATTCTTCCCTAAATTTTGACATCAAGAAATTCACCCCGCCATGACTATTGCCCAGATGAACCTATCAGCAGCTGTAACTGGACACTTAGCAGGTAAGACGACAGATAAGTTGAAATTATCACCAAATGATGGAAATAACAACCTTGTTTTTATTCTTATTAATAGATACATTCTGACCGATATAAGTCTTTTTCAACTTTTTATTTCCTATTCCAGAGAATGAGATCAGTTGAACGATTCCCAGCAGCTTCTGTTCAGCTTCCTCTACACTCATAACTTCGTCGGGAGTTTTATAATATTCTTTTACCTTTAAAACCATTTGATCATAATCATGTTGTTGACATAACTCTTCATACAATTTGCTCTCCTCTTCTGAATGATTTACTAAAACAACGACACCTTTCTTCAGTTTCTTACTCACATCATCTTCATTCAGAGGGTCACAAGAATGCGACCAATGCTCACTTTCCTTGGCAAACCACCCCCACCTCCCACCATTTTGACTTCTTCAAATGCTCCACACTGGAACCTCTGGAAGGTAAATAGGCAGGATTCAGCTCTCCAGGAACATGGAACCAATCTTCAGCCTTCGTAATTCTTCTGATTTCGGTTACCATATTAGTAACAAACACACCCCAGCTGACTTCATTCTTTATCCAGTCAAGAGCTGTACCCAAAAATATGTTTTGATTTCTTGATTTCCAATTATTTCTTTTACTGTTTTAGAGAGACGAGTACTCAATCAAACAGGCAAATAGTTCCAGTCGAGTTATAGTCAATGTCTTCACAGGAGCCACTCTATTTTTTGCCAAGACTCTTAATACGGGGGAACGCAGCAGCAGCATAATATATCTTGCCAGAGTCGACAAAAACGTTCAGTAACCAGTCTACCTCCTTCCTGCTGAGTGCAGTTATCCAACGCGGAATCTTGATCTCCCTGAGCTTTTTCATCTGTCCATACAAAGTAGTGAACTCTTTTCCGATATCTTCAGGTAATTCCTTATCCCCCAGTCCAGTCCTTTGGTCCATGATTTTTATACTAAGACTTTTAACTTGATCACGAATGGAATTGTAAAGCCTCTGCGAGAAACTTCGTGGCTTCATGTTGCAAGTCGTTTGCTTCTTCTACTATGTCCAATGCTGCGACTAATTTTTTATCGACAGAGAGAAGATTTTAATATTTCACAGGTTTTTTGTTTTTTAACAGGTACCGATTTTAGTATAAACTGCGGTGCAGCCGCTAACAAGAATGGAGATAAATTAACCCCAAAAACAACACGACAGTGTCTGTAAATTTTCATCTCGTTCGGGTTATCATGATTTCTCCACCATAAGAAACGAAGGTAATTTCTGTCCATTTTGGACACAGCAATCAGAAGAAAGGGGCTTTTTGTGATGTCCGCAAGTACACCATATTTCTTCAGTCTAAAACGGGGAAAGATAGCGGGAATTTCAACACACATCATTTGGTAACTGCACTGAAGTACAGTGAAAAGCGTCTTAACTAACTTGTTAATTTCATTATAATTCATGCTAATTGTAATTATCTCTAATCACTAATCACATGTAAATGTCAATACCATCTACATACGCAAAAGTTGGCATTTTTCAATAATCTATTCGTTAATTTCCATCCAACTGTGACCTAAATTGAGGGTTGTTTTTAAAATTTCATTCCCTATTATCTGCAATTGTAATCAAAGTGAAATATTTGTTGTAATTTAATAACATCTACCCCCTCTCAATTGCCGTTAATTTTTAGATTGCAGCAAACCATTTTAATTATTTTTTAATACAATAACGGTACATCAATTTAAAACTTGTTAAGTATTGCCCTGTGATGCAGCGGTCATAATTCCGTTTCACATTGATAGTGTAAACATAACTGGAAGACGATTTTTAATTATTGCATATTATTATTATTATTTCGTCACTTTTCATTATTATTTTTGTTACCTATTATATTTAATGTTAGGGTTCATGGATTCAAAATTATAAAACAGTTTTACAGTTAACCTTTAAATCTTTGTTAGAGCTGATAAAACCTTTAAGGCATCTATCCTTTATTGCCGATTTTATTGCCATGAATGTGCTATTGTTATCCGCACGGCATATGTTTGACTTTATTTGGTTTATAGATCGACAGTAAGGTGGTGTTGATTGCTACATTAATAGCCTGACAATTCTAAATATTTCATTAAAACTAAGTTTATTACAACGTTACATTTGTTAACAAGGGTACTAATATAAATCACCGTTAAACAAAGGCTGGGTGTAGACTTGCGATACTGTGAAATGGAACAGTATACTGTGCCTCGAAAGGTATTTTCAATTGTGTTTTTTTGTCCACGTATATCTCTCCTCATTGAGTAATAAAATTTGTGGAAAACTGGGGAGTTACGTTAAACGCAAAAATGACTTTGTGATGTTTACACAAAGCTTTACTGATGCAAATAACGTATTCTGACTGCGTGCAACGGACGAGTCCCGTTCATATTAAGTTAGCGAGTAACCGACGTTAGGACGATATTTCATCGTAGCCAAGCGTCGACTACTAAATAAACACAAAAAGTTGTAGTTCCGACAAATTTAGTTCTACACTTAGAAACAGTTTTCGGTTTCTTTAGGGATATAAGGTCATAGGCCTTTTATTGAGAGAACTGAATAAACTCTTTAAGAAACAATAGTGTCTGTAAAGCGGGCCACAGACTTCGTGATTTTTCATCGGTTGTCGGTCATCGTGCCGACCGTTCGTGCCAAAAACCGTAGTGTGTGGGGTAAAACTGTCACGATGAACCGTCACGACGAATTTCTGGCGGAGCTTGATTTTCGTCGGTTCGGTATGTCGGTCATCGTGCTAAACCGAAGTGTGTGGGGATTTCGTTCCATCCTGTCGGTTTTAAGATCAGTAACGTCCGTTCGTTGCGAGTAATAATTAATATAATTATACCAATCTACTGATTAAAATCTCGGTTCATTTAATAAATTTATATGTGAAAAACTTCTTCTTTTCAACAGCCACTCTTTGCACCAAACCAATCCTCTTTTTTTGTGTTTTCATTTTATTGCCAACTGCAAGTGCCCCCGCCACTGCTAATAATTGTATCCTGTTCATTGTAATTTCTGGAATCGGACTGCTACTTCGCACGTAGTCTGTGGGCTCATCAGGCGGCACGAACGGTTGGCACGATGACCGACAACCGATGAAAAATCACGAAGTCTGTGGCCCGCTTTAGTAAGTAGGAGAATTTTCAAACTTTCGTACAGCAATCAAAAGATAATGCGTTGGCGTTGTTCTGGACAGTGGAATACTAAATTGAGTTTTCAAAAGCTCTTAATGTTTACATAAAATGCAGCCAAGCGTAGTTTACCCGAAAACCTAAAACTAATATGTTATTCTACAGAACTTACGTAATTTATGCGTAAATTCTAATTAGGTTGTAATTGAACACCAATTTTCAGTAAGATTTAAATATTCGTGTATACTTATAAAAGGTTCAGAATTGATAAATCGTATTTAATTGTACGAAAAATGTCAAAAAAATTCATTTGCAATTCATTTCTTTTTATCACAATGAATTGTTTTCTAGGAACTCGTAAAATGGCTTCATTTTATACGGTACAGTTGTGTTAGATGGCATAAATTTGTTTCTTTTTTATTATTAATTGCCTATTGCCTTTGATGTACAATGTAGTATAAGGCTGGCTTATTCAAAAAGGCAGAACGTGCACTAATAATGTAGACGTAATATAAAGAAGTATTTGAGCAATTATAAAATTGCTCGTTAAAATTATTAGATTAATGGAAAAATTGAAAATCATTATTTGCTTCAAACTTAATCGGTATTTACCATACTATTAATTTGTCGTATCAAAAAGTTATTAAGAAAAACGATAATTTTACAGTTTACTATCTGCAATACGATTTTAATATAGTTAAATTGCTCGTTTTCCCTGTTTTCAACGACATAATGTTTAAGGCGTTTCTCTTTATTAGTTTAAGAGAATAATTAGAAAAAAGATTGTTACCTAAACCAATGAATAATTGCTATACCTACCTAATAGTCTTATGGGTAGGACCCGAACCGGCCTGTTGCATTACATAAACACAGCCAAAAAGGAGATTCAGGCAATACTCGCACGAATGAACACTGCAGACACTGGGCGAAAATTCCAGCCCAGAGTCATTCCAAGATCTGTTTGGAATCCCCAAAACGGGAACTTAGCAGCGTCTATCTTAAAGTTAAGTATGACGAAGATAAAACTTGCGGCAGACCACTTTCGTCTGAACGAACACCTGCACAACATGCGACTGACTGAAAGTCCATGGTGCAGGGGTTGTGGCGAGGAAGAAGAAACGCCGTTACACGTCATCTGCCAATGTGAGGATACACAAAGGCAAGGGAACGGCCTACTTGGAAATGAAAAGATTACACAAGGGGAAGTACCTACCGAAGATTCGACCTACTGAAATCCTAGACTTTGTTAAAGACACAGGTATTCCAGATGGGTAGACAATACCGGGGAGCACAATAGATTAAAAGGTTGCAGTGCGGGAACCAATCGGAACCACTCCTTGAACAATACCAATAATACTCTTATGCGTCATGGGTTATAGGAATATTAACCAGAAAAACAATTCCAGAGATAATTTACATTTTATAAATATTTAACGAACTTCAATTGGATTTTTATTTGCTCTCGCTCTAAAAGCAACAATAATTTAGAGACGGCGGAATCACTAAATGGTGGAAGAGATCACAGAAAAACACAAATTAACCCCCCCCCCCCCCCTAAGATTGTGAGAATTCAGACTTTACTTTACCTTCTCCTTGTTGTTGGATTTGTAATAAAATCATATTTTATTCGTCACCGCTCTCATGTTTCAAAATCTTCCATTCTTGCTCTACTTTTATTGTTAAGTAAGCCATAGATTGGAGCTTACTTATACGTAACAGGTAGACGCACTCGGCAGCAGTTTGTATGGGACTAGGCTAATTTATACATGCGTTGTTAGAGGCATCGCTCGCTGAAGGAATATGCCCGTTTCTTTTCATTCGGTAATCGTTATTAATTTTTTTAAAATTAAGTTTAGATTATAGATTATATTAGTTTAAAACAAAATGAAAATCATGAAACATTTACGTATGTAATCAAAATATTCATTCCTTAGCGACTTAACGTAGTTCGCTTTGCTTTATTCATGCCAGGAGAGGCAAATCTTCATCTTGCCTCCCTACGTGCTTTTAGCTAACTATTCAGCGACGATACGCGACATTTGGGCGCTATATTATTTACCGCCGGTCGCTTGGGTGCCGGCTGTTGTCCGCCGAATGTTTGTAAGTATCTTGAAAAACTTATTTTTCTAGCCGTGCAATAGGTTTACATGGGTTGGAGGAAGAAATAAACGGCTAAATATAAATGCCAGTAAGTTATATTTAAATAAAGTTTAACGTTTCGCCTAGTACATAGCAAGGCTTTATCAAAAACATAATTGTAAAAATTAAATTTAAATTTAGTAGACTTTTGGCTACTAAATTTAAATTATAGAATATTTGTAAAATCTATATATATACAGGGTGTCCCACTGCTCCGTAATCGGTCGATAACTCAATGTGGGTTGAAGATACAGAAAAAAGTTTCAAATAAAAGTTGCTTTGATTTGAATTGCGCATCTTTTAAAAATATTCTTATATCTACAGTATGTTGCATTTTCACGTGGCAGGAAAATGTCACTTTTTTTTAAATGGCACACCCTGTATTTTTTTCTCTTAATGTATCGACCAACCATATTTATATCTCGCCTGAAATTTTTTTTAATATCGGGATGTGCGGTTGCCAAGTTATTAATTATTTTGTCAAAATTTGGTACAATTCAAGGTCGGACTATAATATTCATAACTAAGTTATTCTTCAAAAAAGGAAAAATTTATTTCGCGAATAATATTACCCTAATGTCGTGTTACTCTACAAAAAAAAACTAAGTGATTAATTTTATACCGAGTGTTTAAAATGAGAATTCAAACTTAGTGAACTTTAAATAGAATTTATACGAATATTTTAAATGGAACACCCTGTATTTTTATTTACCATCAAATTCTCGACAAAAAACCCTATTCAACGGTGTATTATTTCCTGGTATTAATTTTTGTACTTTTGTTAATATTTACGATTTTTAAAATTTCACGTAAAAAAATTTGTTACAATTAATTTTTATTTAATTATTATTACAAAATACCGTTTAAATAGTTGTTATCAACGCAAAAGAACAAAACTCAAGTCCTGTGACTATCTTAATTTCTAAATAATTAAAACAAAATTTTTAGTAAACGGTATTTCTCGAATTTTTAATAAACGGTGTTTCTCGAAAATTAAAAGAGAAAATAAATACAATATCTCTCATTAAAGTAAATGTTCAAAATGTCTTCCACTTTGATCAATGCACTTTTGAAGCCCAACCCTAAATAATCTCACATTGTTTAAAGTCAAAGGAGTAATCGGTTGAAGCGCCTCTCGAATTCAAATTTTCATGTCATCTCGTGTTGTGGCAGCTGTTTGAGATGTAACAGTTCCCATAGATAGTAATCCATAAAGGTAAGGTCCGGTGACCTTGGCGGCCAAGGAACAGGGCCTCCTCTACTTTATTAGGGTACAGTAAATCCAATTCTCGCGCGCACCTCTAACTGTTGTTTTGTTTTAATTATTTAGAAATTAAGATAGTCACAGGACTTAAGTTTTGTTCTTTTGCGTTGATAACAACTATTTAAACGGTATTTTGTAATAATAATTAAATAAAAATTAATTTTAACAAATTTTTTTACGTGAAATTTAAAAAATCGTAAATATTAACAAAAGTACAAAAAATAATACCAGGAAATAATACACCGTTGAATAGGGTTTTTTGTCGAGAATTTGATGGTAAATAAAAATACAGGGTGTTCCATTTAAAATATTCGTATAAATTCTATTTAAAGTTCACAAAGTTTGAATTCTCATTTTAAACACTCGGTATAAAATTAATCACTTAGTTTTTTTTTTTGTAGAGTAACACGACATTAGGGTAATATTATTCGCGAGATAAATTTTTCCTTTTTTGAAGAATAATTTAGTTATGAATATTATAGGCCGACCTTGAATTAAGAGAAAAAAATACAGGGTGTGCCATTTAAAAAAAAGTGACATTTTCCTGCCACGTGAAAATGCAACATACTGTAGATATAAGAATATTTTTAAAAGATGCGCAATTCAAATCAAAGCAACTTTTATTTGAAACTTTTTTCTGTATCTTCAACCCATATTGAGTTATCCACCGATTCCGGAGCAGTGGGACACCCTGTATATCAAGATGTTAATTCTCCGATAGGAGGTGCTAATTCCCCACCTCAAATATTATTACCTCACTAGAATGTTGATTTTTGATTGTACAATTATGTTTTTGGTAAAGCCTTGCTATGTACTAGGCGAAACGTTAAACTTTATTTAAATATAACTTACTGGCATTTATACAGTGTGTCTACTTAAGTTGGCAATATATGGGAAACTTTTTTATTGTTAATTTTACGAAAAAAAGTTATTCTTTATAAAAAGTTCTGCATGTTCTAAAATCTAATATGCAATCATCAGATATTAAATTTTTTCAGTCGTGTACGCGGTTTGTCAAAAAATATGAATTTTGCTCAAGAGTAAAGTACCTTTATTTTTGACAATATCGAAAATTGTTATTAGAAAAAGTTGATCAGTACTAAAAACTACGTTTAAATATTCAATTATATCCTGCTACTTAAAAATTTTTTTTTTACAACTTTTTCTCAAATACTGATAAATATATAAATAAATACTGATACGATTTCCGTTCCGTTCAGAAACCTCACTGTCAAACATTTTTTGCGATAAACAAATCATTTGTTTATCATTACATCCTAGATTTCACGTAACTACACTTAATTTGCATTGTTAGTGTAGATAATAATAATAATAGGAAGTGCCTTATAAAGAATTTAGCCGTTTATTTCTTCATCCAACCCATGTTTGTAACTTGTAAGTATGTTTCATGAAAAGTAAATAGTTTGAAATTATGGAATACGGCCGGTTTGCGCTCGACCGTTTTGCGCTCTTACCCAAAATCGACCTACCTTATTATCTTCGAGCAACCGATTTGCGCTCTAGTGTATTATAATTTTAAATTCACACTATAACATGTATCAAAATGTAAGATAAAAGAAATAAAAAAAAACATCAAATTACAAAAAGAATTATGCCATCCTATTGCTTGTTTCAATTAAAAAAATACAGGGTGGCCCAACGAAAAGGTAACAGACGGGTTTCTGGCCAGAGGGAATTTTTTTTTGGAAAACGCAAAAACACGTCAATTTTTATATCAAGGGGGACAACTTTCGCCATGATTTTCAACCTGAAGTGATTTCATCCCTTAGTGCTGTGAGAACAACCCCTAAAATTTAAATATGGATGATGGGGCAAGTGATACGTCATTTGAAAGGTCTTTCTTTTCTGATTTCAGTGCACTAGTTTTTTTTATATTTTTTTTAATTTTAACCAAAAAAATTGAAGCACCAAAATGGAAAATGAGGAAAGAGATTGAGGCATTTAAAAACACAAAAAAGCTCGGACAGGTCAATTGTTTTTTTCTTAGAGAAGCTAGGTACTTTTACTGATATTTGACAACATTGTTTCACCCCTTGGGTACAGGGTAAACAACCCTTAAATTTTTAAATAAAAACAAGGGTTAATTTTTTCTTGTGCTAATTAATGAAACCAGTTTATGCAAATTCAACCCTTATTTTAATAAATTTTCGAAGTGTCTGCCTTCAGCTTCCATGTAATAATACAGATTTTGATTAACTCGTTCCTCCTGATCTCACCCCATTAGATTTTTTATGGGGTCATGTAAAGAGTAAAGTTTTTTCCACTGGTCCGGAATCTTTAGAGGAGTTACGTGACCGTATAGTACATGAATGCCGCCTGATCACTCCTGAAATGTTGCAAAATGTACGGGAACGATTTAATGAAAATTTGTACTATTGCATGGAGATGAAGGCAGGGACTTCAAACATGTATTAAAATAAGGGTTGAATTTGCATAAACTGGTTTCATTAATTAGCACAAGAAAAAATTAACCCTTGTTTTTATTTAAAAATTTAAGGGTTGTTACCCTGTACCCAAGGGGTGAAACTATGTTGTCAAATATCAGTAAAGTACCTAAGAAAAAAACAATTGACCTGTCCGAGCTTTTTTGAGTTTTTAAATACCTCAATCTCTTTCCTCATTTTCCATTTTGGAACTTCAATTTTTTTGGTTAAAATTAAAAAAAATATAAAAAAACTAGTGCACTGAAATCAGAAAAGAAAGACCTTTCAAATGACGTATCACTTGCCCCATCATCCCTATTTAAGTTTTAGGGGTTGTTCTCACAGCGCTAAGGGATGAAATCACTTCAGGTTGAAAATCATGGCGAAAGTTGTCCCCCTTGATATAAAAATTGACGTGTTTTTGCGTTTCACAAAAAAAAATTCCCTCTGGCCAGAAACCCGTCTGTTACCTTTTCGTTGGGCCACCCTGTATATACTTAACTAACCTTTAACCTAAGCGCTTTAGTGACAACCTACGCTTAGCTTGGAATTTCTTTTAACTCTCAAACACCGTTTTGTGTCATCCTATTGTTTTTGTTTCAATTAAAAAAATATATACTTAACTAACCTTTAACCTAAGCCTAAAACTGTAACCCGGCTTTACTTGTTAACTAACAAAATTGTCATAATAAGATTCCAAATACGATTTTTCTGTCTTTTCATTCAAAAATAAAAATATATTATTATATTACATATTATTAAAACAATATTTCTACGCCTCGGCGCCCAAATACCCAACGCCCAATTGGGGGTGCCCAAATGTCTCAGCGGTCAAAAGGCAGCGCCTAAACGGCCGCGCCTAAAAGTCCTGCTTCGATCCAGCGATACTGGACCTTGACGTCACCGTATAGCAATATTGTGTTACATTGAGTCTTTCTGTTTAGATATAGATGTATGATTTTTTAAAGAATGTGTTGAGATTGCAGTTTGTAATTTTGCATTTCAATTCAACTTCTAAACAGTCCTTTTTATTTAGTTCAGTTCAGTTAAACCTTCAACTTTGAATCTAGATCTACTCTCGGAAAGTTACGTCTTTTATTCCGCGGCTACCTTTGCTGTGTACCTATTTTGATCATTTTGTAATAAAGTACGTTTTGAAATGACTAACCAAGGCAATATTAAAAACAGCGAAGACGTGGTAAATGTTATTATTGAAAATCGTGTTGCTTGAAGACATAATTTACACTACAAATTTACGAAGACCTCGTCCTGATTTAAGTAAATCTCTGATTAATTTAGGAAAACCAAATAGAGCATGCTCATTTGTGGTACCAGAACTGCCAGTGGTTGTGCGGTAGCACGAAAAAAATAAATTGTTCCAGCTGTAAACTACATCTTCTAGGTAAACAAAACATTGTGGATGTTTTAGATAGTGCACGTGTTAATGAAATAAAAAAGTTTAATGAACAAGTTCTTGAAAATCGTGAAATACTTACAAGAATATTAGACATTATTTTATATTTGTGCAATCAGGAACTGCCATTTGGAGGACATAACGAAAGTCAATCTTCATTAAATAGGGGTAATTTTTGAGAATTTATTATCTGTGTTTAGTAAACGGGACCCACTTTTAAAACAATTATAAAAAACGATAATGATGTGAAATCGGTGTTTTCAGGGACTTCAAAGACAATTCAGAACGAATTACTTAAATCTCTTCACAATGGTTTAAATAAGAACATCAGTCGTGAAGTTGAAACGTGACTATTTTTCGTGGCAGATTAACGAAACTACCGATATAACCACTTCGTCCCAGCTATCTATAATTTTTAGATATATTAAGGGTGGTACCGTTTTATGGGATTTTTTGACGTGAGTTCTCAAAGAACGTCAGAATGCTTATTTCAATTTCTAAATACGACGTTTGTTAAATTTAATTTCACAGAAAAGCTCATAGCACAAACATATGATGGTGTTGCAGTTATGGCTGGCCATTTTAACGGATTACAAGCCAAAACAAAAAAACAAAACAACACATTTTTTACTAAATCTAGTAAACGCACGGTTATATTAGACGAAATGTGCCGCCAAAGACTTCCAACTAACGCCCCAATACGATGGAACTTTACATCACGAGCTGTACTTACTGTTTCTTCTATTAGACACAAATTAATCGATGTTTTCGCTAATATTATAGAAAGTGGCGATTTTGATAATACAACTTTCCGCGAAGCGCTAGGATTGAAAAATGTTTAGAAGATTATGATTTTATATTTTGCTTAGAAACTTTTAAATTAATTTTTGAGCAAACTGACGTAGTGTTTTCGATATTACAAAAAAGTTTACTGACACGGCTTACACTAGAAATCGCTTGCAATCGCTTTTGATCATATTAAAAGAATTCAGATCAAATCAAAAAAGTTTTGACGAAATTTATGATTCTCTATCAATATCAGACGATATAAGGTTTTGAAAAAGAAGAAAACTCGACGACTTACCAGATAAACGATAGAATTACAGAGCAATATTTTTTGAAATTGTGGATGCTATAGTACATCAAATTGAAATTCGATTTTATTAGTAAAACTTAGTTTTTTTGATTTAGTAAATGTATCTAAGTTTAAAGATTATACAGGGTGATTCGAAAATGGCGCATAAGCTCTTCGGTACGTTATAGGGAATAATAATTGAAGTGTAGGAAAATTAGTAAAAAAAATCTTAGCCGCTAATTTGCCCAGAAATGAAGAAGTTAAGTTGAGACCTCAACTTTGAATTCATGCGGATTTTGTAACTTCTCATCATTTCATATAATAATTTAAGTATTTTTTCATAGTGGGCAATAAAAAGAAATGCTCATATCACCTCATTATTCTGAAATATTAGGTTTCAAATTCGATATTTTGGTACCAAGTCGTTTGAAAAAAATATGTGGCAACGATGCTTGAAACTTTTAATCACCATATCTAAGTAAGTACACTTCTTATGTAGTCCAGTAACCTTGTCGACTGAAAGGGGTGGTACCTTGCGTTAAATCCGGTAGTTCTGATTTTTTGCTAACTTATTTATGATGTTACCCCAATGAATAATCAAGTTTGAGACCTCGAGCGCCGAACGCAACCTTGTCATAAATCGAAAAAACCGCGACATTTTCGACTTTATTTCAGTTTTTGGCGATTTTAAGCCTAAAGGACTAGTTTTTCGATAATACCTAAGCAGTAAGTTTTAAAAGTAGACTAAATTGTCTACAATATGAGACGAAAACTGGCTCTGTAGACCCAATAGTTTCCGAGATAAAGCTTTTCAAAGTTTCTCATTTTTGTCGAACTTCGCAATTTTTAGCAATATTTTAGGCGCCACTCAAGCAACACAGGCGGGCTCTATCAGAGGTTCCTGGAACTACACAGGTACAGGCGTGGTTGGGAGTCACACTGTAGCCTCTCCCTGGGGGTGGATATCGAAGTCACAAGATCTCTGCCCCAAAATGATGTCCAGAGGCGCAGCCCCACAACACCTCTTGTGGATGATTTCTTGCGGTTGCAAGAGGGGTTGTAGAAACGAGTGCAGCTGCAGGAAGACAGGGATGACAAGCTTATCAGCATGGACGAAGTTGGGGGGGGGGGGGGGGGGGCTTGGGGGCTAAGCCCTTCCAAACTTCAATTTAGCCCCTCTAGCTTACCGTGACATCTTAAAAAACTATAGACGTTATACTTCTTCTCATATTATCTGTGGGGATTGACCCCAGATCTGTTCACCTAACTTCGCCATTCTCATCAGTCTGCAGGCACTGCAGCGGAGCCTCCTTGACAACGTACTGGATATTGCAGTAAAAATAGACTTCGATTCCCCAGAAGGCGGCGATCTGTCCGATGTCGACATGGAGGTTGTCTTGTGGGCACAAGACATCGACGATACATCACGATCTCCTGATAGGGACATGCCATCACGATACGATGATCCACATACGGATGAACCTCAACCGGGCCCTTCCAAGAAGGCAAAATTAACTTAATTTTAACATCCCACCATAAAACGTACAGAGCTTCGATAATATAACAGGGGATATTTCAGAAATATGAAAAATGTAAAAGATGGGGAGGGGGGAGTCTGCGTACTCCTCAAACCTCTTTAGAATACACTACAATATAATTGAGGATGGGGGCCCGAAGAAATAGGATCAAAATTCGTTCAGAACAACAAATTATTGCTAAAAATTGCGAAGTTCGACAAAAATTAGAAACTTTGAAAAGCTTTATCTCGGAAACTATTGGGTCTACAGAGACAGTTTTCGTCTCATATTGTAGACAATTTAGTCTACTTTAAAAACTTACTACTTAGGTATTATCGAAAAACTAGTCCTTTAGGCTTAAAATCGCCAAAAACTGAAATAAAGTCGAAAATGTTGCGGTTTTTTCGATTTATGACAAGGTTGCGTTCGGCGCTCGAGGTCTCAAACTTGGATTATTCATTGGGCCAACATCATAAATAAGTCAGCAAAAAATCAGAACTACCGGATTTGACGCAAGGTCTGAAGTATAAGGTTACTGGACTAATGTTTTTATCAGTCACTGTCATCTGCTGTCATCGATTGTCAACATTACCATCATGTATTCCAATAACGAGTACGCAGATATGTTCTTAGTTTTAGGCGAATGCCGTAATAATGCCAACAGAGCTGCAAGACTTTACGTTGAACGATACCCCAATAGAAGACATCCAGATGTGAATGTGATTAGAAGATTGGAGCAAAGGGTTAGAGAAACTGGAAATGTAATACCTAATGCAGGTCCAGATCGCGGACGTCCACGAAACGTGTTGAGGCCTCTGATAGAGGAAGAAATTCTCGAGATCTTAGAGCAGCAACCAACTCGCAGCACAAGAAGTATTGCTCAACAAGTTGGAGTTTCGCAGAGTAATTGCACAAAATTTATCTGTAGTCAAGGTTATCATCCGTACCACTACACCAAAGTTCAAAGCTTGCTACCAAACGACTTCGAGCAGCGTGTAAATTTCTGCAACTGGTTACTGCAACGTGTAGCAGAAAACAATCTTTTTACTTCCCGTGTGTTGTGGACTGATGAGGCCAATTTTACAAGAGATTGTTGTTTTAATCAACATAATAGTCGTTATTATGGACTAGAAAACCTATATTTACCCTTTGAACACCGTCATGAACAACGGTTTAGCGTGAATGTGTGGGCTGGGATTTTGGGAAATAATTTGATCGGACCAATAATACTGCCCCATCGCCTAAATGGAGAGAATGTTTTGGATTTTCTTCAAAATCAGCTACAAGAACGTCTCGAAAGTGTCGCTCTTGCGGCTGCTGTTAGACGGTGCCCCTGCTCATTTTGCTGGCCCAGTGAGAGTCTGGTTGGATAGAGAATTTCCGGGAAGAATATTAAAGAAGACAATATTAAATTTAAAGTTATGATGTTTTCTGAAAAAGGTAAATGAGGGATATTCTGCAAAAAAATTAAGAGTGATGGATACCAAATCGAACAGAAGCCTTACCCTTACACTTTACTTAAAAAGCTGTGTCTAGAATATAATAATTCCTTTTACTTTTCCTTTTTAAGAAAAACCTTTACAAAACCATTACATTTTTTTTCTTGTCAACAACTGTTTCTACGGTGATACTACTACCCAATCATATCTCCACAAAATAAACAAAAAAAATGCCACTGTTCCTATCAAAGAGTATTTACAAAAGAGCAGTTTGAAGGTTTTTTAATGGACGCACCAGATGAAGTACATTTAGGAATAAAGGTAAATTTAAATCAGTTTTAATTTTGTGCTCTCCCAATGTAATATGATTTATTCAGATTGTTTTATTAATCGGAGTAACCGGCACATGCAGATGTGACGAGATTATGAAAATGAATATACAGTGTGTCCCCGGATAGGTGAAACGACTCTTGTGAAAGATAAAAAATTTTCGATATAAAATTTCATTGTTTGGGGTTCAGCCCTGCTTAGTTAAAGACTAATTTATGGCATAATTTTAGTTTTCTAAAATCATGTATGCCTTGGATTTTTAAAAAAATCTGATTTTTGGTTCTAGTAAAGGGGCCGGGACACTACGCCGAATGCCCACAACGCCGACACGATTTTTTGATAGCCCATATCGCCGACTAGGTACACTACGCCGACGGACACTACGCCGACTGTGCCCACATCGTCGACAAGTGTACAAGGGACACAACGCCGACCATGCCCACATCGCCGACGGACACTACGCCGACAGTGCCCACATCGTCGACAAGTATACAAGGGACACTTCGCCGAATTTTTATTTTAATTGCAGAATGCAAAATGCAAAACTTAAACGTTGATTGCCACTAAAGCGCCTAGGTTATTTGCAGGTTTAGTATATTTTTTTTCAATTGATACTTTTTCATAGTCAAGTGCAACATTTAATTACGCAAATAAGTTGTTTAAAAATAATGATATTACGTTAGGTAATTGCAATTAAAATTGCCGGCGTTGTGTCCACAGAGAAACATTCGGCGAAGTGTCCCTTGTACACTTGTCGACGATGTGGACACTGTCGGCGATGTGGGCATGGTCGATGTTGTGTCCCTTGTACATTTGTCGACGATGTGGGCACTGTCGGCGTAGTGTCCGTCGGCGTAATGTCCCTAGTCGGCGATATGGACCATCAAAAAAGCGTGTCGGCGTTGTGGGCATTCGGCGTAGTGTCATATGCCCCTAGTAAACTACCTTTGTTAGTGAAGATATAAGATATATAATTTGATTAACAAAAGTTGTTTAGAATCATGAAAGAGTCCTATTTCTAGAATTCCAAGCACCTAGGCCAACGTTGATGTTTTGGCAATTTACAATAATTTTTATCTGATAGTTTAATATTGTTTATCGCCAACCGGCAATAGATCCATGCATTACCATAGCGATTTTCGGAAGTAAACAAACACTTTATCGTACTGTAAAAATCATACCTATTTTACCTGCCGCTAATAGTTATCAATATACCCATGACTGTATGACAGACATCGTTTGTCGCTGTCACGGCTCCAACAGTAAAAGTTTTGTCGCGAATTATTTATAAAAAAGTATTTTTACGGTTGGCGATAAAAGTTTGTATGCACCACGTCAGTAAAGTGTCTTTATCAAACTCGCCTGTTACTCGCCTCGCTCGCTTCACTCGCTCGGCTCATAATCTCAGGCGCGTTCGATAAAGACTCACTTTACTGACTTGGTACATAAATAACTATTATCTCCGGATAGGTGATATGACTCTTGTAAAAGCGATAAAATTCTAAATAAACAAAATAAATAAAAGAATTTCTTTAACCCAGTTTATTACTATGAATATTAAAAGATAACACTCAAATTATTAGCTATTACAAGTTACTGGCTTAACACTGATAAGTTATAATGAAACAGTCAGTTAATACTCAGATTAAAAATATGCCTCTACTAAGCCTCCTCCTAAATTTGCGCAGTTTTCAATATGATTCCGGAATTCTCCAAAAGCTGCCTGTATTTGTTCTATAGGAATTGATCGAACTGCAACTGTTATTCTGCGTTTTAAAATTTCAGTGTCATTCGGAATGTGTTCTTGGTAAACTATTTGTTTTACCCATCCCCATACAAAAAAATCCATTACTTATCGAAAGGTCTGGAGATCTAGCCGGCCAAGATGGTCACGCTCATTCTCCCGAACCATCTTTCAACAAACTGATTATTAAGTCAATCAGTAATCATTTGTGTGGAATGGGCAGGGCAGCCATCCTGTTGAAAGTAATGCGAACGTCGAATATTTAATGAAAGTTCGTCAACAAACCTTTGCAGAATTTGTAAGTAAGTTTGCTGATTTAATCTTCCTTCAATAACAAAGGGTCCAATAATTCCTAACTCGTATGAGACGGCACACCAAACATTTAGTTTTCGAAAATACTGCCTTCTTGAGTTAACTACGTAATGGGGATTGTCTCTGCTCCAATATCGACAGTTTTGCGAAGATGGAACACCATTTGTTGTGAAAGTACATTCGTCAGAAAAAATTATTAGTTTATGGAAATTTCTGTTTTCTAAAATTAGCTCCCCTAAAGACAAACAGAACTGCAATCGCCTAGCTTCCAAAGTGTGGCGAAATTTGGCTTTATACGGATAAAATTTGTTATAGTCTGTAAAATGAATGTTTGCGGTTTTCGGCTTAGCGCTTTATTTGACGTACACATTCGTAGTTTGTATCTATTTCGTTCTAACACACAATATTTGGAAATAAAGAGAATGGAATGCTACATTATCGTCGCCACGGGTGGTGAACTAAGACAGACACTATACGTTTAAAACATCTGTATTTCTCTCTTTAAAGCCTGTTGTAATCCTTCGACAGTGGTATTCAAAAGTTATTTTCGCGTGTTTGTAACAACTACTGAAAATATGTTATATTTCTTCAATTTATATAATAATAAATTATATTATTATATTTTCAATTACGTTTTAATTATAATTAATTATAACGGAAGTAATATCCGAACAAGATCTTCACGTGAGGGCAACACGTGTGAAAACTCAAGATGGTCTTTTCTTCAGACCAGTCCAACGTTTATATCGGATGGAAACTTCTTCTGCTGAGGATACCCAAGTATTAGGGGCTATTGTCAAAAGCGAATTTATGGATCTTGACTTGACTGAAGTTCTTCACCCAGATGAAGAAGGTGGGAGTATGTTGCATGTCGAGAAGTTTGATAGAGTAAAATAATTTAGTGGGATTATGTCAGTTTTTGTTTTTGAAAATTAAGTGTGCAATTTTTACTAAAAGTCTTAATTTCGTCTATTATATCGATAAGTTTATTTTTTTATTCGAAGATTATACAGGGTGTCCCGGGACCAATGAGAAAAAAGTCAGCAGCGTGTAGTCTGAGCCAAAATAATGTTAGTACTTCATATAAACTTTTTATTATTATAAAATTTTTCGCATTAAGTGCTGTAAATATTACCCAAACGGCTTATTTTATCGAATTCCAACAAGAGTACCTTTTCGTTAGCTTAATGCGTGGGGAATTCATTTTCGATAATTTCATACAGAGTGTGCCATCTCTGCAAAATTTTTGGATCACTAACCATTGCGAGTAGTACGTCCCTGGCTTCACGGCACTACTGTAAGTCTGTTTGCCTTTCCAAAATAAACATACACGTACGTTATAGTTACGCGGAAAATTTTATAAAGATCAAATAACCAGTACAAAAATAAAAAATAAAAAACAAATTCAAAATTCAAACTTTGGAGGCCTATAACTCGAAAACGAGGACCTGCAAAGAAAAAGTTTATGTGAAGTACTAACATTATTTTGGCTTAGACTACACGCTCCTGACTATTAGTCCCGGGACACCCTGTATAAGACGGGTAGTCTTAGAATAGATCTCGTAACAAATAGTATTACAGGAAGGAATGGTTTCAACAGTTAAAGGCACAACCAGGTCACCACGTTTGTAGGGTTCAAAAGTGAAGTAACGTTAATAGTAATTTTCGCACACACCTTTCAATACAAGAAGTATTTTAAATAAAAAAAAAGTTTCCATGTCCTTAAAATTAATTTTGGTTTTGCACTCCTTCAGCGACAATTTGCTTGTTTATGTCCTACATATATTGAGAACGTAACCCTAATTTGGTAACTCGCAGGTTTATTTCAGAACGTTCGTTTTCATAGTAACGCTAGTCACACGTCTGCAACAAATCCAACCTCTCGTACCGAGCTTAATGATTCGAGGTCCTAAACCAATTTTGGACTGATGGCTTGTTTCTTGTTTGTGTTCTTGCATCAGCTTGCGTGACCACTACAGACATTAAGAGCCTGCGGTTGGACGGATAATGTTGTTACAAGGCACTCTAAATACCCTTTCTTAATTAAGAAGCCAATATAAAGTCTAAGATAAATGAATACAAGTTTATGAAAATGTAAGGGCAAGAAATTCATAGTGCATGTTAAGAATTCCAACTGACATTTTATGCCTAGATAACTTTAAACGCAATTCACTTTTTAATGTTTACATCGTTACCGTAATTTTAAATTTTAACATTCGCCATGTATGTCATCGAAATTATATCATCTTAATTCTGCTGGCAAGTTTTCAACCAATATGGTTGTATATTAATAATGCAAATAGAGGTCTACAAAAATTTACATTTTAATATAACAGTTAAATGATAACAAATAACAAGATCATTTTTCATTCAGCTGAATAGAACAGCAGGATTTAAGGATTTCTTATAACGAATGTGTAGCTGAATTTGGGACATTTATATTATTCGTGTACACAAAATTGGTTAGTTCACGTTGCGAAACCACGGGAAAGGCTAAATGAAATATAAATCTAATAAAAAGACATTAAAAGGGGTCTGAACAGAATCATGTTCTCCAGTTTAACATGCTCATTAATCAGTTCTCGATAAATGACGCTTACTATCGTAAGAAATGGCATTTTCTTCACCGAAATTAACGTACAAACTCTTATTAAAAAAAAAACAAACTTTAACAAACGAAAATCTAATCGAATTCGTTACAGTTTTTGAGAACGAACCTACAAACTACTTAAATTAACAGAAATATTAATTAATTGTGATTATGTGATAAGTACACCGGATTACAACTTAACAAAAAAAAACAGAAAACAAGCAGAAAAAAAAGTTGGAAAATTAGGAAGATAGGTTTGGGTATTCCACTGAAGGTTTCGAACTACATTACTAAATGAGATAGAGACATCGTAAAGTCAAGTTCTTGACTAAGAATTGTATTTCATGTTTTGACAATACGCACCAAAGGAGAGTTCATATGGAAGTATGTATGTATTTGTTTTGTTTGATCATGCGAAAAGAGAGAAATAATTCTCGTGAGACGTGGAGTAACTTTTGTGCATGGGGTTGTTTCTTTAGTTCTGGCAACAATAGTATGGAATCCAAATAAAACTAGGGTTGGTAATTCTGTTTATTGCACGTGTAGTTTAAGTGCCTTGCGTCCATCCGAGTATATGGACCCCCCCACTTCACGTAACACTGAGCCGAACGTTGGTTAGCAGTTGAGATCTAGGCGGCGCAGAATAACCTAGTAAGTACAATACGATGTTTTCAAAGCGGGAGCAGAGAATCTGGTTGAAAATTGAATGTGTTAGAGGTAGAAACAGACGACAGTGTCATCAAGGATTGCGAGAGGTTTGTGGTGTGGTCCAGATGCATTGTCGTACCGAACAGTGGCAAGATGAGTACAAGCCTTTAAAAGACGCGAAAATGCGTCACATATGCCTAGATCTGGTCATCCACCGGTTAGTGAGAATGACATGCAGACAGTGTTCGCATTAATGGAAGTGGATGGGAAAGAGTTAGCCGCAGATACTGGATTGGCACTTTTTACTCTGCATCGAATCCTTAAAATCCGCCTTGAGATGCGAAAAATTGCTTCTTCACGATGGGTTCCACATGAGTTATCGGAGATGCAGAAATTTCTTAGATATGAACAAGGCCACCTAAAACAGAAGGCCGGTAACTGCATCCCCTCTCCTGCTGTGACGTCACGATTGCCGATCCATTTCGGTATAACAGCAATATTGCCACGTGCTTAATTTGAGTGTTTATAGCTGTTTCAGTCAGTCGTGAGGGCTTGAACGCAATTGAAGTTGAAGAATTGTGTAAATAACCTTAATTATTTCACTTTACCACGTGGGCAATGGCTTGGAGTGAACAGACACATACACACACAAGCGTTTAACTTCGCATTTGCTCTAAAAATCAACCCTCAATTGATTTCCTTCGAGCCGCGCCTGGAACTGAATAGTTTTGCGACTATTTTGCCCACTGACAATCGTATTTGCACGCGCATCTAGATCTGTGCAGGCAAGAATTAACACTTGTATCTCTGTGCATGGGGCGCTTAATTCACTTAATTCACAAATGTTCAAAAGTTCTCGGCCTTAAATAACAGTTGGTAAAACGTACTTGTAACATTTTAGATGCGTACCTTGCTGCCGAAGCAATTACAAAAAACGTAAGATCCTAACATTAGAACCAAGGAGATTTCCAAAAGGAAGAAATAAACTGACCGCTTGGTAAGAGAAAAGGGTTCAATTAAAGATTTAGATTGTTTTAAAATATACTACAGCACTACAGGGAGCAACTTGCGTCAATCGGCATTACAGATTTTCACGTAAAAATTGTTAAAGACTTTGTATGCTTTTTTAAAACACATTGTCGGTTTCAGTTACAAATTACCGCACAACTTTACTTTACTAGAATAGATCGTCAGCTGTGACGTCACGTGGTGCAGTTCCACGCCTCTACTAAAGGAGGCCTTGATATGAAGCAGCTGCTTGTACACGCTTGGAGCGCTATGAGAGGGAATGGATCGTTGAATTTTTCTTAAGTCTTGATGTATCTGGGCGAAAAGTTATGATCCACTGTTGAAACGTCAATCGTCCGAATGCTTAAAGCTGTCGTTCCCCCAAGGGAGACCGTACTATTGTTCGTTTCTGCAAGATAATATGCGAGCATCGTTAAGAAGCACCCGATGACACTTCATGGATATTCCATCCATTATTCTGCATTACAATGCAAGGGTGCATGTAGCAGGGGCGGTGTGTGATTTGTTCAATCGCTGGGATTGGGAGGTACTCTACCACCCTCCATACTCTCCTGCGACTTTACCTCATTTCTAAGCTGTGGGAACAAATTCAGAACAGTGGACGACATTCTGAGTGCAGTTCATCGGTCTCTATACGTACCATCCAGAGATTAGGTAGTGCTGACGACATTTGGCGGCTCCAACCTAGCTGTACGAATGTTGCAATGTCGCTCAATGATCGAGCAGGCTATTAAGCAGAAGAGACCGGGGTCGAGTTGTTACTTTCGATCACCAAAATCACCCATTGGAATTTCCGTTACTTACTATCGGAGTAAAAATGCAAGGCCTCTGATTTTAGAAGCTTGTATCTCAGTAATTAGCAATCATAATTTAATGAAATAAAGTGCATTTAAAAGATCATTTATTCCTACAAAAAGGTGTACAGTTTTAGATTTTTGCAACACATTGTTAATTTTCTGTATTAATTTATGTGCGAAGAAGCGCTAATTATGACTCAAATCGCACAAACGCTCGACTTTAAAAATTAACTACGGCTATATTATTGAAACTGAGTGGTAGATACTTATATATTT
This sequence comes from Pyrocoelia pectoralis, assembly GCA_036250285.1. Lineage (NCBI taxonomy): Eukaryota > Metazoa > Arthropoda > Insecta > Coleoptera > Lampyridae > Pyrocoelia > Pyrocoelia pectoralis. The sequence continues at coordinate 28,664,185 of CM070075.1, forward strand.
GACAAGTGTATACTTTTTTGTCGGTGTGAGATGCTTTTGAGGCCAATTGGTTTATTAGTTTTAAAACTATAATGAAAAAAACGACATCTTGTGTAACTCAGTACCTGAACGTTCGATATTAATAATATTGACAGTAACATAACAAGGTTAAAGCAATGATATTGTGGTCTAACACGATTCACAAAAATAATGCCATGTATACATGTATTATTTAAAAGAAATTTGGAAAAAAGGATGGATGCTTGCGTTCGCGCGGCGAGGTGCGGTACGGGGTGTAAGATGGTGCCGTATACTATTGCTATGAAGCGCATGTTTTTGTACAATGCTAAAGAATAATCACATTGTTGTGGTTTGCCGCTCATGATTTACGATGTGGTAGATTACCTCTCGCGGGTATATGTGCGTCTTTCTTTTGCGATAATTATAACATTTACTTTGAATTACAAGAAAACAAATTTTGTTTTCAATAAAGCAATAGTGCAGCTCGATTTGAGTAATACAAATTTAGCATTTAAAACAAGAATTTTTTCTTCAGTTACCGTATATTGCAAAATAGCACATTTTCGATTAGGGCTTATAAAACCAGTTAATTATATGAATAATTAATATTTATTTGGCTGTCGACATTTCAGAAGTATGTGTGCTACAATATTTGTAAATTTGGTAACAATTTATGAAACAATAACAATTTTATGATAAGTTAAAACTGACCGTCAGCCAGGAAAATACTAAATACAGCGTTTTTATTGCTGTTAATTAAAATAGAAGTTAAACAACTGATTCTACCAATTTGATTTTTACACATGTTAAACATATATAAATGACTAATGTACTGCCCAAAAATGAAGAAATTTCACCCCCCAGTTTCTTCGTTATGACCACTTAAAGTCAGAGGCCTTGCATTTTTACTCCGATAGTAGTACTTACCGTAAAACAGGTTTCAAATGAATTACTCTGGTGGTTACTCAGAAAAATTCAAACGATCCATTCCCGAACATACGTGCAGTTTATCGCCAGTGACAACTACTCTACATGAACTAATTAACTCGCTTCGTTGTGATAGTTTTATTTTTTATAGAACAGAGTGCATTTTTAATGCGGAGGTGAAGATTTCAAGTTGGCCAATACAGTGTCTTTGTACATAAGAATATTGAAAATAAATTCCTTACTAACTTTACTGTATGAAACCTAATATTACAATGTAACAATTGGTTTAAGTATATAACTTTTTTCACATTAATTAATTAATTCAAAGGCCGTGTGGATAAGTGAAGATTCGTTCTATTAAATACATTGGTCGCAAAAGACGATGAACTTTTATAAGCGGTGTTTATTTATAATAAGAAAAGCTCTATCATAGAATTTATTGTAACTTAAGTTAACCACCAGCGTCAAGTAAATATTACCTCGCATTTATGGTTTCTTTGATATTCGATCTCAGTAACGCCACTTTCTAAGATGAGTTAGCACTCGAACATGCAGCGCTGATTGTGTTTAAAAGAAAAATGAAAATGTTTTTAGTTATTCCCCCCCTAACAGATGTTACATGTTAAATTAATTTCTCAAATTAGAACAAATTCCTAAGAAAATTAATTACAAAATCAAAGGATGTTTTAAGTTAAGGGCGTTAATTTTAACGATCTCTTGTAATGGAAAAGTTTTACGGAAGTAATAATCGTGCTTAATTAGCTGCGTATCAACAGATCGTAATTCTCGCCATCTATGTTTTACAAGAAGATAAATGGAAAAGTTTTAACTGTTTTCTTTTTAGGTTATATTATCACATTAATTCAATTTAAATGGGACATTCGGTCAAAGTGGCTGAATGAAAGCAAGAAGTGTGAATTTGACCTGTTAACTCGTTACCTTAACTAATTTTAGTCTCTGAATGCGGATTTCCGGTGGAGATTACATCTGTTCCTGACTCGGCACTTAATCTTTGTGAACGGCTATCTTATGACAACTCCTAAATTATTACAAGGTTCGCACAAATTGTTCGTTGGGTCGAATAATCCACCGCTTGTTCGAAATTGCCCTTGTAGCCCTGATCCCCTTTTATGTGTAAGCTGTTCTTTTTTTGCACGAAAATAAATTCTGCAAACTGTACTATCCTTCTAATTCGGTACAGTTTTTGTGTCGAAAAGTTAAATTAATTTTTCGACGCAACAATTTTTGGACATCAACAGGCAATAATCCACATTTGATAAAATTTACATATGAATTTATAACCACCGTAAAATCGGGTACAGTTCTGTAATTATACTATTTTTCGCGTGTCATTTCTGTAAATGATTCACTAGATTAAGCCGGGGCCCATCGTATAATGGCGAGTCCTAATTCCCGACCGGTGTGGACGTAGAATACGATAAAATAAACCCATTATTCCAGAATTTGCCGGGATTAGCAATATAGGGAGATTTGAAACGTTCATTCGATTCGTTGCACTTTTGTTTCGCTTTCGAATACTAGTCGTGATTACTGATTAATGTTAACCTTTTAGTCAAATTATCGGCCGAAATTTTTGTTTCGATTTTCTAAATTTACGCGTAATTAACTCCACTTGGGCTCACGATCCTTACGTTCTAGAAACATCTCGTATCAAAACTATCCTTGTTCATACTTTAGCTGTCATATTAAGATATCCTTAATGCAATTAAATAATTAAAGCTTTACAGATGACGCAGAATTTAAATGTGTTTCAGTATTTAAACAAATTGTATTCCATTAGCTTAATCGCAAAATGGTTGATTTTGTTGCTTTATCTTCTTCTAAATTCAGCTCCTTCGTTTTGGTAAAGTTTAATTGACCTAACGCTTTCTAGTTTTTGTCTGGTCTAATTTCCGTTTATTACAGAGAGCGTCATTTACTCTTTAGTTTATTTCGTTTTTTGGCACAGTTCTAAAGCTTTAAAAGCCGTATATTCTATGAAATTATCGATTTTGTTTAAATACGACGATAAACAACTTAATCCTTTAAGATTTTTCTAGCGGAATCGTGATTTTTAGTTTTATAACTTTCGATACCGGTGCTACATAAAACGAAAGGTATCGATTATTGAAGCTGTTCGGCGAATTGTTATAACCTTTTAGGGAGAGGGAGAAATGAATACAGGGTGTTACAACGATTTTGGGGTAGAAAATTACGCCTATACTGACGATTTAAAAAAATTCTTATAACAGATTATTTTAGCCGACAACGAGGAGTATCTTGCAAAAATGGGTTACGTTTAATTTTTGTTCTTTACCAATTGTAAGTAAAAGTTCTAGCCAGCCTTTGGCTATAATTTTCAGTTTTCAAATTTTAATTAAGTTAAACGGTTCTTGAGCTACACCCTAAAAAGTAAAAATTTGGAGAATTGCTATATTGACCGCCATTTTGAATTTAGAAACAAACGAAAAACGGCATTTTACTTGTAACCATGTCTACTAACTTTACACCAAGGGAAATTAGTTTGGGTTAAAATTTGAATGTTTGCTCCCAAAATAACGCCCCTAGTTTGGGCCCCTTGGGCCGATTTTGAAGCTTGTTTTACCGATGAAATTTTTTATAGGCCTTAGTTTTAAATTTCATCACAATCGCTCTAGTATAGGTCTTGGATGATTTCGTGAGCGACACGTGACCACGTCGCAGGTAACTATAATTCGTCAAACTTTTATGTAGGCATTAGGCAACTTTCCTAAAAATATCGTCCGTCATTATGAAACAATAAGCACGCGTAATTATGACTGAACATAAGTAAATAAATTACACGATAAATATGAAATTTGTTGATATATGAGAACGAGAACACATTATTTACATTTTGGCGCCTTTTCGAAAGTAAGTCGATGTTTTTATACTTCACTTACTACCAAATTTCATAATTATGGCTCCTCCTACTCGCAGCTACGCGGTGACGTGTCGTTCACGAGATAATACAAGACCTATACTTTAGGCTTCACAGCCACAACGTACCGTTTTGGACTAAGGGGGCTCAAAACGTCGAGATTCATCAAAATGTCGAGTTCGATTTTTTTTCGATTACATTACTTTCTCTATGTGTAATTGTGTATATTATACACGTCATGTGTATATGAACGGGAAAGTAAAAAGGAAAATACAAATGTAAATGTAAATATCTTTTATATGATAGCGCCACCTATGGACAAATCCGCCAAGTGTTGACATTTTGCTATTATTTATTTATTGAATTTTTAAACAATTTAGTGGCTTGCGGTCATTATATTATAGTTTTTCTTAGTTGTCTGTGTAATCCTCGTCGCCACATGTAAAGTTATTCCCACAGTTACTTTTACAACAATTAGTTTACAAGCATTTTATAACTCTACTCAAGACCCCATTTTTAACCTATCTTATCCCCCACACCTGCGACGTCTAAGCCTATAATAATATTACACTAATCATAAAGTACATGTCCATGCCATCTATTACAATATATTACAGTCTGGATAGAGTATCCAAAATAAGGTGTAAAATTCCCTCCAACCTTATTTTAATGTCTATTTCTCCTTTACTTTACAATATGATCGATGTTACTATTTATGGTTAAGGCTAAAAATTAGGCGCAACGTTAAGTTATGGTATAATGTGTTAACGAAGGTATGTAACAGGAAAAATGTTTTTTCAAATAAATGCCTAATACCTTTCTACAATTAGCTGTTATTTTTTTCATTTACGAATAATTACTAAAGTCAGCTACCTAAATTCGTCTTAAATGAGTACCTTTTTAACCATTGGAACCAAGCTGTACCTTTACAACTCTATAGCCTTAAAAGAATGAACGACATCGGCCAACACATAATAAGGTACTCGTACACAGTGGGCCAAATTCGATGTTTTATGGGGTACAGCTTTGCTTTGCTGTCGCTTTTTACTTCCCGAGTACGAAGTAAAAAGGAAGTATTGTATTAGTGTTCCAAAAAAAACTTGACCTATGCAAATTTTTACATATATTTGCGTTTCTGAATACGTAGATTCAAAAAATGAAGAAAAATTCCGTCTGTCGTCTGTAGTCTGACCGTACACATTCCTTGCAACGCTCTAAACTCAGAAACTATTAAAGATATCGTTTGCATTCGGAGCAAGGACGAAAATGCGGATATTACCTTTGATGACGTCACTTCCTGTATAAGCTAAAATGGCGGGACTAAAGTTGCTAGAAGACGCTACACTAACTACACCGTTCTTTCTATTTCATCAGGACCTTAATAACACGTGGTGGTAAGCAAATTCCCTTCAGAGTTTGTGTTTCTTTAGCCCAAATTTGTTTAACAAATTAATTATTTACTCAATAACTTTTTGTAATTCAAAATGGCGACCTCACCTGAATCGGCCATCTTAGACGATCCCGCAGTATTTTCCGTTGTAAAGCTTCCTCCATTTTGGAAAAAGAATGTAAAAGTTTGGTTCATGCAAATTGAATCGCAATTTATCACGCACAGAATTTTTAGCGAGAAAACAAAATTTTATCATGTATTAGGTTGCATAGACCCTGAGGTAATTGAAAATGTAACAGACCTATTAAACAAGCCACTTTCCGATATTCCGTATTCCGACTTAAAACTTAGATTAATTAATGAATTCACTGAATTGGAATCAAATAAAATCAGAAAACTTCTAAATGAATTAGAATTAGGAGACAAAAAACCTAGTTTTTTACTGAGGCAAACGCAAGAATTATCTGGTGGTCAAGTGGTGGTGGTCAAGTGTGATTTTTTGCGAACTCTTTCCTTGCAACGATTACCAAGTAATACTAGAGCTATCCTTGCGGCAAGTTCTGATGGCCTTCAGCAAATAGCCACTATGGCAGATAAAATAATATAAATGGCCACACCTTCTCAATCATACGTAAACCAAATTGGCGAAGTAGATAGATTGAGCAAATTAGAGGAAAGTGTGTCACACCTTGTCGATTTGGTAATAATGACCTGGAAAACCACTAAGCCGTGTTCTCTCGACGGCAGAGAACTATGGCGCGAAACAAATCTGCCGTTTATATACAATAGACCACAATTCTGGTTACAAATTTTTAATAGGCTCAGGCGCTGATGTTTCGGTCATCCCTCCATCTTCCGATAAGATACATCCATCTTCCAACAAAACTTTATTCGCAGCCAACGGCACACCTATAGTTACCTTCGGTGAAAAACTTTTACAACTGGATACAGGTTTACGGAGAAATTTTTCTTGGGTATTCATTGTGGCCCAGGTGCAACAACCCATTTTGGGAGCTGATTTTTTGTCACATTTTAACTTATTATTAGATATGTCTGGCAAAAAACTTATCGATCCTGTAACCACACATTATCAACTAATTGCCATGTTTTTCAAAAGTCATATGACTCCGCAATAAGGTTAATTTCGCCCAATTGTAAAATTTCAAACATTCTAAACAAATTTCCTCAGCTGCTAAAACATAACCCCGATTATAAAACTCCTGGTCACGACATTACACATGTAATAGAAACAACAGGTCCACCTGTAAGTGCTCGTGCCAGACGTTTACCTCCAAATAAATTAGCTGCTTCAAAACTCGAGTTTCAGGAGATGATTAACATGGGCATCTGTCGTCCCTCAAAAAGTCCTTGGGCCAGTCCGTTGCACATGGTTCCTAAAAAGGATGGCTCATGGCGACCATGTGGCGACTATCGCGCTCTTAATGCCATTACAAAACCTGATCGGTACCCCATCCCTAATATACAAGATTTTAATATCGAACTATTCGGGACAAGTATCTTTTCTAAAATCGACTTGGTAAGAGCCTTCCATCACATACCTATAGCCGATGAGGGTATTAGCAAAACAGCAGTCATTACTCCATTTGGTCTCTTTGAATTTGTAGCTATGCCTTTTGGACTACGTAATGCAGCTCAATCTTTTCAGCGATTTATTAATTTTGTCCGGATTGAATTTTGTTTATACCTTTATCGACGACTGTTGTAAAGAATTGTCTTTTCAGTAATTAATACTGCTGATATAATTATATCAGTCGGTTGACAACTCGAATTTTTAGTTCGTAAGCAAACCCTGTTACAATTTGTAAGCTGTGTAATGTTGGTTGCCTACGGTTACTATTGTTTATTTTCCCAAGGTAAATCTCAGTTGGAGACTTTCAATTCTGGTCGTTGATTAAATAACTCGGTGTTTATAAATGTTTATAATGAAAATTATAACAAATAACTAAAATACAATGGTAATTAAATAAATAAATACTTCTTGAATGCGGCCCAAAATCTCATTCGACCTTGTCAAATGGCATCTACTTTGACAGATTGCTTTCTGTAATAAAGATTTAATTTATGTACAATGATTATTAACAATTTATGCGGTTATTTAACGGAATCGGTTAATTCTGGTGGTTGTAATTATTACTCAGGACAGGTATGTAACAATTACAAGTTAAATTGAATAATTAGTCGGTTTTCAGGTTAAGTGTAAAAATATAGGTATCGGTTATCAGGTTTTCTATCGGAACTTATGAAAAAGTTATAACGGTAAGGTATCAATGACCAATGAGCTCGGTTTACAACCAAACGTCAGTTTCAGGTAAACGGATATTCCAAGTCTCGGTTATACTACCGTAACACAGAATATTTGGATCGGCTACACTACGCTCGGTGTTTAACTACCGTACGTGAATGCACCAGGTAATACGGAGATTTATTAATATGCTCGGTGTTCAACTACCGTACATAAAAATACAGGGTTCCTCTGCTCGGTTATACGACCGTACAGAATCAAGTGAATTAAATCAGGAATAATCAGGGTTTTCTGCTCGGTTATACTACCATACAGAAGCGGTTAAATCCGGATAAGCGGAATTCTCTGCTCGGTTATACTACCGCACAGAAACAGGTGAGTGTTAATTCAGAATGTAAGCAAGGATTCGGATTCTGCCTTCAATAATAACGGTGCTCTTCCTTATATTGGTTTTCTTTGTAGGTGGGAGTAATGGTGGGAGAGTTAGAGTGGGAATTCATGCGTGATAGTTCTTGGTAGCGACCCCTTCTGGCGAAAATTACCATTATTTGTGGAATTTCTCCAGAAGTTCTCAAACAAATAATATTATATAATTTCACATCATTACACTGTTTAATTGCCTCAAAATCGGAAGACGAACACCTGCAACATTTACAAATTGTATTTGAAAGATTTAGCAATTATAATATTAATATTAATCTAGGCAAAAGTATATTTGCAGTTTCAGAAGTTCCCTTCTTAGGTTATCTGATCTCTGCGAAAGGTATTAAACCCCTTCCAGAGAGAATTCAGGCAATCTCCAACAAAAGTCTTCCAACAACAGTTAAAGAGTTACGTAGTTTCTTAGGTTTAATTAATTATTATAGAAAATCACTCCCACATACAGCACACATTCAAAGTCTGCTATACAACCTCATTAGAGATTCCAAGAAGAATGACAAAAGAGTCATTCCATGGAACTCACAGTGCATAGATGCGTTTGAAACCATCAAACAAAGTATTGATCAAGCAACATTATTGCACCACCCTAAAAGTGATTGTGTGTTAGTTTTGTCAACTGATGCTAGCGATACTGGTATAGGAGCTTGTTTGCAGCAAGTAGTAGAGAACGACCTACAAACGCTCCCGTTTTTTTCAAAAAAATGAAACTCTACACAGCAAAATTACAGTACGTATGATAGAGAACTTTTGGCTATTTATGAATCAATCAAATATTTCAGGCACATGATAGAAGGTCGCGATTGCAAAATTCAAACTGACCACAAGCCCTTAACATTTGCTTTTAAGCAAAAGCCCGAGAAAGCCTCGCCTCGTCAGCTTAGGCATCTCGATTACATAAGCCAGTTTACCACCGATATTTTATATATACGGGGTGAACAAAATACTGTAGCTGATACTTTATCTCGCGTACAGGCAATTACATCTCCTACCCCAATCAACTATGACAAAATCATTTTCGAACAGCAACAAGATGCCGAGTTAAAAAATTATTTAGACAATCCCCAAACAACATCCTTAAAATTAAAACTCCTACATACTCCTTTCACTGACAACAAAATTTATTGCGATTTATCAGACGAGCGAATTAGGCCCTACATCCCTAAAAGCTCAAGATTTGAAATATTTGAAAATCTACACAACATTGCTTACCCTGGTATCAGTGCCACTTTGAAACTAATTAAAGACCGTTTCGTATGGAACAGTATTAATAAAGACATTAGGACCTGGTCTCGCAGTTGTATTGCCTGCCAAAGAGCAAAAATCAATAAACATACAAAAGCCCCTTTAGGAAATTTTCCCCTCCCGGATCAAAGGTTTGATGACGTTCATATTGATCTAGTCGGATCTTTGCCACCCTGTCGTGGTAACACTTACTGTCTTACTTGTATAGATCGATTTTCTTGCTGGGGAGAAGCTTTTCCAATTAGCGATAGTTCGGCTGAAACAGTTGCCGAAACTTTTTATAATAATTGGATTTGCCGATTCGGTGTCCCTAAACGTATTATAAGTGACCAAGGCCGCCAATTTGAAAGTTTATTATTCAAATCTCTGTCAAATTGAATGGGCACTTTGAAACTTCGTACCACCGCTTACCACCCTCAGTGGTAAAGTCGAGAGATGGCACCGAACACTCAAATGCGCAATAAAAGCACATGAAACATTACGCTGGGCAGAAGTTCTACCCACAATTCTCCTTGGATTACGATGTGTCTCGAGAATGGATTGTTCCGCAACTCCTGCTGAACTACTGTACGGCAACACTATCAGATTACCAGGTGAATTTTTTGAGACTTCCACAACTGCCTGCGATCCAAATGCCTTTGTACAACAACTACGGGAAACGATGCGGAGAATACGTCCATTCGACTCACATCATGCTGCACCCAAAGTGTTTGTGCCACAGAACTTGAAGAATTGTGCTAATGTGTTTGTGCGTAACGATACAGTGCGAAAACCTGTACAACCTCCGTACGATGGTCCGTTTAAAGTTACAATCGCGTACAGATAAACACTATGCAGTGGAGGTTAAGGGAAAGACAGTGAACATTTCAATTGACCGCCTAAAACCAGAATATGTATTAACCTCTGATACTACCGAAGCAACTCCTATGCACGATCATACCTACGCGCGCTGGTACTCGTAGTGCTCCACCCGCTGTTGAACTCGACCATTCTTACTACAAAAAACTTTCGACTAATCGTGTACATAAAACCTTTTCTTTTAGTACGTAAGTTAGTTTTAAGCATTAACTTTTATTGTTGCATATTCAATTGTTTAGGTTAGAATTATTCATTACCTGTAATCATTTTATATATTAAAAGTCTTAAGTTGTAAACATTGATTAAAATACCTACTTAATCAATGGTTGTAAATATTCCTGTTAATCATATTGTTAATAACTACCAAAATTCTGTACATAACATTTTTAATTAGGTTATCATTTTTATTGTTTACATTTTTCTCGTAGCTTCACTACTGGTGGGGGAGTACTGTGGCAACACTGCTACCTCACTAAAATGAAGTTAGCGTTTAGCGTCGACCTGAGGCGGAAGCTCCTCAGCTTCACCATCATTCTGTTTTCGTATGTAGTTGAGAGAACATCACTTTTGTAAACTGCATAATAGTTTTGTACATTTGTTTTGTAACAATAATTAAATATAGTTTGATTGTTATGCGTTAAGACTGAATTTTACTTCAACCTTCAACAACGTGAGTAGCGCACACCCCGATTACGCTACACATGATTATAAAATGTAACCTTACTTCTTTATTTAGAATACGTGTTTTGTGAAATTTTTAAATAAGGGTTATGGAAGATTTTTTGCATTTATTTGAATCTGATGGCGAAGAAGCAATTTGTTTCGTCTTCCAAATAATGTAAGACCACGTAAAGACAATTATAACAAATGGAACGAGCAAGAATTTATTGAAAGGTACCGTTTAAGTAAACAATCTGTGAGGTGCTTTCTTAACAAAATAGAAGGCGATTTACTGCACCAAACTGACAGGTGATTCTTAAATTAAAACCTGTCAAGGAAAAATTTACAATTAATTGTTTTTAGGAATCAAGTGATACCACCAATGCAGCAATTACTATATAGTTGCATTACGTTTGTTTGCAACTGGCTCTTTCTATATAACTGTTGGAGATTGTGCAGGAATACACAAATCAACAGTTGGCAAAATTATGGAGAAAGTTTGCAATGCCATTATTTCACTTCGTGATGAATATGTATTTTTTCCACGAAATCAGTTAGAAATGCAAGTAACTAAAACCAAATTTCATGCAATTGCTCGTTTTCCAAAGGTGGTTTCAGCATTAGATGGTACTCATGTGAAAATTCAATCACCTTGTGGCAATGAGGCTGAAAATTTTAAATGCCGCAAAGGTTACTTTTCATTAAATGTACAAGCTATGCGTAATGCCTCAATGGCTTTCCAAAATGTTGTTGTTCGATGGCCTGGCGCAACCCATGATAGCACAATATTTAATAATTCTAGAGCTTGTGCTAAATTTGAAGCTAGTGAATTTGACAATTGGGGATTCAGGATATCCATTGAGAAGTTACTTGATTACACCAATTCTAGAACCACAAAATGAAGTTGAGGAGTTGTTTAATGAATCTCAAATAAGGTCAAGAAATGTCATTGAAATAGCACTTGGAGTATGGAAAAGGTGATTTCCAATTTTATCAATAAGCATACGAACAAAAATTGCATTGGCACAAAAAATTATTGTTGCTTGTGCTAACCCTGTTGAAAATGACTGATAGAAACTGATAAAAAAAAAGCTATGCGTTTCTATCTGGCTTAATATGAGCATTTGAAACCGGTATTCCAGATAGAGACACATTAAATTTTAACATTTAATTCCGTATACATTCTGATTAATATTTATCAGGAATTCCGGATCCATCCTAAATAAAATAGGAATTCCGTATAGGTCCGAATAAATTAATAATGGAAATCCTCATAAATCCGAATAAACGTGTGAACTTACTATTGGAAATCCGCATACAAATCAATAAAAAAAATATGTGTGACTCTGTATACTTTGGTAAGGTCAATGATCTATAACCTATAATTTACCAGTAGTTAACATTTGAAATTTTTAATTTGACATTTATTTTATTTGTTATTATTAAAATGGATAGTAGTGATAATAAAGTTTGCAAAAACGACGTTATAAATTGTATTTGGAATCCAACAATCCCGAAAACAAAGTTTCAAAAACAACTGAATGGCGATGGGGAAAGCAATTAAACGTTTTAAACAGTTAAGTTATTTTAAAAATGAAATTTTAGCTAATTTAAGAATTTATATATGTATAGATGATCGAGAAATTTTATCGAATACAATTGACGTTGCTGAGTCGGTTGGTTCAGTACAACAAGCAGATACAACGGTTCAAAAAAACATAAATATTGTTACTGAAGTTACACAAAGTAGCGCAGAAAATTCAGAAACTTGTAACCATTATGAGAATGATGATAATGATTGTAATAAAGAAGAAAGTACATCTGCAGACATCAACGACACCATCCTCGAAGATGAAATTCAGAACAATGAGCAAGAAATAATGTTTCTACAAGCGGGTCTAACAAGGAGAGACGTTCAAATGATGGTTTTAGCAATAAGTCTTCGCCATAACTTATCGAAGGCAGCATGCACTGATATTTTAGATCTTTTAAAAATATGTGCGAATATTAATGATAAATCATTTAGTAGTAATTACTTATTCAAAAAACAATTTGATCCACCTGATGATGCAATAAAATACGTATTTTATTGCAAAGCATGTCAAACACAATTAAATTCACCAGTATCAATGTTGCAATTTAAGAAGGAAAACAAAGAATGCTCGAACTGTAAAAGAACATTTAACGAAAAATCAAAGTGGAAAGCCAGCGAATGGAAGTCTTGGTGTCTTTATTACGCGTTACCTTGTTTAAGTGGAATTTTAGGGACAACGTATCTAAATCATTTTGCTTTGTTAGTAAAAGGCATTTTTATTTTACTTCAAGAACGAATTACCTCAGATGAGTTGCTTCTTGCCGAAAATATTATACAAAAATTTGTTAAAGAAGTGGAAAAACTTTATGGTATTGCTGCTATGACTTTTAATATGCATAGTTTACTGCACCTAGCAGTATCTGTAAGAAAAACTGGACCGCTGTGGACAAGTAGTGCTTTCCCATATGAATCTGCCATTTATAAAATAAAGCAACAAATAAAAGGACCAGTTGGTGTAGAAAAACAGATTACAAAGAAAATGTTAACAATCAATACATTTTTACTTCATCTTGATAAAACTTCATATGAAATAAATGAAAAATGTGTTGCTTTTTGTACAAGTATATTTCATTATAACAAAAATCTTTCTTATGTAAATACAACACCAGATATTTGTGTGCCTCTGCTGTTTTTTTCTACAACAAAAAAATAATGTTGAAATAAAACCAAACTTTTCTTATGAAATGTAAACTACTACTAATTTAGGTTATTACTTTTATTGCAGTGATGATCGATATAGTGGCATTTGTCAATTGTGAATCTTCTTCCCCTTCCGTTTCAGTGACAGAATCAAGCATCTCCGAAAAACGAGAAGGAGGCAAGCGTATTCTTTTCGATTCTGCTTCATGAAGTACACCATTTTCAGTATCTATTAAAATATTACTTAAACCAGCAATAGTAGTTTTTTTAATGAGTTCTTGTGTAAATTGGGCGCTTTGTAGCACGGGTGGGCCATTATAAAACGCAAGTGGAACGAGCGTTTTAAAGCCCACGAGTGCAACAAAAAGCCAATTTACATAAGAACGAATTAAAAACAACATTTTTTAGTTCGATACCAGACCTTAAAACGTTCAAAATTGGTTAAAAACTATAAAAGTAGTTTGACGTTTTGTTTAACGTTTCATTATTACATGGCAATATCCCGATCACACAGGACAAATTTCTCGAATTGAAAGTAGGTATAGAGAACTAAAAAAAATATTTTTAACAACAGCTTACCACCGACACAAATAATATTTGCACGATAATATTGTTTATCATCGGCAAATAATACTTTGTATTTTTTTTGATAATTTATGTCATCTGGATTGAATTTTTTAATGTCGGAAGCCTTGACTACACGTTTTAAACCATCTTCTACAAATCTAACATATGCGAAAGCCATTATCCTAGAAAGAGAAATATTCATGCAATACATAAGTAAAACTAAAATTACAAAAAATCATTAGTTACTTACCTTAATTAGCAAACTAATCAAATCGAACTTAACAGAACACAAAACAAACCGTTAAAACAATACTCAAAAACGAAAAACACACTTGTTAGGATGACAAATTGAGGTTATGGGCGGTTATCGGTTACGCATCCTTTTTTTCACAATCGTAATACAGGAACGGTCAAAAATAGCGGGATGTTTGAATAAAATGAAACTCACTTACCCAGATTATGAATCCCTTTTTGTAACTATTACTAAACTATATCCATCTACAAAACATTTCGTTTCTACATAAATACAATTTTAACGCGATTTAAATAAGCATGCGCCATATATTTTTCTATACCTATGCGAAATTTCTTATTAAATATATTTTATGCGCAATACGCTCATTGAAACTAATAAACTTGAATAAAATGAACGGAAATTCTTTTATCAGCTTGAAATGGTTTCAACCAGTCTTTTGAAAGTATGCACAGTCATCAATAGAGACTTATAAAACCGTATTCATCATTATTACAATTCGGATTTCCAGGCAAAAACGAATTCATTTTAAAATCATGACGGATAGACACTAATAGAACTTATAGAAACTAATTTAAACTAATAGAAATTCGTATAAGTTTCAATGTGATTTTATAAGTTATTTTCAACAGGGAATAATGATAATTTGCCAGAAGAGATTCATGAACTTCACTATGTAGAATTGTAGAGAATGAAGATAATAATATACAAATAATGGATCACGAAGATACTCGTAGGGAATTATTACATTATTTCGAAATTTTGAAGGTTTTTCGCGCATGCGATTCAGATCGGCTATCTTCGGTTTTTAAAGCAATATGGATGCTAAAATTAAATTGTTTTAAAAATCGAAGATAGCCGATCTCAATCGAAAAACCTTCAAAATTTGGAATTTCAAATGCCTGTAATTAATTTATTAATTATCAAATTGTAATCAAACAATTGTTTTTAGAAACGTTTTAAGTGCCACTTTAAATCTGCGTCAACATTTTTGCTATTTTTTAATTTGGGAAGCAGGAAAAACATAATTTCAATTTTCCCATGTTAAATCCCATGGGGTACCCCTAGCGTGGGACACAAGGTATATACAGTTCATTAGTTAACTGAAACATTTCGTGAAAATACCCAGTTTTGCTATCGGGCAAATAAATGTGAAGGGTAACTGTATGCCGGTATTAGTTATCGCTCGGTTTATACGTAAGATGGAAATACCGGCCCTTAAAAGAGTATTTTTTTCTGAATTCAGCAATTATATTGTGCTATACTTATTTTTTGAAAAAAGTGTTAATACGAGGGTCTCGTGGCAATACATGCCAGAATTTTTTTGATCATCTAACTAAAGGAACTAAACACTGGAACGACAGGATTACGAGAAAAATATAATTTTCTTGTACTAGGTAACAAAATTAATTGAGTGAACTATACTTTTTACAAAAACGAGAACTGTCCATAAAACTAACAATTGATTCGAATGCACACTTAATTCTAATACTCCTCCTCAATCGAATCAATCTCGAACTTCGAATTCAGAATTTGTTCACATTTCGAAATCAATTCCTCACATTCGCTTGCAATGATTATATCGTCTACATACAACACCATGTAACATACTTTGCCATTATGTTTGTAACTGTATAAACATGGGTCATTCTTACTTTGCAAAAAACCAGCCTCGATGAGTAGTCGATGAAGTGTTTGATTCCAATTTCTGGCAGACTGCTTCAATCCGTATATGCTTGTCAACAATAAACATACCAAATTCTGATTGCCTTCAACCTTGAAACCTGGCGGTTGACGCATGTAAATGGCCTCGTTTAACTTTCCATTGAGAAAAGCAGTTTTCGCATCTAAATGATAAACCTTCATGTTCCGATTTGCCGCAACTGTAAGCAAAATTCGAAACGTTGTTTGACGAACCACTGGAGCAAACACTAGATCGTAGTCCGTTCCATATTTCTGCGAAAATCCCTGCGCAACAAGTCTAGCCTGGTATCTGACGACTTCACCGTTAGAATTGCACTTTAGCTTGTAAATCCACTTGCAACCAACTAGATTTGCACCTTCTGGGAAGTTCAACAAGCTCCCATGTACGATTTTCCATTAATGACTGCATCTCATCTGTCATAGCCTGAATCCATAGTTTCTTTTGATCACAGCTAATAGCCTCTTCGTAGTTCTTTGGCTCTTGAATTATTGAATTTGCCAAATTGATCTCTCCAATCAATCTTTTCGGTTAGTCTTTGTTAGAACGTTCAGATCTTCTAACAACTGTATCTCTGATTCCCTCTAATTTATGATGATCATCTTGAACTGGATTCCCAACTTCAGCTTCAATTGGATTATCTAATCTGCAATCGTTTGTTGAGTCATTTAGGTCGTTTTCAACATCTTCAGAATGACTACCAATTCGCTGATCCCGTTGGTTTTCTTCAATTCCTGTTGATAACTGACGCTTCTGGATGAACTTCACATCTCGACTGACTGTTACTCTGCCTGTAGCCGGAACATAACAACGGTAAGCCTTCGATTCATGATCATACCCGACAAATATGGCCTGTACTCCCTTAGAATCTAATTTACGTCGCAGCTCCTTTGGTATGTGCACGTAACATTCCGAACCGAATCGTCGAAAATATTGAATATTAGGTTTCTCGCCAAACCATCCTTCATATGGAGTCTTTTCCGCTCCTTTCGTTGGTAAACGATTTTGTACGTAGTTTACCATCATAACAGCTTCTCCCCAATACTTTTTGTCTAAATCAGCATCAATTAACATACAGCGAGCCATTTCAACTAACGTTCTGTTTTTGCGTTCAGCCGTGCCATTTTGTTGTGGCGTGTACGGAGCAGTTCTCTGGATTCGAATACGGTTAGACTTCAAGTAATCAACAAATGCATCATTAATAATAATAATAATAATAATAATCTTTATTGTGTTGAACGTGTTTGGGCACACTACACTCGTCAATCAATATTTAATCTAAACAGATCTATAAATTACGAATAACTGTAATTATACGAACAATTCACAATGAACATTCAAGTAAAACTGACATCACATTCAACAAAAAACAATTAAAAAAACTACAGTAATTTTACAAGCCAAATCGGTAATAAGCAGATTACTCAGTTTCGCTGCTTAATAAATTCGTCCACCGAATAAAATGCGTGTTTAACTAAAAGGTTCTTGACGCTAATTTTAAAGACCGAGATCGGTTGACGTTTAATGTCTTCAGGTAGACAATTATACAATGTTTGTGATTGGCACATTATACCGTGCTGCGTTTTGGCTAACCTACAGAAATTTATTCTGATATTATTCTTGAGTCGCGTTTCATACTCATGTATATCCGATTGCTTTAACATTTTGGACACATTCTTTCTTGCATAACATAGTGCTTCCAGTATGTATAGGCAGGGAAACGTCAGTATGTTCAGTTTTACAAATTCTAGGCGACAGTCAGCGTTATATTGAACGCCAGCTATTACTCTAATTGCTTTCCTCTGCACTTTAAACACTTTCTGCCAATTCGGACTGCTACCCCACACTAAGATACCGTAAAGAAGTGTACCTTGTATTAAGGCAAAATACGCCGACCTAATTACACGTGGAGAGGTATTGTTCTGTAGTTTTCTAAACAGGAATATGTATTTGTTAATTTTTTTGACAACGTTATCACACTGGCGGTCAAAGTTTAATCGAGTGTCAACGAGGCAACCCAGAAAGTTCATTTCCTTGTGGACAGTGTTACCATTTTCTTTTCTTAATGATAGGGGCATGATTACTGTCTTCGAATTATTAAGTTTTAATTTGTTAGTAACGCACCAGTTCGAGATAGATTCGATCCCTTCAACAACTTCCGACAAGGCAGTATCGTAATTTGGACTAGTTGCAACTATGGTAACATCGTCAGCATACATGATACATTCAAGTGTAGCAGGTAACGAAGCAGGCAAATCATTCACGAATATTAGGAATAACAAGGGCCCCAGGATTGAGCCCTGGGGGACACCATTTGTAATGGGTAAACTGTCCGAGATTCTGTCGTTAAACAAAACGCACTGATGTCTGTCACTCAGGAAAGATGCAATCAACGCGGCGCTTAAGGCACTAAAATTGTAGGTAGTTGTTAATTTGGTTAGCAGTATCGTATGAGCGACACAGTCGAACGCTTTAGATAGGTCCAGGAAAGCAGCCACAACGTGATATCTCCTCTCAAAGCTTTCAAGCGTATTATTAACAAGTGTAGTTATGGCGTCAGATGTTCCCCTTCCTTTGCGGAAACCGTATTGCTTCTGATAAAAAACGTTATTGTTTTCGAAATAACTTACAAGTTGAATGTGTAGCACCCTCTCTATTATTTTACTGAAAATCGGTAATATTGAGATTGGTCTGTAGTTGTTCAAATGTTCATATCATTTTTATCATTTCCTTTTTTGAAATAAGGTAAAACAAGGCCTACTTTAATACATTTCGGAAAAACTCCTGATTTGATAATAATGTTAATTAAGGTAGTCAGTGGTTGAACAAAGACACTTATGTTACGCTTCAAAAAATTGGCAGTCAATCCAAAAATGTCCTTAGCATTGCTATTCTTTATGGTTTTAATAACATCACGTAGCTCCACCTGAGAAATGCATTCAAACTCAAAGATGGACAGATTAGTATTTTTTACTGCAAGCTTACTTGCGTGGTTATTACTATTACTATTTGGTATGTTTACTATGATTTCATCTATAATATTAATAAAATAAGCATTAAAATCATTTGCACTTAACTCAGTATTTAGTTCAGTATAGGAGTGACCCTGTGCTTTAATTATAGCCCACATTGCCTTTGTTGGATTACTTGCATTTTTTATGTGCTCGTCATTTGCTTTAATTTTTGCTGCTTTAACCCGTTTCTTGTATTTGATAACGTATTATATATTCTCCTCCTCGATCCGTACGAATACACTTAGGTTTCTTTCCGAATTGAACCTTCGCCATCTCAATGTACTTCTTGAGTTTACTGAAAACTTCAAATTTATTCTTCATTAAGTAACTGACTGTGAACTTTGAGTAATCATCGATGAAAGTTAAAATGTATCTGTTACCCGATGGTGTGGTTGTGTGCATCGGACCATAAACATCCGAATGAACAACATCCATTACCGCAACAGCTCCATTATATTTGACTTTGCCGGAAACTTTAGTCTGGTAATTTTTCCCTGGAGACACACTTTGCAATTGACATTTGCTTGACAATCAGCTGTAGATTCGCCGAATTGAACACCGCTGACCAAATCACCTTTCGTTAATGACTTTACAACTTCAATGTCTCGATGACCAAGAACTTTATGCCAATGATGAACACAACCGCTATCTTCGACTTTAACTGTATACGCCTTATGTGATTCTCTCAGCTTATAGAGTTTACCATCGATGTCACCAACAGCAATTTGACAATTGTTTCGTTTTATTTCGCACTTTTGACCGACAAAATTTACTTCAAAACCCTTTTCGGTTAACCTCTTCACTGAAAGTAAATTTCGCTGGATTTCTGGCATAAACAACACATCCGTAATTTTGACCAATTGCGACTGATTGTGCTCGTTCACGATTTGCTCCTTAATGGTTCCTTTTCCAATCGCTATCAACTGCTGACCATTGGCAACCCTCACATTTTCTCGCCAACTTGAATCAATGTCGATGAAACTTTCTTTGCAACCAGCAATGTGAGACGTTGCACCAGAATCAATTATCCAACCATCAGTGATTCTCTGTGTCATGAATAACATTTTATCATTACTTTCCGCTATGTTGGCCTTTTGTTCACCTTTTTGCTTTTTCTCAAGCCAAGTCTTAAATTTTTCACATTCTTTCTTCACATGACCTTTCCCTTTACAGAAGAAACAAGAAAAATTTTTCCTTGAACCTTTATTTCGTCGCTGTCAAGTCAAAATCTGCTATGTGGACAATTTTACTTTTTTTACAATTTACACTTACATGACAGATTTTAACAAGCTCTACATTCTCTCGAAATCAGTTATGTGAATTTTACTTAAAAACCGCGGGAAATTGGGTTGCAAAAATCTGTTATGTGAGTAGACGTTACAAATTTCTGCTATGTGGCATCAAACGCACATATCAGGTTTTATAGACACAGCACAGCGCTACTCGCAACTGATAATTAACCCACATAGCCGATTTCAGTACATAGGAGGTACTTATGTGCTACCACGAAAAATAACCTCGTTGGCTTTATTTTTTGTGCTGTTGTTGACTAGGTACTTTTCAAAACTTAACTGTAATTTTTAATTAAAACTAGTTATTTAGTGAGCGTATTTTCGGTAAGTACTCTTGGATATAACTGTCATGTTATTATTTAATTTATACTAGCCGAGTTGTAAAACTTAACCATACTTTTCTTATTTATGTAAATTTTTTATCTTCCTAACTCACCAATTTTGTCAATAAAAATTGGAAATAATTATTATTAAAACATATATGTACTTATTTGAATCGAACCAAAATAATAAAGATTTGATTTCTATCCATCATTATGTTTGGCGGATTGAGCAGGGCCCAATTCATTATGAAACAGGTGCAAGCTGAAGGTAATTCTTTTTTGATTGTGTAGGAATAATGATTTATGACAATTACTTTCAATTTTATATAGATGAAGGTAATATTAAAAGCAAAAAGTGTACCTTAGCCTCAGAAGATGATTTAATAGAAGCCCTCGAGCACGATATTATCCTAGACCTAGAGGTCGCGCCCGAAAATAACTCCACTTTTGATCACCCAGAAATACCAAATCTTAACCAAACAATTGTATTGAGTGAAAACAATGATATAAACATTTCTGATCAAAACAAGAATACTATTGACAATCACGATAACGATTCTGATTGGATTCCACAAGAAACAAATGAGTCTTCTGATGAAGAGAATGTTCAATTTAATAAAAGAAAACGGTATGAGCAAGGAGCAAAGCGTCGAGCTAATATGGAATCTAGAGTACGCGGTCAAACATATAAAGGTGTACTAAGAACAGCAGAGAAAACATACCAAGAAATTACCAGACCACCAAGAAAAATAGCCAATCGATGTAATCATACAGCTACTAAGCCACGTCCTTCTAATGTAAAATCTAAATTGAAAAATGACACTAGTCGCACATTACTTTGTGCACAAATTACAGAAGAATTGCGAGAGGCAAAATTCAAAGAATTCTGGTCAATAGATTCTTGGAATGCAAAACGCACCTATGTATTAGGTTTGGTCGATAAGCGAAATCCGTACAAACGCAGAACCTATAATGAAAATTCTAGAAAAAAAACGGCATACGATTGCTACTTGCATAATGGAGCAGGCATAAAAATTCGCGTTTGCAGAACCATTTTTTTAAACACTTTTGCATTAGGTAGAGACACATTTAATTCGCTGGATGAGTTCAAGTTTTGCAACATTCGAAAATAACGATAACACTGGCGTTTCTGAGACTCGCTTAACAATGAAAAACAAAGAGAAAACTTCTACAATTACTGAATGGCTGGCACTTATCCCAAGAGTTCCAAGTCACTATTGTAGGAGCACATCCAACAGAACGTACGTTGAATCTACATTCCTGTCAAAAAGTCACATGTATTCGGTATTTGAAGACTGGTGCAAGGAGAATAATAAAAAGTACATTCCATCGCGTATAACATTCTGCAAAGTACTAGACAAGGAAAAGATTTCTATACATATGCCTCGAAAGGATCTGTGTGATACTTGTTACGAATACAACGCTGGAACATGGGCGCCGCTACTAAAGGGCAAGGGGGGGCCCGAGCCCCCCTGGAATTTCATAAATCGCGTAAATCCATCTTAGAAACTGTTAAAATCTCAAAATATAACCACTTTTCGAATATAATGTTCTATTCCATCGGTGACTCTGCATAGCCTATTGATTTACCACTTTAAAAATAGCTAAAAATTTTCAAGTATTCTAATTTTTACTTGAAAAAATGTAAGGGCCCCTCCCTAACAAATTTTCTTCCGGCGCCCCTGCGCTGGAAATCTCAATCAAGAGGATTACAATGCTCATAGAATAAAAAAACAAGAAGCTAGAGATGCAAAGCAGAAAGCGAAAAACGAAGCCACCAATAACAAGGTAGTCATTACGATGGATCTTCAAAGTGTACTTCTTTGTCCTAAACTCCAAGTGTCCAAAATTTATTATTCCAAAAAGTTGCAGGTACACGATTTTACAATTTACAGTTTGCATGTTGGGAAAGTTTATCTATACGTTTGGCACGAAGGTGAGGGTTCTACTACTTCAAACGAATTTGTATCATGCATTGCGGATTTTATTACTAACGTCATTAGTGGGTTTGCAGAAATTGTATTAATATCAGACGGTTGCAATTACCAGAACCGAAATCGCGTATTATCTAGTGAGCTCTCTAACATCGCTGTTGAGAAGAATATTACTATTAAACAATTGTTTCTTGAAAAGGGGCACACAATGATGGAGGCGGATAGTGTTCACTCTACGCTGGAAGCACTTTTCAAGCCACCAGTTTGTAGCCCTGGAGATTACGTAAACAGGATGCGTGCCGCTAGGCCGAAACAGCCTTATCAAGTGTTTCAGATTGATCACACATTCTTTAAAAACTATGAAGGTCAAACGTGTAACCTTGCATCTATCAGGCCTGGTCGGCGAGCTGGTGATCCCACAGTTTGCGATTTAAGAGCTCTTCAGTATCTACCGTCAGGTGAGATAAAATATAAACTCAGACACCCTGAAGAATGGACGATTCTTCCACAAAGACGTCCAAATAAACCTCGTGAACTTTTGGCACCGCTTTATAATGAAGCAAAAAAACTCAAACCTGACAAAATACGTCATTTACAGATACTGAAACAATTTCTTCCTATCGAGTATCATTCACTTCAGAGTGAATAAGTGTATTTTTTCATAAATTTTAATAATGCCCTTTTCTGTGATTAATGTCAACAGTATGATAATATGCGCATTTTACTAGAATTTTATTTCATTTGTTTATTCTCAGAATGTCATTTACTTTGTTTATTACTAAATTTATTTAGGTAGTTTTATAAAAAAATTATTAAGACATTATTTTTTATTATTTAAGATTATTTTGTAAGCTGCTATGTGGAGGTATATTACAGTGTAAAGCAGCTATGTGGAATAGAAAGAGATGTTTTTGTTTGCAAATTTACAAGTAAACAATTACCCCAAACGTTTGTAGTTTGACTAAAACTTGTTTATGACATTTATGAAAAAAATAAGAAAAGTTGCTGTTAATACAAATAGCAGCAAAATTATTAAGTTTTTTCTACCTGCTCTAAAATTTGCATTTTGCTTCATAGCAGATTTTGAGTTGACAGCGACGATTTGCATTTTTCAAATTAGATGACGCAACTTTCAATGCCGATAACGCTGAATCTTCAGTACCGCCACGTTCAACTCGACGCTTGTATTCCGCAATGATTTTTGATCGAACCAAACTTTAATTCAATTCTTCTTCACATCTAACCTCTAATGCTGTCACTAAACTATCGTAGCTTTCCGGAAGTGACGCCAACAATGTAGCACTGACGAAAAATTCCGGTTCAATATCAGGTCCAAGCGCAAGTAACTTTTGAAATAATCCATGCATTGAATTGACATGCTTTTCTGCATCACCATTTTCTTCAAGTCTTCTCTGCATTATGGTTCGCAATATGTGAATTCGATTACTCGATGTGCTCAGCTCGTAAATGTCTTTTAAATTCTTCCATGCCTGCTTTGCCTTAGTACATTCTCGAATGTGATGGATTTGATCGTCACCAATGTTTAATGCGATTGATGAATGTGCCTTTTCATCCATTCCCGTCCAGACTGCCGTAATCGGATCAGGCGCTTCACTGCCAATCACTGACCAGACCATACTCCTTTTTCTTTCAACAGCATTTCCATTTTGTACTTCCATACAAAATAATTATCACCATTTAACTTTGTGATACTGTAGCGACTTTCAACTGATGCCATCACGTGTTCTTATTTAGAATGCAAACTTATTCGTGATCTGGGCCGATAACCTAAAGGAACTAAACAGTGGAACGACAGGGTTACGAGAAAATAGCTATTTATGTATGAAGTACGCAAAATGATGTTTTAGCGGATGAGTCGTGTTTGTCGGACGAGGCGTTAGCCGAGTCCGAAAACTTCGACGAATCCGCTAGAGCATTTTGCGTACGTGATGCATACAATATTTTTTGCAGGAATTCTCTAAACTATCAAATTAATTTCATAAACATTTATTTTGACGCGTACAGAACAGTTGTAAACGTCATAATATTTAGGTTTGACATAATTGCTATGGCAACAACAGATAAATACGTTTTAGCGTACTAGTACTCTAAAGATGTATTTTGCGGACTATTTAGAGTCCGCAAAACATTCATTTTAGAGAATCAATGAAAAAAATATAATTTTCTTGTACTAACAAAATTAATTGAGTGAACTATACTTTTTACAAAAACGAGAACTGTCAATAAAACTAACAATTGATTCGAATGCACACTTAATTCTAATATTAACTGTCAAAGTAGAGTTTATTGTCAGCGACATAGAATAAAACACTGCAACATAATATCATATTTCTCACTATTTGAAAAGTAATTCATTTTAAAACTCACAAATTATTAACTGCACACAAATAACATTCTGTTTTGACAGTTAGATAATTAAAAAAGAGACAGCAAAGCCCACTATGGAAAAATTGAATAGAAATATCAAACCCCATTACCACGAGATCTTACTTTTGTTGTTTTTTATTATTTATGTTGACCAAACATAAACATGTTATACATGGTTGAAGAGCATTTCAAATAAGGATTTTGATAAAATAAAAATCCAATTGGGCACCCATAAAAAAAACGAAAGTTGACTTTTTTCATCCGCAGTTTTCTGTATAGGTATTTCTAATTGTATGTAGTGTATTCCTTCCATATAGGGAGGTTAGGAATAAATATTACTATTACATAGATAAATAAATGTGTTTTTTGTTTGCAAATTTTGGCGGTGATCTTCATCAATTTGGCACCAAGCACCTTCTATCAAATGTGATCTTACCCTTTTCTAATTAGTGTCAGTGCATTTTGGATTGTGTGCTATCGTTTCCAATTATTGTAACATAAGTAGGAAGTGTGAGATATTTTGAATAAAGAATTTCACTACGAAACTAAAGTATCATAGATACTGTGATACTGATAGATACAGAAGAAGAAGAAGAATGACATTTTATCTGCCGACTTTATGTAGACAGCTGCAGCTCAATCTGCAATAACGTTACGAATGTTTTTCTTTCTGGACAAAAATTATAAATATTTCAAAAAAAATAATGAATGTGTAATAAAACAACAAATATTTAATAATCCTTAATTTTCGTGTAAGAATAACAATCTGAATTAAATTACATATTCATGTACTAAAATATTCAAATTATGTAGATGTCGCAGGAATGTTGTAATATTCGTAAACTTACAAGTTTCCTAGGAAACTTGAGCGCCTGGACCTCAAAATTAACCTTAACCTTAAGCTTTTCCTAGGAAACTTGTAAGATTACGGATATTACAACATTCCTGCGACATAGATATACAAATTGCTTTGTTTACGATGCAACCCGTTATTGCAGCTTAGAGAGTTGTTGGATTTATTTGTAGCATGCAATGTGGGCTAGTGTACAAATAAAACTCGCATATATCTAAGAGGTGCCTGTGAAATGGATTAACTTTAAAACAAGTTAATATTTTAAATGAAATTTTAAATCTGCACGTCATTTGTTAACGTCTACCCTTTATTTTCCTTTCATGTCTGAGCACGTAAACTAGAGATTACCGTTGAATCCTGTTAGTTTAAGTAATACTCTATAAAATAATTATGAACAGCAGAAATATAAGAGAGTTGTGTAGTAGTCAATGCTATTATTTTTAATAACAAACACAATTTCATCTAATTACTAATTGGAATACTCGTATAGACTACCAGCTTATTCATGCCATTTCTATGTAAATTGCGATTTGCATATCATGGACACATTGTTATTCTTGTTTGCAGTTTGTAGATAACTCAAATAAAGTATATGTATAATGTATAATGACTTACTTGGCTCTGGAAATTGTTACGTGGATTGAAAAGTTTTAATGATTTTAAAATCGAAAAAACAAGTTGAGTGGTGGTTTTTTTAAGTAACGCTCTTTATAACATTTAAGACATGTAAATTTCGCTTCGTAAAGAGAGCCGGTTAAAAATGATAAAATCGTGAAAGCATAATTAGGCAAGTAAGAATTGACTAGAAAGTAGTCATTAGTATATTAAGATTTCCTCTCATAATTCTTACTCACTGATGCGGTGACTAACATATAATACTTTTAAATATAGAAGAATGTAAACTTATGGAACAGAAAGATTTAAGTTGCTCCATAGAACGATTTTCTGATATGCGCATAAAGACCACCTCCACCGTCGTCCGAGTGTGCGTCGTGAGAGTATCCAACACCTTCAAGGCTCCAATGCGCAGTGTACCTTACCTGGAATAATAATCTTTTCTGTCCATATGATGCCAAAGGCCGTAAATTGATCCGATACGGCCGCTGCTAAGGGCAACCGCTAAAGTAACAGCAATATATATCTAAGTATTAATAAAAATTGATCTTGGGTCATTACATTTACAATAAAAGCGTTCCTAAATACGGAATCTTTAGACCAGTAAGAATTTTTTATTGATGGCAGCTGGTTGAGTCCCATAATTATCACAACGCCAAAAAATCGCAGCAACTCATTTCATAAATTAAACCTAGACTTCTATGACCTCGCACTTGCTGCTACGCATTGTTGTGCATATCTAATTACTTCCACAATGATTATGTCCAAGAATTCATCAGATAGAAAAAGTTTATATGCATCAAATTGCGTTTTTCCTTCATCATAAATGTTGTTGCTTCATTATATTCTAAATTTAATTTAATTTTATTTTATTTTATTCAATACAATGTTACATTTCATCGTATTATATTTTTAAATTAATTGTATAATATAAATAAATTGTGCCCACAAAAGCACAGCTTATATGTGGTAGTCCATCATAAATTATAAAATTATATATTCTACAATTTAAACAATGAAAACAGTGTTGCAATTAAATAACATAATAAATGTATTATAATATTATTCATCCCGCAATTTACTATAAAATTCTTCCCTTTCTTTATTTAATAAAAATTTTAACGCTGTTTTTGATGTTAATGACGGATTTTTTATCTTTTGTTTTAGTCGCTGTTCTAGTTCCACACATATAGCAAATTCTGGGAGCGCGATTTATTAACAATAAACGCTTGGGGGTGGAAATCTTCAGGTGTCGCCGAAAGCTATGTCGAAGCTTTCTGCAAAATAAAATTGAAGTAGAAAAGATGTTTGCACAACGAAAGGATTTAAACTGACCTCTATGTACCACTTCCACAGCTTCCGAGCCAGAAATTGATATAAATTCCGCCAGAAGTAACACTGTTGCTGATAGTGAAAATACTGAAAGCTTAGCTGTAAATTCCAATCATAATTGCAATGTTAATATCAGTATATACCTATAATCACTGTAACTTCCACCAACCAATCTCAAATTAACAGCAATAAAGTGTTAATTATTTACATTTACATTTTCTAATTTAAACTGTCATGCATGACAAATGCATTGCCAACCTAAAAATTTTCGTTAAATTTTTCATCAATTAACATTTTTTAATCATTTCAAATTAGGAAATGCCAGATAAACAGAGTTGGGCAGAAAGAAGTATCTATTTTCGCTATAGTCGTAATCATTAATGTTGAAGCAATAAAACATAAATGTTCTTGGTAAACATGGCAATTTTATTTTCTGAATATTACATCAATCAAGTCACCTCCACCTCGCTGCTGGCGTTCCTAAAGTCTAGTACAAAAGTTTTCCATCACTCGCTGCAACATTTCAATTGGGATTGCGTTAAGATAACAAACTAGAACTACAATTTTCAAATGCAAACATAAATAAATTTAAGAATTTATTCATTGATTGCAAATATGAAACACAACTCGATAATATCAACGTCAATCAAGCCTTCGAAATATTTTGGACGCATTTTCAATATTGTTTCGACCTGGCTTTCAATTATAAGCGCCCAAAAAATCTTAGAACTAATTCAAACATGTGGTATACCGATGAGCTAAGATCAATCAAAATAGCATTGTCTGACCTACGCTGGTTGCAACTGCAATTTCCCTGCAAAAAAACCAATGATATGTATAAATCCACTAAAACTGAATATAAAACAAAAATAATGGCCGCAAAAAAACTATTCTATTCAAAGGAGATTCTTCTGGCAAAAAATAAAAATAATAAAATATGGCAAATTATAAATACAAACTTAGGTCGCAAAAAGAAAGATAATCTTAAAATATCGTTAACAGTTGACGAGAAAAATATAACCAACCCCATCAGTGTTGCCGAACATTTTGGATTATTCTTCTCTTCGATCATAAAAGAAGAAAAACAGAAACATTTTGGAGAAAAATTTATCCCATGTGGCACAACACAACCAAACACACCTTTCAATTGTTTTCTCGCTCCATACACCGAGCAAGAAATTGCAAAAATTATTTTGAAATTATCAAATAAAAAATCTGTTGGACCGGATAAGGTTCCCGCTAAACTCATTAAACGCTGCTGTAATGAACTAGTTGGTGATCTGACAAAAATTATCAATCAGTGTCTCATCTCCGGAACCTTCCCTGATCTACTAAAAATTGCTAAGATCATACCTATCTATAAAAAAAATGGCAATGAAAAATTAACTGAAAACTACAGACCCATATCTATTCTCAGCAAATTTTCTCAAGTATTTGAAGAGGCAATCTGTACTAGACTCATTGACTACTTAAAAAGTTTTAAATTATTAAACAATAATAAATATGGTTTCAGAGAAGGTCGTTCTACAGAGACAGCTCTAACAGACTGCCTACAACATGTATGGAAAATGATAGACGTTGGTCAATATGTAATCGGCTTACTATTTGACCTAAAGAGGGCATTTGATACGCCAGATTTCAATATAATGTCAAAAAAACTGTCTGCCCTGGGCATAAGGGGCATCCCCAATAAACTCATCATATCATATCTCTCAAACAGATCCTTCTATGTAGATATAAAGGGATCTGTAAGTAGAAACTTCGAGACAGAAACTGGTGTACCCCAGGGCAGTATCGCCGGACCATTGATATTTTTAATGTACGTAAATGATCTTCCATCGGCAATTCATGAGGCCGAAGTGTTTATGTATGCGGACGACACTACAGCTATCGTATCTGATTTCGATATGGAGTCTCTGAAGATAAAAACAAACACAGTGTTAACATCTTTCAGTGACTGGTGTACGAAGAATGGTCTAATAGTTAATTACAAAAAAACGGTACTTCTGGAATTTGGTTCGCCACTTAGAATGAAACGACTTGCAGATGTACGTTTCGACAATGCAATCATCCTAGCTAGTAATAAAGCAAAACTACTAGGTATAACAATTGATGAACGCCTTACCTTCCATCAACATAATGAAATAGTTTGCAACAAACTGAACAGCGCCTTTTTCGCCTTATGCCAACTGAAAAATTTTGTTAGCGTGGAGGGTCTATTAAGTGTGTACTACGCGCTGGCGTACTCTGCAATCAGTTACTGTGTAATAGTTTGGGGCGGAAAAGAATATTAAGGACTATTTTCAACCTACCACACAGAGAGTCGTGCAGAACCATGTTCAAAACTCAGAACATTATGACAGCATCAGCGATTTACATCTACAAACTACTTTGCCACGTTCATACTAATCTGAGTAGATTCAAATTAAATAAAGACATCCACTATCACGACACCCGGCAAAAACTTTTATTAATGTAAAACCTTTCCGTCTTACAACATTCACTCGATCACCCGATTCAGCTGGAACAAAAATTTACAACCTTCTACCGGAGCACATAAAAACACTAAATATCAATTCATTCAAAAACCACATAAAAAAATCCTTAATTACAGCCTGTCCTTATTCAACAACCGAGTATATTGATCAATTACGTGAAAATAAATACTGCACTGAGACTGACTTACCTATCGTTTGCTTTTAAATCATGTGTCTTATTTTATCTCTGTTTGTTAAAATAATATGTAAACCAATTGACGACGTTATATACAAAAGTATAATCAACGAATAAATGATATTATTATTATTATTATTATTATTATTATTATTATTATTATTATTATTATTAATCTCTGTTGGAATATTTTGCTTCA
This sequence comes from Pyrocoelia pectoralis, assembly GCA_036250285.1. NCBI lineage: Eukaryota > Metazoa > Arthropoda > Insecta > Coleoptera > Lampyridae > Pyrocoelia > Pyrocoelia pectoralis. Next base: position 28,694,765 of record CM070075.1, read on the forward strand.
GTAGTTCCAAAGTTCGAGGTCAATTAGCGAATACCTTTGTCTTTAGGTAGTCCCATACAAAAAATCACAAGCCGACAGATCCGGTGAGCGTGCCGGCTACGTCAGATCCCCAAATATTGAAATGACTCGACCAGGAAACATTCTTCGCAGTGTTGCCATAGACTCCCTAGCAGTGTGGGAAGTGGCTCCGTCCTGGTGAAACCATATTCTTCGGATATCTACACCAACATTACGAAGTTGTTTTTCAAATACATGTTGATAACATTATGATGTAACAGTAACAGTTAATCCATTTTCTTCAAAAAAGAACAGGTCAAAAATTCCAATGGCGGATACTACACACCACACAGTGACTTTCTATGAAGCGATACTTCGTGCAGTTTCGCAGTAACGATAGTTCTGTTGGTAGGTACTATAAAATTATCTATTTGTTTTCAGGTTAAAAGCTTGACTAAATATGAAAGGATAACTGAATTGAATGACTGTGACGTTGAGCAAATTTCCTGCCTTACAAAAGCATTTTCAATGACATTGGTTGAAACATAAACCCTTCCTCCCTTTAGATATCTCCAGATATGATAATCTGGGGCTGTTAATTCCGGCGAATAAAGAGGCCACTTGATTGCCGAGTTCCTTGAAATTATCGATTCGCCAAAAATCTTACTTAAAAGCTCCATACAGAATCGAGTACTTCTGTAGTATCCGCTGCAATGATCTTCGAGTCATGTTTCACTGAAGAGAACGTCTTTAAGTTGAAGCTTAGGGTTCTCCCCAACACTTTCGTACTCGTTGAATATTCTCCTCGCCCGTCCTCGGTTCTGGTCGTATTAGTCTTCCCAATTTTGGCATATACATACTCTACTGAACCCTGCTGTGGAAAACGTTCCACCAAACGTTTTATAATGAAAACGGAAAGCGGATTTCTTACATTGAAATGGTGGCAATAAGCTCGTTAGGTCAGTATTATCGAATGTTTATTTTCCAAATAAAATTCTATAACTTTCGTTCGCTGAGTAACTGTGCATCTTTCCATAAAGTAAAAAGAAAAAAATTTGAATTTATAGAAGTTATGAATTTTTCAAATCCATTTGTTTCTTTTGCGGCACTTTGTATTTTCTCATTTCCAGTTTCCTTCACTTTATAAACACCAAAATTGACGATTTACATATTGTTTTTCTCCAAATATTCTAATATTTCACGAATTATAGCATATTTACCGTTCCTTAACTTTATTATCCCATTTCTGAGAGATGTTTCAAAATAAAATTCACCATAAACACTTTGAGTAATAAGTGTACTCGACATGTTTAATACTTACTAATAATCCCTTTGACTTGAAAGTTTTTGACTTTTGTTCTTTATGCTGGCCTTGACTTATATTCGCAAATTGTCTATACTGATTAATTTTCTTTACAGCTTCTTCTAGAGTACAATTGCTTGTTTTTACTTTAAGTTTAATAGAATGCATGAAATTTTCATATTTAAAACAACTGAAATTATCTATACATTCATGTTTTAAGACGACGAAGATACGTTATAATAATTAATGTATTCATGCCCATATAACACCCATAGTTAACAATTTTTTATTTATTTATTTATTGGAACAGCAATCAGAAATTACATATTATTACTATTTGGCTAACTTAGAATTAATTTATTATATGTAGGTACCGAATTCACTAGTGTCCAGAAGAGATCTTCTTCAGTAATCAGACCCCTGCTACCTTACATCAGATTGATTGACCAGTGTCGTTTTAATCCTCTGTTTCCCCTGACCTTGCAATAGTGAATGAATTAGAGGGCTTCTGTGAGGTTCTAATCTACTGAGGTGTATCTTACTTTTCTCTTGAATGACGTCCGTGATGAATTCGTAAGTCTTGATGTAGCGTTTGGTTACTCACATACCAAGATGGAGTTTAGAGAATATTAGAATTTAAGATAGCAGATAGGGATCACGGAGGCAAAAGCTACACGTTCACTTACCGAGGTTTACTTCCAAAACGAAGACGATCAAGACTTAGAAAAACGGTTGCAAACGCCCAGCTCCACTTTACGTATTTCCAACTTTACTAAAAGAACCCGGAAGCGCGACAATACTTTTACCAAGATATCCCCAGGTTTTTCACTTATCAAGCGAATAATAAAAGATTGAACCGAGAAAGAAAGGTAAAACCATTAGACATATATGCCATGCTTCACTCTCTTAACGAAGAACTATTCTACCTTAGATTGTTGCTCTCGCATGTAAAGGGTCCAACCAGTTTCTAAGATCTTAAATCTGTCAACAGTCAACTGTTCCTTACTTCCGTCAAGTCGTTGAAGAGCGCGGACTTCTAAAAGATGATAACGAATTTGTTTACTGCCTCGTCGAGGCCAATACCCATCAGACCCCATTCCAATTACGATGTCTCTTTGCCATAATTCTTGAACACTGCCAACCAACCAACCGACTTTACGAAAAATTTAAAATCGAATTATCCGAAGAGTTGGATATATAAAGGCAAGAATGAGGAACAAGGTATTCAGATTGTCTACGCCCATCTCGAGAAAATTTTGAACGATAACAATTCTACTTTAGTCAAAGCGAGTCTTCCGCCTACCGAAGATAACTATAATTGAGTAATTGAGTGGATCCGAGTTGGAGTACTTCTTTAAATTGGGATACATATTTAATAAAGAGGTGAGAGATCTTGCAGTCTTTTAATCCCAATAGATAAATAACAAAATTTCTTAGGTGATTAGTTTTGGCCGAACTGGGCCATTATCATACTCCCTGGAATTCTAATCACTCTATACAACATAAAGTGCCCTCTCTAAGATATTTTTTCAACCGTCATTAGTTAAAAATAAACATCCGATTTCTGATCTAGACAGATCACGTGTCTACAGACTTGAATGTAATGCCTGTGGTAAAGAATACATTGGCCAAACTGAAGTCACGTATCCACGATCACCTACACTTAATTAAAAGTCCTTCCATCTCGCATAAATCACCCTTTTCCAACCACATCGTATCTCACAACCATGATTTTAACCCCGATTCTAACACAAACTTTTTACACTTTCTCCTAGACCTGTTCGAAATTTTAGAAATACAAAAATCCTTTCAAAATAACCCTGATACTTCTTGAATGAAATCAACTTTGAATTTAGGGTGTTCCCTTTGTGATCCTACACCCGTTTGGGCTTCTCCCTTCCCCCATTACCCTATCCCTTGGAGCCCCTATCCCTTTTTTCTCTTTTTCGACATGTACTACGTGAACAACGAAAAGCAAAAGGAAGTAGAAAAGCAAAAGGAAGTAGTCTATAGTGTTCCAATCTCTCAAAACCCCACCTCGAACCGAATCAGAGTGCTTCTTCGTCGATGGCTCTGGCGGATCTGGAAAGACTTATACCCATAAATAACCATAAAACTTTGTACGAGAATCGCAGCACAGCTATTACCGAAAGGTCGGAATATCCTCAAAAATAGACGCGGAGTCACTATCCACATTTTCTCGATCTAATCCTAAAGTTAAGGTATTGAAAACATCGACATTTCCATAATCGATGAGGTATCGATGGTTCAACACCAGATCCTCACAATAATTGATGAACGGAACTTTTGAAAGAAATTACCAACCGAAACAAAAAGACACCAGTTTGCAGTAAAACTTGCTTATGCGATGAGGATAACAAGGCTCAAGGCCAAACATTTGAGAGAATCCGAATTCATTTAGAACACATGGACTTTTACATGTGGCCCTCTCTAGGGTCACTCAATTAAGGGTATCTCACTGTGTGTCTTAGAAAACAAACCTGCACTTAAGAACGTAGAGTTTAAGGAAGTATTGTGAACTGACCACTGACCGAAATACAAGTTTTGGGGACTTAAGCTGCACCTCCTACGCTTCTTCGATCTTTAGCGGCTAAGCAGTTTTCAAACTAAAACTGAAAAATTAGTTTAACAAAGACCAAATTGTTGAATTCAGTACCAGAGTAGGGCGAATTCCGCTCCGTAATAAAATTAATAATAAAATACTTGAAAAAAGTTGTAAGTATTAACAAAATTTGTCAACGAACGGAACCAACCCAAACAATGTTCATTGGATGTGGAACAAGGAAAAAGAACAGTAGCAACATATTCTTCAATGGACTAAACGAACCTAAACAAGGCCCATCCGATCGATGCAATAACCGAAGAAAAACACAAAAGGTTGTTGTAGAACCAAATTTGTAAGAGCTGCGGTGGAAAAACAATGTTAGAAGATATGATTCAATGTATGTCACAAACTTTGCTTTGTAGTTAGTTAACTCTCGTTGTTCTAAAATTTAATATATAAGTATAGATTTTCTTTGACATTCGTTCGTTTTTGTTTTAAATGGCTATTAAATTTTCGTTTGAAAGCTTCGCGCTACTTTCCGCAAAAAGGTTCTTTATTTAATATTACAACCTCAGCAGTTGGTTAGAGTTAACGATAACGCGATGAATATTCAAAAGGCAGCATACATGCTTGCTAACGAGGCGCCTTGATCGAATTATACTCATTAGGTGAAAACTGAATATGGAGTAACGGTTAACAATTTTTCGTAGAATAATTTCAGAGTACAGGAAAAAAGGATTGCGTTGTGACTAAATGATAACTACACAGTCAATTTGTTATTAAGAACCGCTGGAAAGTTTTGAGATTTTAAGAAGTTTGTAGCGGGAAATTTTCATAAGTAGTTTTTCTTTCTAAGAATTATAAGTTTTAATATAAAGGGATTATATTTTGAAATTTGCATTTGTAATAACGTTATTACTGAAGCCATCTCCATGCACAAACCTTAATATGCATTACAGTTCGTCGATTTATGGTAACAACTAAGGTAAATACTAACTTATTTGCAATGTTAAGCTCGGCATAGAACGATATTGAAGGCAGTTGGTTTACCTACGAGTTTTTAACGGACCCCTATATTATAAGGGTTGTTCCGTTTCTAGGGGAGAACTGTTATCACATAACTTGTGTTAGTTATTAATTGATCAAAGTTCAAAATCGACTAGAAGTTTTCCATTAGTTAAACAAAAGGTAAAACACAAACAACTTTACTTAGTTCTACGATCTTCTGAAATTCCAGACGATTTCTTAAAGCGAGTTTCTCTTAGAAAATACATTAACGAAAACACGCTCGAAAGGACACAACATATGTCAACCATTCAAAATTAAATCCTAGAATTTTTCTGATGCCTTGTTTTTAAAAGGTTTTAAGAAGAAATGTGACAATTGTAGTGATGCTACACATAAACGTTTCGTGGCAATTTTGACAAATTATAATTTTCTTCCAAAGTTTCCATGGCGTAAAGTTAGTAATATTATTCTTGCCGTTCATACTTACGTAACTGTTACATGTATATGCCTTGTTTCTGTTAATTAGAAACCTACTGGAGTTAAAACACGTGAGTGAAATTAATTCAAACTTTAATCTAAATATTTCTTGTTAAAACACGCAAAGTATGTACTCTACTAATAAACTACACAAATTTTAAAACAGAACGGGGTCTGCATTTAGTTTTATCATTCTTTGAAAACGTGTATTGGATCTTGAAACATGATTTTCTTAAGCGATATCACCGTTGAATAAAAGATAGGAAAAATGGGACCACTATAAACTTTAACGACGCTTTTGGACTATAAAGTTCACTGTTGCCTAGGAGTATACAATCTCTACAGTCTAATTTTTTTTATTAATGCAGTAATTGTTTAGACGTTTCTGCTTTCTACAAAAACTTTCGAGAAGGTACATTATATTTGTATTATCCTATATTTTGGTTTCAACTTTTACATTATACGAGGATGGATGAAAGAAACAGTCGCTGTATTGCACTTTTTGCATGTTGAATTTTGAATGTCGATTTTGTTTTATTTGGCTCTTTTCTTATGCTCATTACCTAATGCTCCATCGTGAAGACTGAATTTGCGAACTCATTGTGACAATTTGCAACGGTTCCCTCTGATCCTGAACTTAAAATTACAAAGTTAACACACGATATGTTTTTATTTCTTCTGCACAAATCAATGCTACCTGTTACAATAGCCCCTTCTTGTTTTTGGAACAAGAGAGTTGGTTGAGGAAAACAACAAAATTTGCAAAACTAAATACAGATGTACAAAAACATAGAAAAACAATAATCTTTTTTTCTCTTTTTCCCTTTGCAATTTTTCGTCATCACGTGTGTTAATGTCAATATTAAGGGGAAATCTTTTCAATCCTATACTTTCATTTTGCACTAATTCATGCTCATGAGAGTTCATTATTTCGGCTATTCAATTTTGATCTAAAATAATTCTTCGAGGTCTCAGCATCTTGTTTAAAACCACATCTTCTTGTTTTAATTTAATCAAATTTTTTTCCCATTCTGAATGCTCATTTTGCACTACTACTCTACCCACTAATATCGTGCACCTATTTTTTAATTCGGCGTTTTCCGCGCGAAGGTCTTCCAAAAGTACGAACTTCATTTCTCTTTGTTTTACATCAATGTGTACTATCAATAATCAATATACAGTCTCTCCAAAAACACCTTACAACGCTTTAGGGTAGACTTATGGGATAAAATTAGACCGATATAACCCAATTTACCTCTATGCAAAAGTGCACAATTTCAGAGTTACAGATCTTCAAAGTTGGTGTTTGAAAAACGTTTATTTATCATAAATGATAAACCGTTTAAGATAGGAATTTGAATTTTGGAATAATAATTTTAGGTTTTTCTAATAAAAGTTTTTAATTGCATATTATCTAGTAGCCGTATATTTTTTTTTTTTTTTCTTGGCATTGGTTTTTAACTTTGCCACAAACTGTTTCCTTTTTTTTTTAATATCAAACGTTAACCCTAACTATTTCCAAAAACTGCACAATTTCATCTAACACTCTTTTGTTCATAGTCAGTAGGTGGTTAATATTAATGGGAAAAAACACACCCAAGGAATGTAACTTTGCCATAAATATATAACTTTCATTTTCATGATTTTTACACGCGAAAAATATGAAGAGAAATGTGAAGAGGCGAAAGTTATTAATTTTGAAATTTCCTTTCATCTGGTGTAGCGAATTTTACATTTTAGTAAAGAACTAAAGAATTATTCTACTGTTAACAGTAAAGATAATGCGGATGGTCTATTTCTTGTATGTCTTTTTTCCCCAAAATTATTATTCCAAAATTCAAATTCCTATCTTAAACGGTTTATCATTTATGGTAACGTTTTTCAAACACCAACTTTGAAGAGCTGTAACTCTGAAATTGTGCACTTTTGCATAGAGGTAAATTGGGTTATATCGGTCTAATTTTATCCCATAAGTCTACCCTAAAGCGTTGTAAGGTGTTTTTGGAGACAAACTGTATATGTAATCTTTTTTTAAGAACGGCCTTCACACTCTCTTCTGTCGTTGCTGATGCGGAGGGGGGGGGATTGTTTCAAGGGAGGATGTAGGGACGGAGTTTGGAGCTGGGGCGGAGAAGGGAATCAAGAGGAATCGGGATAGGAAAAGTTTTATTTTTCATGTTAAAATTGCAACTCTGTGTGAATACTGGGAATATAAATTTTTTGCACATCCAATTTATTCCCAGCTTTACCACCAAAAATTTACATTTGCGAACGTTTTGTTCAGTTTCTAGAGTCACCAAAGGTTGGCTAGAAACGGAAATTTTTCCCGTTACACCCTGTATCCTTGAGCTGGCAACACAATCATGCGTGGGTTCTTCTGCATTAACACTTCATAAATACATATGTTCAAACATGACGATTTCTTTACTTTTACTATTTACTATTTCGATTAGTGTCTCTTGGACCACTCCCTCTAATTTTCTCTCTAGTTTGCTCATCTATACGTTGTCTTCCCGAGACAAGTGAAGCTTCTTGTCCCGTGGGTCTTAGCTTTCCTGGTTTCGAGGGAATGGGGAACGCAACCCCCTTCCATCGTTTCTGTACGTCTTCGGTAGTCATCGTCACCTTGAGGGTAATGGTCATCTCTTCATGCATTTTCTCTTCGAGATGGCCCATATCCCTGTCTTCGTTGTTTCGTCGATATTCTTGATGTTCATTCTCTTATCTTTCGTTGTTTTCTCTCTATGTTCCATTTATTTGTCTTCGATATTCACTGGACTGAATCTTTTCTAATATTTCCATGTGATCTTTAATCGTGTTGGGTTGGGCAGCATATAGTATTAAGCTGGGCTTCTCTAGATAAATGTCCAATTAATGTGCCGACCATTTGGCCTTCCGTTAGACTTGGTTCCAGATAAGTAGTCTTGGCAGCTCGGTGATATCACACGTGTTCTACATTTTACGTTCCATTTCTTGATTCGCTTGACCAGAACTGTTCCAAAAATGCTGTTTCGTCAAGATGGTGCCAGATCGGCTCATGCTTTCGCATTCCCTTTCAATTTCTTATCAGTTACTGCACCACTGAATACGTTAACTAAAAAGAAACCTTCTCTTGCATGGTCACCTTTGGAAGTGGTCACATGGCTCTTCTGTGGCCGGAGCCCTGATGACTAATTAACACGTTGACTGCCATGAGAATCGTCACGTGATGCACGGAAAAATTTCCATAACAGCCACGAGAAGCAACAGTTGATTCTCATGCAGGTTTGCTGTTAAAAGCCAAATGCATCAGTGTTTGATTCTCAGATCACTACAACGCTTAGGCAATGCATGGCCTGAACTTATTAGTAGTTGAATTTCCACTGAAAGGCAAAAAAACACCATAAAAATCTCATTTATTTGTATTTATAAAACTACTACAAAATTAAAATACATTCCTTCACGCAGGTGCAGCCCTAGCATTATGAATCAAGGTATGATTCACACGGCTAGTAGGGCAGTTTTTATCTCTGTGGGGCCGCGTGAATCATATGCCGCTTCTCAAGCGAAAACAATAAAAAAACATGAGTTTTTGATTTAAAAAATCATGATTTCTTATAAGGTGGAAAACGCACATTCATGGATTGATGGAGGTTCATATTCTGTAATTTAAATGGCGCTACTATAACATAAATATAACCGCATTAAAATAGATCTTTAATAAGAGGTTAAGAAATATAAGTATGTATACAAAGGTGACTTTTTTGCATCCATTACGAACGAAAGTGCCAATTTGTAACTTTCATCATATTTCTCCGTAAAAAGAATTCTATAAAAGCACATTCTCGTACATACGAAATATAAACCTAAAAAGTATGAAAAAATTAGAGAGACGTGATGTTTGGACGTTGTTGCTGCTGAATATAAAATTACCATCGACTTTTTAAAACATAAATGCATTGTAAGCACTATAATCAAGCTTGACAGAAATTTTAATTCCATTTTTAACTTGTTTAAAGCAGCATCTCAATCTTAAATACGCAGAAAATACGTAAAAATTGCAACTCTGTGCGATGAATTAAGCAGTTCCTCGAGATTTAAGGTGAATTTTAAACAAAAGCTCAACTATTTAATCATTATAATTAACACTCATTTTGAGTAATTAAAGATAAGTTTAAATATGATTTGAATAATTTGCAATTCGCTTGTAATTATGGACATAGCGTTATTCTATATTAATGAATTCAATTGGCTCTAGATTTACTATTTGCAGTAGAGAGAACTACAATCAAGTCATCCATCTACAAATGAGGTCTGAGAACAATTTCGTTCTTCTCGCTTGGTTGATCTTATTCCCGCATTGAGCATTGAAATGAGCATTACTTTTGCATACAAAATAAGAGGAAATGATCTTTCACTGTTTTCTGCTAGATCACATTTTCTGCACTTATTTCCGAGGTTGACGAGCAAACAGAAAAAAAGCTTTGACTTTCTTTAAGATTTTAAATATGCCGTGCATTAGCAATGTAAATTTCTTGAATGATTTATTACATATGTATATAAAGCAAATCATTTACATTTCTTATTCACCAACCGATGATATTTGTTTACATTTTGCATCAAAAATAAATCTTCAGTTGGCGTCATATCATTTTATAACTTAATAATCTTTAGCTTTTTTCTTTTTAGTAAAATATCGTATTATTTATTTATCATGTAAATGGATTTCGTTGGCGGCTTTGCGTTAGAACATTGGTCACGTAAACCACTAAGCTCATTTTATTGCGTACATAAGCAATTTGCACTGGTTAGTTAAGCTATACCTGCAAGAGATAAATATCATACGGCAAGAGGGTAACTAATTCGAAGTGATAATTTAAGATACGGTAAGGTTTCAGTTGATATTGTGTTTGCAACTTACGTACGATAGAAATATTTAATTGTTAATTAACTTCAATAATAAAACTAATTATTTTCATCTTACAGCGTTTATGTATTGATTATTATCGAAGGCGAAGGTGGTAAAAGGTTGAATTTCAATTATTCCTTTATATTACTGTTATATGGCAGCAATACTCTTATGACACCTTGGATTACCTTGACGAAAATCAATTTCCTTATCGGTTAAATGAAAATGCGTCTTGGGGGAAATAGCGTTATTTTTAGTGTAACACACCAGGTGTAATTACTGACAATGTTGTAATGTTCCAAAAATTGCATAAATTTTTATACAAATATTAACTTGTAATTTTGTAAATTAAATGACCAGTAAACTGGCACAAAACTTTCCCGTGTTTACTATAATGTACCTATTAAATAAAATAGGTTTTGCGTAATACCTCAAAAAAATAAATACAGGGTGGCCCAACGAAAAGGTAACAGACGGGTTTCTGGCCAGAGGGAATTTTTTTTTGGGAAACGCAAAAACACGTCAATTTTTATATCAAGGGGGACAACTTCCGCCATGATTTTCAACCTGAAGCGATTTCATCCCTTAGCGCTGTGAGAACAACCCCTAAAATTTAAATAGGGATGATGGGGCAAGTGATACGTCATTTGAAAGGTCTTTCTTTTCTGATTTCAGTGCACTAGTTTTTTTTATATATTTTTTTTATTTTTAACCGAAAAAATTGAAGTTCCAAAATGGAAAATGAGGAAGGAGATTGAGGCATTTAAAAACTCAAAAAAGCTCGGACAGCTCAATTGTTTTTTTCTTAGAGAAGCTAGGTACTTTTACTGATATTTGACACCATTGTTTCACCCCTTGGGTACAGGGTAAACAACCCTTAAATTTTTAAATAAAAACAAGGGTTAATTTTTTCTTGTGCTAATTAATGAAACCAGTTTATGCAAATTCAACCCTTATTTTAATAAATGTTCGAAGTGCCTGCCTTCAGCTCCATGCAATAGTACAAATTTTCATTAAATCGTTCCCGTACATTTTGCAACATTTGAGGAGTGATCAGGCAGCATTCATGTACTATACGGTCACGTAACTCCTCCAAAGATTCCGGACCAGTGGAAAAAACTTTACTCTTTACATGACCCCATAAAAAAAATCTAATGGGGTGAGATCAGGAGGAAAGAGTTAATCAAAATCTGTATTATTACATGGAAGCTGAAGGCATACACTTCGAAAATTTATTAAAATAAGGGTTGAATTTGCATAAACTGGTTTTATTAATTAGCACAAGAAAAAATTAACCCTTGTTTTTGTTTAAAAATTTAAGGGTTGTTTACCCTGTACCCAAGGGGTGAAACAATGTTGTCAAATAGCAGTAAAAGTACCTAGCTTCTCTAAGAAAAAAACAATTGACTTATCCGAGCTTTTTTGAGTTTTTAAATGCCTCAAAATCTTTCCTCATTTTCCATTTTGGAACTTCAATTTTTTGCTTAAAAATAAAAAAAATATAAAAAAAACTAGTGCACTGAAATCAGAAAAGAAAGACCTTTCAAATGACGTATCACTTGCCCCATCATCCCTATTTAAATTTTAGGGGTTGTTCTCACAGCGCTAAGGGATGAAATCACTTCAGGTTGAAAATCATGGCGAAAGTTGTCCCCCTTGATATAAAAATTGACGTGTTTTTGCGTTTCCCAAAAAAAAATTCCCTCTGGCCAGAAACCCGTCTGTTACCTTTTCGTTGAGCCACCCTGTATAATAAACAAGTTTACGGGAGGTAGTAAAGAATAATATTAAACGATTGTGTAATCCGCTCATTGTTTACATGTAATGCATACAAACTTGGCACTCGCATACAAAGGTATACACGGAGAGCTTTATTTCTTTGTAAATATAAAGAAATCATATTCTTCCTAAAAGCTTCTTTGCAAGTCTAATGAAGTTACATATTTTACATAATGCATAATATTTAGAGAAAAACCACTTAAATTTATCGAATCTGGAACAATAGCTTTATTACGTTTGCATTTAAAATGAATCCGTTTTCTTAGAAACAGCCCTAATATTATTATGAAAATCTTAGAGACAACGTTGGAATAAATGTCTGTATAATTTCAGGTTTTGACTTCACCTGTCTTACTTTTACATAAAAAATGTTAAGGTAATAAAAAAAATTTCATTCAAATGATGTTGCGTAAGAAATTTTTAATTGGCGCATAATTACTATTTTTGTGGAAGGAATCGATTTCATTGTAGTATTTAATTATGGTTCATTTAATGCAGAAGCATACTCATAATTTCTGCGATAGGGTAGGATGGGACACCATGAGACGACCGAATATTTCAGTTTAGTTAGGGTATTGACATCAGTAGTTTGTATAAGAAATTATGCTAATACTAATTTATCAACAAAATTTCTTGTGTGGTACATGAAATTCTTTTGTTCTGACAGTTTGTGAATGTAAGTATGGACAATCTTTTTGGCGCCCATTTCTACAATCCTTGTGCTGACGTTAACATCAAATGTAAAGGTAACAGATCGCGTACTTATATATAAAATCTGAACGAAACTGGTACGACTACCGTACAAAAACTAAAGAAGGTCTTGTCGTCAAAAGGAACCAAGCAAGTGAGTCAATGCAGAATGGAGAACGTGGAGTATTAATAACAACTTGTTGCATAATAAGCGCCAGTGGAAACACACTTCCATCTGACGTGATGTTTCCCAGAAAAAATTCAAACATCACGTTTTGCATGGGGCACCACCGGGTACATTAGGCCTTGCATCGCCTTCAGATTGTATCAACAGGGAGCTCTTTCCATCCGTAATGAAGCACTTTATTCAAATAGTGGATCTGGTAAAGAAAATCCGGTAATTCTAATATTGGATAATCACGAGAGCCACTTGGTTATTGAAACTATTAACATTGCAAAAGAACACGGAGTTGGAGTCACTGTATACTTCCATGTTTTTTCCTCATTCAAGGCTGCTGAAGACTCATCGCTCTTGCATCACCCGGGGAAACCATTATTTATCAATTTATGATGTGGCGAATTACGTAGATGTGGCATTTGAACGTTCTATGAATTCCTCAAATATTAAATGTGGGTTCAAAATAACAGGCATATACCCATTTCATAGAAATGTGTTTACGTCCGATGATAAGCAGTTCAGCCACAGATAAAGATATTTTAAATACATCAAATGTGGATCTACGCAATACTGAGGACCCAATTGCATCAATGTTGTCGTCGGAAAAACTTCGCTTGGTAAATAATTCGGTTGTCGGTGAGAATTCCAGCAAAGTTTTTTGTTGCCTAAACAACAGTAATCGTTACAAAACTAACAAGAAAACCTTAAATCTATACACCGCCTTTTTGTGCTCCTTTTCATGTAGTACCTCTTTTATCAAGTATATCCCCATTTATCTAGTGCCTCGTCTTCTCGGATCTTCATTTTTTCTTAAACTTTTATACTTCGGCCTGCCATATTTGTTTGGCCGTTCTCGACTGCTCCATTCTCTGTAAGTGCCCCTATCAGCGAAGTTGTCTTTGTTCAATAAACTGCAACAGTGACTGTATACGTTTCAAGTCTATTCTAATTTGTGTATTTCTCATTTTCTTTCTTCGTAACCCCCCTTATCCTCCGTAAAAAATTTCTTTTCGGTATTTGCATCTTACTCTTCTGTCTGCCGATTAATATCCATGAAACACATCCATACGTCATTTTGTTTCCCTTGACATCTCCTTTTTACTCACATTGGTATAAAAATGACAAATGTTAAGCGAGTGGAACCAAAGTTGAAGAAAGCACTATAAAATGTCACAGAAGCTTGACCAAATTACCTACCTTAAGCGTTATTTTCATAGCTAGATACCTTTCTTGTACTAAAGAGTACCTCTTTCATTTCAAAGATACTAAAGGATACGACAGGAAAATTTGTAAGCGTACAAGTGTAAAAAGGATAGCCATAGCAACATCTATCAAATAAATTACAATGAAGTTAGCCTCTATGCATAATCTAAATCGACTTTAGTTCATAATTGTTAAAGCGGCGAGATGCTGTGAACATTGTATTGTAATATATTTCTCCTTATGCACTTTGTTCTAAATTTCTGTCAACATAATTAGTATTTCGTGCTTGGTTTACTATTGCACTATTAATAATGCATTGTGCACAACAATTCGCCTGAGTGCAACCAACTGTAATTAATATAACGTAATAACAAGACGGGTTGCGATAAACCCAAGATTCACAACCATAACAATGTAGAAAGCAGTATCTTCTTTCGTGATTTCAATTAAAGTATTAAATAAGGCAGAAAATTATTTGCATAAATTAAACGAAATACTACAAAATTATATATAAGTACCCAAATTTACTTTTGCACTTAAATCACTTTTCAAAGTAAAACTGTGGATTGGCCATTTTCCGTCCTGCGAATTACTTTTTTCATTAAAGTTTCATATGAGTTTTGGCGCATAATCGAAACCCAAAGGAGTTTCATTTTTGCAAAGGACAATTACGCCGCCCAACATGAAAAGAGCGAAACTTTGTTAACATACATTGATATTAAAATTTCGGGTGTAATTATAAAATGTTAAATTACTTTTATAATTTAGCTTTGCCTTATTTTAGCACTTCCAAAAATGAATTATCCTTCTTTAATATAGGTGTACTACATAATGTCCTAGAAGCAAGCACACATTTTATATACCACCTAAACTTCAATGATATTCTTTCCCTTGAAGCAGAAAGCACAGACAATATACACTGTGTCCCAATTTCGATGCTCACCATTGGTATCTCGGTTATTAGAAGACGTAGGGCAACGGTTAAATGGGGAAAGTTTTGCAGAATTTAATACTCACGACAAATATCATTTCAAATTTGACCTAACTTTTTTAATTTTTTTAATATTTAGAAAAAACCAAAATTGGTCGATTTTCATTTTCCTCAATAACTCTTTAACGCTTAATCTGACCTCTTTTAAAGTTTTACATTATTCAGACACTTTTTTAAGACAAATTATTTGATATAATCGGAAGCCCCCGATTGTCATTTGTTTTTAAGTTATTAGTGCTACCTTTTGTTTTTCATATGGCGGCCATATTGGATTTTTGGTTGGTTAGATAGTCTTTAAAAAGAGCTTTCCAACGATGTATAACATGCCTGAAAAATATTTAGTTATAGTTTGTCCCACGAGAACTCGGGTGTGACTCATTAGTTATTTCTGTGTGAATTAACGCAAATTATCTGCGATTGATTTTTTAACGATTTATGGATAAGCGATATTATAAAGCAAATATAATTTGCGTTAATTCACACAGCAATAACTAATAAGTCACACCCGAGTTCTCGTGGGACAAACTATAACTAAATATTTTTCAGGCATGTTATACATCGTTGGAAAGCTCTTTTTAAAGACTATCTAACCAACCAAAAATCCAATATGGCCGCCATATGAAAAACAAAAGGTAGCACTAATAACTTAAAAACAAATGACAATCGGGGGCTTCCGATTATATCAAATAATTTGTCTTAAAAAAGTGTCTGAATAATGTAAAACTTTAAAAGAGGTCAGATTAAGCGTTAAAGAGTTATTGAGGAAAATGAAAATCGACCAATTTTGGTTTTTTCTAAATATTAAAAAAATTAAAAAAGTTAGGTCAAATTTGAAATGATATTTGTCGTGAGTATTAAATTCTGCAAAACTTTCCCCATTTAACCGTTGCCCTACGTCTTCTAATAACCGAGATACCAATGGTGAGCATCGAAATTGGGGCACAGTGTATGTTGTCTGTGCGGAAGGCTACTATAATAATTTCTTAAATTTACTCATGGTAAGGAGAAATTTCTTCTGGCACAAATGGTTTGGTACCGTTCCCACTTTATTCCCTGAACATGAAAGATTGCGCTCTCATTTAAGCCATTTGGCGGATAGGAGAGAGAAAATAATGAGGTACAAAATTAAGTAATAAATACCAATACAAATGTAAACATAAATATCAACATCCTAACCTCGTTCCTCACATCTTATCAATCCTGTTCACAATCACACCGCGCCGTTACGTATCTGTTAATAATGCTTCTCACTCTCCTGGGGATCCCGTAAAATATGCTCTTTTGTATGCCATATTTCTACTCAACTACAGTTGCCTTATGTTTTCGTTTATCCCCTCAACATAAGACTTCCTCAACTGAATTTTCTTCAAAGGCGCATGCTTTTCTATTGTAGAGAACACACCACTATGGAACGCTGTTTTACTTTTTATTACTAAAGTTAATTTCTTCCCATTTAAACAAACTTCAATTTTTATTATGTAAATTTGTATGCCTCTCTATTTATTTTAGTATAAAATGTTTGTTAAAAAAACTTCACACATTGAAATTGTTAGATGAAAATGAGTTTCTTGATTTAATATACTTCACACAAAAATTTGTAACACTCGTTTTAAAACCTTTCATTTAAATTGAGAAGCAAAATATATCAACAAACTTTGGAATTCGTGTAACATTTTTATTTAACAAACAAAAAATAGCAACTCAATTTAAATAAAGGAATTAAAATGTATGTCGAATTAAAGTGTTACACGAATTAAAATGTTTGTTAATAATATTTGTTCTTTAATTTCAAATAAAGAATTAAAATTATCAACAATCATATTAATTCTGAATTCCGCAACCTACAGCTAGCCCAGTCAATGAAGGTTTTTTGTCGCAACAAATTAGGGGAAAGCTGAATTTTTTATATGTGATACACCGTTATGAGACATGTATTTTTTCAAAAGTCCCCGCCTCTCCCCCTTGTGCTTCTCCCCCCCATCACCCCTAACAGCTTACAAATGCATAGTTTCACTAGATTGCTTACAAGTTCTTTAATATTCGTCGTAGAGAATTAATTTTTTTTTTATTTTATTCCTTAATACCCATAAAAAGTATCTTATTCTTATAAACTGTTCGTTAAAGTTGATATTAAGGGACCTATAAAACAACAAACACAAAAAAAAACGGTTTCTCGAAGCACGTGAATTTACTTTATTACTTATATTTTGGTTGTTAATTAAAATACACAAAAATGGTTCAAATAAAACTTTTAGTGTGTATCTTTAGCTTCAAGTTGATGTGGTTCATTGCTTGTTTAAGTTTATCGCTTGCGCTTGGGACGTCGTCATAGACAGCGCTTGCACTCCGCTTCAGTGGTCCGACGTATACGCTTAGCCCAGTAAAATGGGAAACTTTGGATGAAATTAATGGTTACAGCTTTGAAAATTTGGGAACAGGCTTGTTTTGTGATCACTTTGAAGTGTTCAAAAGTCCCCATCCGTACCCCCCCTCCGAGAGAAATGGGGGGCGAAAAAGTGTCAAAAAAATAGGATTTCGTAAATAACTGAAAAAGTATCAATTTTATCAAAAACAAAAACGTTAAGAAAGTTGTAGCTCACAAAATTCCGCACATTTTCCTGTTTTATTTTTATCTCTACGACCAATAGGAGCCGAGATAGATTTTTTTTTTAATGTCGACTGTTTTGCGGCGAAACGTTAATACGTGCGCGCATCGCGCGTATTTCGCTTATATCTCGAGAGTGCCCACGCGTATCGCAAAATTCTTCAAATAAAAGTTGCAGAGAATTTAATTACGAATAATTTTCTTTTTTAAACATTTCCGTGCGATTAATATTGACAGAGATATAATCATTTAAACCTTTTCTAAGACACAATCGCTGCTCGTTGTGCATAATAAATTCAATAATAAGTCGAAAACTATTGATTCTACGTACTTAGTGCATATAATGAAAGTTGTAGAGAATTAAATGTTGAATCTACACGTATACACGAAATATCATTTTGGTAATCTTTATAAGGCGATGGAGGAAGAAATAATGAAAAATTCTCATTTTCAAGCGTTTCTTTGCAAATAACTATGTTTTGACTACTTGTAGACAGTAAAGTGTAAAAAATTAAAATTGATACTTTTTCAGTTATTTACGAAATCCTATTTTTTTGACACTTTTTCGCCCCCCATTTCTCTCGGAGGGGGAGTACTGATGGGGACTTTTGAACACTTCAAAGTGATCACAAAACAAGCCTGTTCCCAAATTTTCAAAGCTGTAACCATTAATTTCATCCAAAGTTTCCCATTTTACTGGGCTAAGCGTATACGTCGGACCACTGAAGCGGAGTGCAAGCGCTGTCTATGACGACGTCCCAAGCGCAAGCGATAAACTTAAACAAGCAATGAACCACATCAACTTGAAGCTAAAGATACATACTAAAAGTTTTATTTGAATCATTTTTGTGTATTTTAATTAACAACAAAAATATAGGTAATAAAGTAAATTCACGTGCTTCGAGAAACCGTTTTTTTTTGTTTTTGTTGTTTTATAGGTCCCTTAATATCAACTTTAACGAAATGTTTATAAGAATAAGATACTTTGTATGGGTATTAAGGAACAAAATAAAAAAAAAATTAATTCTCTACGACGAATATTAAAGAACTTGTAAGCAATCTAGTGAAACTATGCATTTGTAAGCTGTTAGGGGTGATTGGGGAAGAAGCACAAGGGGGAGAGGCGGGGACTTTTGAGAAAATACATGTCTCATAACGGTGTATCACATATAAAAATTCAGCTTTCCCCTAATTTGTTGCGACAAATGACACTTTTCGGCCTTTATTGACTGGGCTAAGCGCCCAATTAAAATTATCAACAAACATTTTAATTCAGAATTAATATGATTGTTGATAATTTTAATTCTTTATTTGAAATTAAAGAACAAATATTATTAACAAACATTTTAATTCATGTAACACTCTAATTCGACATACAATTTAATTCTTTCATTTAAATTAGTTGCTATTTTTTGTTTGTTAAATAAAAATGTTACACGAATTCCAATGTTTGTTCATATATTTTGCTTCTCAATTTAAATGAAAGGTTTTAAAACGAGTGTTACAAATTTTTGTGTGAAATATATTAAATCAAGAAACGCATTTTCATCTAACAATTTAAATGTGTGGAGTTTTTTTAACAAACACTTTTAATAGGTATACTAAAATAAATGGAGAGTCATAAAAATATACTTAATAATTAAAGTTTGCTTGAAATGCTATAAACAAAATTTAATATTTAATACTGAGGGCAAGCAAATATTTAATAGAATGAATTTAAATGTATATTATTAATTTTTACTACAATTTTTGTGTTTGTTTAAAAAACTTCAAGTATTTATACCGATAGATCAGTTAAAATGTTTCTTGAATAAAAATGTACATTGAAAATAAAAGAAGTAACTTTATAATTTCTTAAATTTTAATGAATAAGTTTAAATATTAGGATATTTTTAAGCAACTAACATTTTAAATGGTAGAATTAAAATGTTTGTTGATAATTTTAATTGGTCGCTTCGATCGGTGGCAGTTATTGAAACTACACCAGTATAAGGAAACACAATATGTAAATTATAGTTCAAAATAACACCACCGATCGAAGCGACCAATTAAAATCATCAACAAACATTTTATTTCTACCATTTAAAATGTTAGTTTGCTTAAAAAT
Organism: Pyrocoelia pectoralis; assembly: GCA_036250285.1. Taxonomy (NCBI): domain Eukaryota; kingdom Metazoa; phylum Arthropoda; class Insecta; order Coleoptera; family Lampyridae; genus Pyrocoelia; species Pyrocoelia pectoralis. Next base: position 28,714,557 of record CM070075.1, read on the forward strand.
ATCCTAACATTTAAACTTATTCATTAAAATTTAAGAAATTATAAAGTTACTTCTTTTATTTTCAATGTACATTTTTATTCAAGTAACATTTTAACTGATCTATCGGTATAAATACTTGAAGTTTATTAAACAAACATTAAAATTGTAACTAAAATTGTAAACTTAAGAAAGAAGTTATTTTATACATCGAGTATAAAAACTGACAATAAAAAGTAAAACGGTGTTCCATACACCACCCCAAGAAAGTTATAAACTACATTTCCATTCGTGAAGTTGTAAAACCATTCTTGGCCCACTAATTCAGCTTTAATATTGTGTAATTCTTACTAATCTTAACAACGCTTATCAAATAATCGGTTATTTGTGTCATATCTGCATTACCTAACTACCTACTCAATAGACACCCTAATCAATAAGACTTGAAGAGTTCTCAGCTATCGTTGTCCAAGATATTACCTGCTTAAAACCTGCTGCCCTGATAATATGCCTCATCTTTTCAGAATAGTACCCAGATCCTAATAAATAATAATCTTCTTTGCAACTTGTAGTCGCTGCTTGAAGAATTCTTTCACAACGTTCTGCAGTTCTGACTGAAAACGGTTACTTTTAATACCTTTTCAGTGTCTCAAAGGTATGAAAATCACAAAGTCCTTCATTCCTTTGTTGCAAATTTTCTAAGGGGGAATACCGTCATACCAATTTATTCATTCTTTTTGAATTTGTTTATAGTGTTATACGTTTTTTTTGGATCGAATCCACTTTATACGAACCACTAATTTGCAATTTTGGGAACTGCATCGTTTCATGGATTTACTATTTTTCGTACGCCCCAGTAGAGTCCTTGGAACACACGCTCAATAGCTACACACAATTTCTTAAATTTTTTGTCATTTACACCTATAATGAACTCATTCTGGTGACACACTGTATAACATAATATTTAATTAGAACATAATATGTTATTGTATATTGTACCTATTTGTGTCCTAAAGGTTATCTATGAACGATTATTTTCGCACCCTGTTAATCACCGACAAGAAGTTAAGATGTGATATTGGCGGCCTCCCCAAGAAGATGGTGCGGTATTGTTCCATACATTGGGTTGAAAGTGCCCGAAATGCTGGACCAAAAATGCACCAGCAGTGACGGCCATAGAAAAAGGTGCATCTACTGGGCAGAGCAGCGTCGTTACAAAATCGATTGCAAAAACCCGAGCTTTGCCAGGTTGACACACACGCGCACTTGATAATGGTATGTGAAATCTACAAATCCGCCATAATTAAGGCTGAAGAAAATAGCGGGCGGAGGATCGCCTTAGTGAATCGCCAGGTGGGTAAAGTTGCAATTTGTGATACAGCAGCAAGCGGTCTGTAAAAAAAATAGTGCGGTTCCGTATAACGCCGACTCACCGATTTAGTGCCTTTAATTATTCTGTCAGTGTTCTACATCACAACCTTTTAATTTATTTAGTATCCGTCAATTTTATTTATACACTCTTACCTTATAGTAGTGTCATATATAGTACTGTCTGTTTTTATCTTGTACATATCAGTTTTTTTTGTGTTTTTTTTTCTCTTTTTTATGTATACAGTCAGCGGTTTCACAATTGCTAACATTAGTTCACTATACATTAGTAAATTGACAAATCATTGTGTGATCATTTTGTTGTTTTGATCTCGTATTGTTAAACTTTGGTTTACTTTCACTGAGTATTTGTAATCCTTGCTTAAAGTATGAACCCTGCAAGAAACAACTTACATGAAGGTTACATTCTCAACTCTTAAGTAAATGATACACATGTTTAACTGAATACTTCTTTTATATACAATGTGTCGTAAAGTTAATCAAAATATCATATATAAATAATAAAATTCCTCTACTTTTACTTTCACTTTATTTACGTATTTCTTGCAAACATTTTTTATAGCAACTAAAATATAAAATTTATCCGGAAATTATTCTATTCAAAGTAGAACTGTTAAGAATAAATTTAAATCATAAGGACCCTAAATTGTTTGTAAACATAGCAATTTCCTATTCAACTCCCATAAAAGGCGAAAAAGATGAAACAGCGCGTGAAAGAATCGTGAATAATGCGGATTGCGATATATAAAATATTATATTGAAACTGCTAAGACTCTGCCATGTTTTTAAAGTAAGTAAAGAAAATGTTTCTTTTAAATACCCTATATCAGTTTTATAAATAGAATTTTTATTTTTATAACATTATGGAGATGAGAAGATAGCGTATGAATCACACCCCGAACATTCATACAAAATCTGTCATTAGGTTGATGGAGTCGTCATTTATAAGTATGGATGAAGATGGATGATGAATGCTCTTATGTTCGCTATAAGGTTTCTTTAATAATAGATGTTATTCTATAGAGGGATATTATAAATGGGATTGAAAGAAGTTTCATACAATGCTTGGCGATCGAAAGAAATCTGTACCTATAGCAAATATGGAGTAAAAACATTTGTTTATTTTAAAAGTAAACGATTTATTCAATATAAAAAGTTTTATATATTTTTCACAAACATATTATTCTATCGTCAAAGAACGTATTTAGAATGGTGTTGTCTAAATTTCGAATATTAATAAACGCCCTCTCCTAAACTGACGGCAACCATTTCCTCTCTACTTATCATTCCCATGTGTATGTAGAGACTTCCTCTTCCACCTTAATTTTAACAGTAATTAACAGAGGTATTTTAATTATCGTGAAGCTTATTTTCTCATTAAAAAAAATAGATCTTGTATTATATAAATCTGTTAGATCAGAACAATTGGAGTACCCCGCAGACACACTTTACCTTTTTGTTCCTGCTAGATAATGTCTTTGAATAGAATAAATGTTTTATCGTAGATAAAATTACTTCAAAAAACAAAATAAAAGAATTTGCACTGCAGTGTTTTTCAACACAATCTCAAAGTGGAACGAGTGGAATTTTTAATTTCTTTAAAAATATTTTTTTAATAATATTACTACATTGGTTAATGAGTTTCGGTTGGTAATCGTAGGAGAGCGTTGGTCAAAGTATTTATCATAAAGACAGTGCAGACTACAAGTATTATTTTATGGAACTTAAAATTTAATAAATTAACCGTCATTCTCAATGAATTTGTATTTATTGATGAATAGTGGGGTAAAAGTAGGTACCAAGAATGTTAATGCATATGTAACGTTACACTTGTCTATCAATATTTTAACAAGATATTCCTAAATGTAAGCATTTTTTTACATTTTTGGGCAATACCTATCTACTAACTAACTAATTCTGCGATATGGAGAACATTAAAAAATATTAAAGTGAAAAAGAAAAAGGATATTGAAAACAACCTCTATCTAGTGAAAATCATCATAAAATAAGGAAAAGCAAACTAACATAACAAAATAAAAATATTAAGAGCTGTAAACTAAAACAGAAGAAAAATTTTGCAAAAGTACAGTAAAGTAAGGAAGGAATACTAGGAGAGCGATATTGGTAATTATTTAGAACACGGGGCCAAGCCGTTTTCAACTTTTCCCATATGAGAGAGTATTACTAGACAACTAAGAAAAGTTGGCGAAAGTGGCGAAAGGAATACTTTTGGCCACAACATTTTCCGTATAGCTTCGCTTGTATCGTATACAATTTTACGAAATGTTGATTCTCCAAGCCGATAACTAAATGCAATTGTTCGCAACGTTTAGGAGAGAGGGAACAAATTTCTAATGTTAAAGAATCTCATTCGTTAGACTTAGAGCTACAGAATGATAACACTGAGGACGATCTGGACGATGTTAACAGCCCAGACAGTATCCTAACTGTTATGTCAACACCTCGATGTGAAAGTGCGGCCTTCAGGAGTCCACCCCATTGCTCTAATAGAAAAACTTCATGAGTAAAATCGAAAGTATTTAATACCATAAATAAGGCAGAAATGCGGAATTTATATTCGCGAGCCAAATGTCAAATGACTCCGTTACTAGACTGTCAGTCGTACGCATCAAATCGACAAAACTTGACTACAAATCAGCAACCTCAATTTCAACAACCGCAATATAATTTCTTTTCACAAGTACCGACAACTGAAATAAACCATAACAATGTAGCCAATCTAAAGATTGACAACAAATTTATCCTAAGCTTTTCGGAGTTATATTATGTTATTGTTATTATATTATCTTTGTTGTTCTCCTACAGAATGATTGGTTATGTTATGTAGCTACTTCAGTAAAGTACCTTTCGAAATAAAAAGCTAAATAAATCGACTTTGCCTTAGCCTTAGAGTAACAGCAAGCCTTTCCTTTTTGGATATAGATTTCCTGAACGTTGTGTTTTGAAATGTTATTTCAGACTCTAACAAATTCAGTAATTCTAGAATATTGAAAAAATATTCTTTCGTTCTCTTTTAAAACATTAAATAGATAGTGGAATTCTCCTAGACTAGCTCCCTTCAAATTAATTGGATGAACCCATATTTTTTGATTATTGTCAATTTCTTCCATTAGCGTCGCCACTACAAAAACTTCTTCGTCAAAACGGGTCTATATCACAACGGCCACCCCGGTTTTTGCTATTTGATAATGGCCACCTTGATCACAACGGCCACTAATATTATTTGATCATAACGTGAACAAGGTGGCCGTTATGATCAAATAGTATTAGGGGCCGTTGTGATCAAGGTGGCCGTTATGAAATAACAATAACCTAAGTGGCCGTTATGATCAGTGGCCGTTGTGATCAGGTCCCGGCAAAACTACTATCGTCCATGGTATATCCTGCAATAAAATTAATTAAAGTTGACTGGCGTTTACATCACAACTTTTATTGCGCCTAATTCTTACGGAAGCTGACTGAAAAGTGTGCGTTAGCACAAGCCGTGGCTGGCCATTCCGTCGTTATGACTGTACGAGACGGGAAAATCCGCAACTAATATGTAGTTTTATATCGGAGACACAGTACTTATATCGTCAAACAAATGTTCCGCTTTGGCAGATAAAGTGATCACTTCCCACGTTATATACAAGTTAGATAATATCATAGTTTTTCTTTTGTGCAGGTTCATGACCAACCCATCACAAGATTAATATGTGACGGGTAAGATCGATGCTTTTAATATTCCATTTGAGTTCTTCAGAGAGACTATGGGACGAAGATAATTTTGACTTAATGTCTCCTACTCGTACATACGTCCCTGACGTCCAGGTTGTTGACGAGTATTACCGTCTTCTTCATTAGGTATTTCGTTTGTAGTTCTGGGAGCGTACTCTTTAAATGTCTTTGAATGTCATCTTCGGTGCCTTTTTTCCTTATTATAAGATAGTCGCTTTGACTAATTTAATATTTTGTTTGTGCTCTGGTCCAACTACCGAAGTTTTTAATTTCTTCAGGACTTCCGCATAGTTTTTTGTAACCGCCGTAATCTTGATTGATAGCTTCCGTTTTGCGTTTTGTGCTCGTGTTATGTTCTGGATCTGTTTCGCAGATGCCAACTACCACCTCTTCATCGTTCAATAGGATCTCCATAATTTTCCTAATCTTGTCAACCTTCTATTGAGTCTTGTAACGCCATCAGAGTTGACTTTTTCCCTATATTTATTATATCACTAGTAGACCCGGAGAACTTCGTACCGCCAATAAAGGTTGTCTGAACTTCCAAAGGTACATACAGCTACATTACAGCTTTTAAGTTTGACAGTAATAAATAACATTGCGCTTTTGTTTACAATGTTTACTAATAAAATCAAAACTCCATAACAAAAACACGGTAACTTTGAAACCCATAGGGGCGAAGCCCTAAACTCCTAGGGCTTATGTCTCACCTTTTAAACCTTCCTTGTACTTCTACAAATATTTTAAAACCAAAATTAGTCAAATCGATTCAGCCGTTCTCGAGTTTTTATGAGACACACAAAGGTCAATTCATTTTTATATACATATAAAGATGTAAATTTCATCCCTTAATTTGGAACCCTTAGAGGGTAACTTTTGAAAAAAGGTGAAATATGTGTCTCATGGATTTCAATACTTTGCAATACTTTGAGCAATTTTTAGATTTCCATCTGCCCCCGTTACATAGATCGCTTCAACCATTTTAAAGTTTTAAACCTTATTTTGACCCACTTGAGGAGATGAATTTCGAAATTCGCTTCTTAGTGGGTGCCTACATCATCAGGGGAAGGTTCACTGAAAATTTCAAGCTTCTAGGTTCATTGGTTTGGCCTGGGCGTTGATAGATAGATCAGTCAGTCATCACTTTATCCTTTTAAATATGTAGAGATGACGGCTAAAAGTTACAAAATGGCGGCTGAGCGCCATCTTGAATCGTTTTTTTAAATAGAACACCGCGTATATTGTCACACTTTCGAAATCTGCTCATGATTATTAACACGGTTCTCTAATACACCACTCCTAAATTTTACTGTTTTCGAAATATTAACGTTTAAAAAGGCAACTCTTCATAAGCGATTATAAACCCTAATAAACCTTCCAACTTCATTCTTTTGGTTCAACTCAATTTTGACATACCTACATGTCAACCGCGAATTGTTTGCACAGTCACTTAAGTCAATCTGTCCAATTTAGAGTACAAACGTTACGATTCTGTTTACAATATTTTAAATTAGTCATGTTCAATTAATGGCTTTAAACCCTCCTATGTACCTGAACCACTATGCAAAATTGCATGACTACTTTTGGAGTTTTTGCGTGACTACGTAACGCACAGTAATTGATTTTGAATTGATTAGCTTATATACGTTCATTTCTTGTCGCTCTCGAACGTAATTCGGACATGCTAACGCTACTATTTTCATTATCCTCCGTTCGATTTTTAATTTTAATACTAAGCGGGATTGCGGTGAACTAACTGCGATAAACAAACACTTATCAAAAAAATCACTCAACAAACTCAAAACTGGATAAACGTTCAAATCGAATGGACTGTACACCATGAAATGAATACTTAAATGAATTTTTTGATCGATAGATGCCGACCGATGCAGATGTTAAACGACATTTGCGACGCGTGAACTGTCAAACGCGCGAACTGTCAAATGGGCGAACTGTCAAACGCGTTAAGTTTTCTGAAATTTTCCAATTTTCTGGGAAATTTTCTTAATTTTTCTTTCCGTAAGAACCGTCTACAAAGTATTAGAAACATTAAAAAAAAAAGATGACTGAAATCGGTAAAGTCGTTCTCAAGTTATGGCGTGACCAAGGAAATAGCGATTCATTTTTATATATATAAGATTTGTCAAAAAACGAATGGTGCTCATTGACAGTGAGGGTGTATCCGCTCTTATTAAATACATCCTCCTTTCTGTTTGTTTTGTCTTACCCTTAACGACTGTATTTACATACTCCGTGCCGTCCTTGTTAGCTTCGACCTCTTTCGTAAGTTCTGGAAATCTTTGTCCGGTCTTTTTATAAAGCTTACTTTTCCTTTGGCATCCACAAGTATCACCAAGTTCTTTTCCCTATTTGTGAAAAATTTGCTTTACATATATGGGTTTTAGTGTATGCTTGTTCCGATCAGTGTATCTGTAGTGTTTCCTTTTCTTTTGCTTGAGAGTAATTTAATTTCAGTTGTTTTAATATTTTCGGATATTAACTTGAGCGTCCTATCTTCCTTATTTGTAACTTTCTGGTGCTGTGGCACTTTCATTTGAATCAATTTCTTCTTTTTTCTGTGTCGTGGTTCACCGAAATCTTGATTGTGGTTCTACTTTGCGTCCTGCTACTTTAGCTTCTAGGTATTTTTGGTCCGTTACCGCGTCTCTTACAAGCGTAGGTATGTCTTTTATTAATTCCTGTGTCGGTAGAGGAATTCTGCTTTTAGGGTTATCCTTCTTATAGGTTTCAATGTCTTCTAGTTTCTTAGTGAGTGCAGTTATCATGTAGTTAACATAACTTAGTAACTCCTTAAACACAAACACATTACGATTGTTTTTCTATCACTCGCAAATTTATAACCTGGTCCAATTCGAAAGCGTTTGGGAGAAAAATGATCTTAATAAGGAGTTCAACCAATTTACATGTCAACATACATGGCCAACACAATCCTTACTATTTCAAACAAAATTCTACTTATGCCGCATTTTCTAATATTTTAGATATAAACGTCTTCTGACGAAGCCCGAAATTTAAATTTATAAAAGAAATAAACATTTTCATAACCGTTTAAAGCTTGAATATTCTACTGAATGTATATATAACACTGAAACGAAATTCGAACAATGTAATTGAACTTTGCAATCGAATCGAAAGATTTCCCTGGAGAATGAATATAGCTGACTATCCTTGCACAGATTTTATTGAATTTGAATAATATAGTGTTAGAGCTATATTTAACCTTCATCCTTGTGAAGGGATTACTTGAACCCCTGTCTTGTTCATTAGACCAAATAATGCACCTAAAACCACTACTAGCAAGGAAGGTAAAGATATTGGCTTAAACCGCCTTCGTAACTTCATAAACCAATTTAGATACCCTCATTATTTGCATTCTCTCTTTAGCACCTTCCGAAATACCTATAAGTTTAGAAACAAAGTTATTGTCAATAACATATTTTCTTGGAAGTTCTTCAGAGTAAATTAATTAAATGTTTGAAACAGAGAAAAAAACGTACTAATTAAATGAATATGAAACTTTTGATCTCTATAATTGTATCACGAAGTAGTTAAAAAAAGAGAATAAAAGATGTCATATTAAATTAAATTTATGCTTTTAAAAATATTTAATCAAGCAATTCACTCCATATTCACTTATTAATGAGTATAACCCCGTAGAAGCAGACAAAGATTTCATTTAATTATAACGTAAAGCATTTGCCTAAATGTGAAAAATTACTTCTATTTTTAATTAAAATGTTCACCGGGCGTGTAGCTTCAGCAACAACGCTTCATTTCATCCAAAAACCTCGAGTTCGCTGGGATTTGTTCTAAAAACACTGCATCGGTCTATTTAAACAATCTTATCGAATAACAATACGAAATTACGATTTCACAATTGCATTCTGAAGTAAGTGGTTCGAAATAATCCAGAAAATTATCTTAATTTGAATAATGCCAATCAGAGTTAAATCCTAGAGCACCAACTGGAAAATACGAAAAGCTACATTGACTGGCTGTCATCAACAGTGACGAGCAAACAGTACGTGTATGGCATAAATTTACCGGCTCAGTCCATTTATGTACCCTGTACACAATACACTAATTTGTCCAATTAAGTATTTTTAATGACGGATATCTTTAAAGTTAGGTTAGAAAAATAGATATAATCTACTGTCTGGGGACAAAATTTGATAAGGCAACGAGTGATTTCCATCAATTTAAATATAAAGTGGTTTGAGCAAACCTATGCAGAAAATATAATAATGGATATGTCAGTGTGTCAACATGTGTCGTTAAAGGTTTGTCAAGAAATAAATTTTGCCGTATTTAATCAGATTTCATCTATCACGTCTTTAAACATGAGGAATTATTGAGATGCCGAAACCTATCACATTTCTATGAAATTGTTTCTCACAATCATAGGGTAGCAAATGTGCCATTAGAAATCACCTAAATTACGTTATCAGAGGAATTTTCCAATAAGAGCATCAGAAGTTTAAAATGTTACGTTAGAAATACTACTTGAATGTTGTCATTAGGTCGTTTGAGTTGCTTTCAGTAGTGTCAAGCAAGACATTCGTCTCAAGTTAATTGTTTCGTGTATTTGCTAATGATTTATTAACTTAATCGGCCAACTCTGTTCGTAGTTTCGTTAAAAACTTGAACGACACAACGTCTGGTGGCGATCATCGGAAAATATCGCTGCTGTAAGCCAAAATGTGAGAGAATATCATGTCGTTTCTATTCCACGACATTCTCAGCAACCTACCTATTCTAAAATTTGCATAGCGATGATCAACACAAGTTCAGCTTAGTTAAGAACCGAAATATTCATTGTTCGCGACTTTTCGGATGAAGCCGATTCGTAGACAACCGAAATGGAATTGAATGATGAGAATCCTCAAATGATTCCTGAAGATGAACGGCGATATCATATTGCATCAAATAGCGAACGTTACAAAAACATAAAAACAAAATACCTGAACCTCCCAACAATTATAAGTGAGCAAATTTTCGCATACTTAATTTTAGTGTTATAATGAACACAAGCGTGGTTGCCCGATTCTAACGCATCGGGAATTTAGACATTATGCAATATTTTTTATGCTGGTATCCTTAAGTTTAATGATTTAAAAAATTACCCAATCAAAAAAACAAAATTTTTACTTTGGCAAAATTCTGTAGAGTATAAAATTCTGCACAAAAAAGTCACACAATTTTTCCATCAGCCAACCGTTTTCGTTAAAACCGTATAAGTTGATTAGGAATTCTCTAAACAGAGTTTTATATTACATAATGTTTAGCGACATGTTTCGATAATTTGGTAAATTAATTATCATCATCAGAGTAAAAGTAAAAAATAATCACATAAAAGACAAAATTGTATCTTGACTACTATGTTGAGTTAATAATACGGGGATTAAAAAGAAGACAGGCGACAACGACCATGAGGAAAAGTTACTTTTAAAAACAATAAAAGGAGAACGCCATTAACGCTCAAATAACGGCGCCCTTAAAGAAGAACATATAAACTTCATGATTGCGAACGATTAATTAATTAAAAATTAATCGTTTAAGTTGTTATATTTTCACCATCACTACCCGATGATGATAATTAATTTACCAAATTATCGAAACATGTCGCTTAACTTAAAACTCTGTCAAGGCTACAAATTAATAAAAAATATCGTAGAGAAGGTTTAGAGAATTCCTAATCATCTATAATCTAATTTTGTGCCAAATTACCACTCCAACGTCAATTATGGACCCAACGATTTCAAAACCGTTAAAACTTTCTAAAAACACAGTGTGACAATGGACCTGTTATGTGGAGAATCTGGGAGGAATCTTGATAATGTTGTCAATCTTTATCCTCGACGTTTTCCGGACAGTCCGCCAAACACGCACTTCGTTTTTCCGTATTGTCAAACAGTTTTCGGCCTAAGGAAGGTGTTCAACCTAAAAAAAGGATCCACCGAAAAACATAATAATATTTTTATTGTGTTGTTGCGATTTTTGAGTGTCCCAAAGCAGTGTTTTGAGAATTTTAAAGCACCATAAATATCATCCTTACCACGTATCTGTGCACCAAAATCTTCATGGCGTAGATTTCCAAAATCGCTTAACATTTTGTCAGTGAGCACGGGAACGAATACAAATGAACCGTAATTTCTTTTGTTACGTATTATTTTCTGACGCATCAACTTACAAACCATGGAGCTGTTAATCGTCATAACATGCATTATTGGGGTGTTGAAAGCCCACGCTGGCTGCGTCAGTTTGAGCATCAGCGTCCTTGGGCTATCAAGGATAATTGGCGACAAACTCATCCGTCCCCACATCTTTAAAGGTAATTTAAACGGTGAAATGTACCAAGACTTCCTGTACTTGAAGACGTAAGACTATGTGGTTTCAACTTGGCGGTTGTCCGGCGTATTATTCGGTAAAAGCACGCGAAGTACCAAGCAACCGTAACATCATTGAATGGTCGGTCGAAAAATACTAAATACGTGTTCTTCTGTTTTTTCTTGCATATAACAGCTCCATCTGTCGCGAATAAAAAAAAATGTTCGGGCAAATCGTACGTAGCTTTCAACATAGGAACACAATCTTCGATCAAAAATAGGGGTTCCTAATTAAGATTTTAAATTTGTCACCCATCCCACCCACAGGGGATATCGGAGTGGGCGTAATTTAGTACTAACGGATACCCACGTCGGATATTATTAAAGTTTCGATTCGGCAAAAAGCAAGTTGTGCGTTATGTTATTCTGTGTTGTTGGACGCAAGACCCGTCTCACACTCCACACAACCCAACTTTGTTCAAAGAATAATATAATATTAATTGGCTTTTACCTAAACGCAACAAGGTTGATGCAACCTGAAGATGTGAGTGCATTTCGCCCCTTAAAAAGCAATTGGGTGGAGTCAGTTTTGAAATTTAGAAGAGAAAAGTAATAGTTACTAACTAAACCAGATAAATAACCTCGCTAAGTGCGTTAAATATGATTAGCTAAAAGGAACCAAAACACAATGCATTAAAGTTCAAATTAAATGAGCAAGTTGTAATTAACTTAGTCTAATTACAGTTTTCTTCGACCGAGATAGCTTTGCCTCCTCGTCAGCTAGCTTGGGAGGTAGAGAAGAGGTATCTCCCTCTCCCCTTGACCGGCGCAGTGACTCACGAAGTTGGCCCGCCGTTTCCTTCGTCACACGACAACTCAGAAACCGCGAACAAAAATGGTAGGCAGAACTTAACCTTCTTTAAAGAAGTGATGGAACAACGACGTGGGATCTGTTTCAAAACGGGGTTACCTTGACCGGACTGAAATCCACGTTATCTTTCGCTAACGAGGTAACTTGTTAAAAGATGAATTTTTAAATCTCTTCAGTTTCGCCATTTCTTTCAATAATAATAATCTTTATTGTGTTTAAACGTGTTTGAGTACATACACTTGTCAGTTTCTACGAATCTATAAAATAAAAAATATGTAAATATACAAACAAGCACATATGGTCCGGGAGCCGGCAACCTTTTTTGCAATCAATTAATATACTTTTTATACTTCGTGAGCGGCTTTATTTTAACGAGACGCCAAACTTTTTCCTTCGCGAAAATTTTCGCAGATGGGTTCTACGGGGTGCGCAGGGGTAAAATACGTTGATGTGGTAATTACAAAAAAATTGATTAATAACAGTTAATTTTTTAGCTAACTGTTAAGTTTTTTTGTAAGTACAGTAAAACCTCGATATAACGGACCTCTATTTAACGGACTTCGGATATAACGGACAGAAAATCCGGTAAAAAAATTTAAAAAGTCCTGTTGATATTATACATAAAAGAACAAATTTATTTCAAGAAAATAAAAATAAAAATACGTAAATGTAATTAAGCGTGCGTTTCATTCCTCAGTTCAAACGGATACCTTCCTTTTACTGTACATTGACCTACATTTCTTGCGATTTCAGCGTTTTCAGTACGGCCGGCTGATAACGCGGAGAATAATGCTTACTTACTTGCTTAGTATAGGTTTTTTGATTTATTTTAAACTTATTTTTATGTAACGGACTTTCGCCTTTAACGGACACCCCCTCCCCCTAATTAGTCCGTTATATCGAGGTTTTACTGTAATTCAAAATAACATTTGTCCTACAACAAAAATGAGTCCATCAAGAGTGTCCCCATCTGAAGACATGTAGGTATTACTACATTAACAAAAATAATGAATATCAAGCTGATTTTTTTTCTGTAGCTTAGTAAATATTTGCATAATTAAATGCCCACTTTGTTCCACAAATTAATTGGGCCGTTTTCCCATGATATTCATCCATTTTTTGTAATTTTCAAATCAACGTGTTTTTCCCTGCACACCCCCGTAGGACCCATTTGCGAACATTTTCGCAGAGGAAAAAGTTTACCGTCTCGTTAAAATAAAGCCGTTCACGAAGTATAAAAGTTGATTGCAAAAAAGGTTGCCGGCTCCCGGACTAAATATACATTTAAGTCAATCAATTGACACTTACAAAAATGCAATTAACATTAAGAACAGACAGTACTTCACAAATTAACTTGATAAAACACTACATCAACGACATAACACATGCCTGTCAAAATGTATCAATCTTATTATTCGCAGATGATCTTAAATTGTATAGTATTATTAAATCCGTCACTGATGCTCAACATCTTCAAGGCTACATCACTGGTGTGAAATTAATAGGATGAGTTTAAACTTATCTAAATGCTTCACTATGCGCTTCTACCGTTCTCGTAATCCTTTCCTATTTGCTTACAACATAGATGATATACCACTTCAACAAGTTTCTAGTATAATCGATTTGGGTGCGACCTTACACCATAGTTTAAGTTTTAATTTTCATATTGACCAAATCATTGCTAAAGCTTATCAAAAGCTTATCAAATGCTAGGTTTTTTGAAGCGGTCAACCCATGTAATGGTTTCTAATGTAAACATCACCTTTTGTTCCCAATTTATTGGCTGTATGATGTTTTGACTAACAGCCAGGGGTTTACAAACTTTTTCTCCTCGGGCAGCAATAATAGGAGACCGGTTCTTTTACGGTCTAATAAAAAAGTTCCTGGTGATAAATTTATATACTAAAGAATAATAAATTAACAATTAATTAAATAATATGAAAATAAACTAAAAGATTCTGGTATGAAGAGGTTGGTTGAATGCGACCCAAATATCGCTTGCTCGCTTCACTGTTTGACAGGTGATTCTGCAAGTTAATATTAATCGGTTGTGTGAATAATTATGCTGTTTAAATAGAATTCAATTAATAAATTGGTTAGTATTATTTCGGTGAATCAGGTATGTCAATTACAAGTTAACGGTTTATTGATTTTACAGGTTTTCAGGAATCAGGTTATATTTCGGGATTATGGTATCAGGTTAATTCATATGTTAGTTCCTTTGAGCGCAGCCCTACGGCTATACAGAAAGGTACTCGGGTAAGTTATAAACTTAGCTCGGTTTGTACTACCGTACGTAAGTTTTCAGGCACGGAATGTATAATTAGCTCGGTTCTACTACCGTACTAACTACAACAGGTTGAAACAAAACGGAATACAATTAGCTCGGTTTTATAACGACCGTACGTAATTGCAGATCAGGTTATTTAAGGATTTCAGATCTACGAAGGATCTTTCGGTAAGTCGCTCTTATTCCTATGCAATTGCTTATAAAGGTATTTTTAGGACAGGTGGGATTATTAAGAGGGAGAGATATCTGGTGGGAATGATGTTTATGGTTTACTGGGACCCCTCCTGGTAGAAATTTCTATTATTTAAGGAATTCCTACCAGGAGTTCTAAAACAAATAATATGTATAAATTTCACATCATTACACCCAATATTTCGTAAATATCAAAACAAAAAAGACACTATACTACACATTAGTAAAAGATTAGTAAGGAGCCAAGTAGAAATTGTTCCTCCGTTTGGTCACCACCCTACACTATGCATATTAATAGAATCGAGCAAGTTCAACGGAATTTTTTAAAATTGATAGCGGTAACCAGTACTGAGTTTTCATATCGTTATATGTCACGTATCTTAAATCTCCATTCTTTGGAGTCCCGGAGAAAATTATCGGACATATACCTACTATTTAAATTAATAAATTCCCAACTCCGGATTATTAAACTAACTAAAAATCAATGTTCCATGCAAATCACTTAGGACACTTCCAATCTTTAATATGTCCTTCCATAGGACTAGTTACGGACAATATTCACCCATTACGAGAATGGGTACTACGGCAAATATACTATGTGGGAACTGCAATTTCTTCGGCATAACATCGTTCAGTTTAGGACCGATCTACTTAAGGATCACTCACTTTGATGTAACCAATTTGTTGTTTTGTATTTATATACACTATACAGGGTGGGTTATTGAAAACGAAACAGGACCATTTTCGGATCATTACTGTTATTTTTCGAAAAATTCCTGGAACAGGTCAATTTTGTATTTGAGGGGGACAGCTTTTGAGTGTACTTCGAACTTTGTAACTTCAACCCCCTAGCGGTGGTGACACCAACCCTTAAAATCTATCTAAAAACTACCACTAATAATTTAAAAACAAATACACCATTAAATAGGCCTTTAAATAAGCTTTAAAATGATATGCTACTCGACCCCTATTCCCATTTAAGATTTTAAGGGTTGGTGTCACCACCGCTAGGGGGTTGAAGTTACAAAGTTCGAAATACACTCAAAAGTTGTCCCCCTCAAATACAAAATTAACCGGTTTCAGGAATTTTTCGAAAAATAACAGTAATGATACGAAAATGGCCCTGTTTCGTTTTCAATAACACACCCTGTATTTTCTTTCTATTTGTTAAACCATAATTATACAGGGTGGCCCATTGAAAAGGTAACACGCCTGTTTTGGGACACTTAGTCCAGTTTCTTAAAAAAACGCTCGGACACGTCGATTTTCTATTTTTGGGGGACAACTTTTGATGTCAAATTTGACTTTCTCAAGTCAACCCCCTAGCCCCAGCAACCCCTAATTCAAGAATTTAAATAGGGAAAAGGAGTCGAGCGACCCCTCATTTGAAGCGTCTTTTAATTCTCTATTCGACAGTGCAAATGAAAATTAGTTTTATTCAATTTTTTTTTCGCCCCGATGAAAAGCACCCTCCAGATTAACTAAGGTGGGGTTGTTGTTTAGGAAAAATCCTGAATCACGTCACTTTTGACCTTTTGAACGGCAAATTTTGATGTCAAATTTGACTTTGACAGGTCCACCCCCTAGCCACAGCAACCCCTAACTGAAGAATTTAAATAGGGAAAGGGAATTGAGCGACCCCTCATTTGAAGCGTCTTTTAATTCTCTATTCGACAGTAGGAATGAAAATTAGTTTTATTCCATTTTCTTTTCGTCCCCATGAAAAGCACCCTCTAGATTAACTAAGGTGGGGGTGTTGTTTAGGGAAATTCCTGAAACATGCCACCTTTGACCTTTTGAACGGCACATTTTGATGTCAAATTTGACTTTGACAGGTCCACCCCCTAGCCACAGCAACCCCTAACTGAAGAATTTAAATAGGGAAAGGGTGTCGAGTGACCCCTCATTTGAAGCGTCTTTTAATTCTCTATTCGACAGTATGAATGAAAATTAGTTTTATTCAATTTTTTTCCACCCCCATGAAAAGCACCCTCTAGATTAACTAAGGTGAGGGTGTTGTTTAGGAAAAATCCTGAAATGTGCCGTTCAAAAGGTCAAAGGTGGCGTGTTTCAGGATTTTTCCTAAACAGCACCTCCACCTTCGTTAATCTGGAGGGTGCTTTTCATGGGGACGAAAAAAAATTGAGTAAATTTAATTTTCATTTATACTGTCAAATAGAGAATTAAAAGACGCTTCAAATGAGGGGTCGCACGACTCCTTTTCCCTATTTAAATACTTGAGTTAGGGGTTGCTGGGGCTAGGGGGTTGACCTGACAAAGTCAAATTTGACATCAAAAGTTGTCCCCCAAAAATATAAAATCGATGTGTCCGAGCGTTTTTTTAAGAAACTGGTCTAAGTGTCCCAAAACAGGCGTGTTACCTTTTACATGGCCACCCTGTATGTATTAATTTTTAATTCGTTTATTTTTTGTTCTTAGAGATTAGCGTGTAAGTTAGATATAATGTTGGGGTTTCCCGTAATTATTAAATAAATAAATAAGTAAATAAATAAATAAATTTCTGTGACTACACAGCTTCAAAAATTCATCCACCGAATAAAATGCGTGCTGAATGAAAACTTATTTCGCGCTTTCACTCCGGAATGGCAGAGGCTGTTAGTGTTTATTGTAGATCTGGTTGACCATGTTAGCAAAAAGGTTTTCAGTGAACAAATCCGATCAAAATAAAAAGGACGAAAAAAGTTCATATCAACGTGTCTTTTCTTTTCTTCGGTTCCTTACACTCGTGTATCCGATCCTTGCAAATTGCATATAATCAAAAAGACTACAATACAATTAAAAGAGACATTTTATCTGTTACGTATAAAAAAAATTCTGGCAAGTTGCCACGAGATTTCCCTCGTATTAAACACTTTTTTCCAAAAATAACTATAGCACAATTGCTGAATTCAGAAAAAAATACTCTTAAATTACATAAAAAAACTGCAACTTGATCTTATAAAAAATGAGTGCCGCCATTTTAGCTTATACCGGAAGTGACGTCATCAAAGGTTATATCAGCATTTTCGTCCTTGACCCGAATGCAATCGATTGGCGAAAACCGCATTTCGATAACTTTAATAGTTTCTGAGTTTAGAGCGTTGGAAAAATGTGTACGGAGAGACTACAGACGGAATTTTTTTTTCATTTTTTGAATCTACGTATTCAAAACGCAAAGATATGTAAAAATTTGCGTAGGTCAATTTTTTCTGGAACACTAATACAGTAAGTACTTCCCTTTTACTTCGTACTTGGAAGTAAAAACTCGATTATAATGTGCATTCTTTGTACAACTAATGTCTTAAAATGAAAATGAAGATTTTTGTGAATATAGTTTATCAACAATTAATTTGGATGACACTGAATAGACAGCAATTTTGGATTTGGAAACGAAAATAATGAGCATACGATGGGTACACAATTATTTCAAGTTTTAGATCACCTACGTGAGGTGTGTTTATCTAGTATTATTCTGCAACGATATCACGCAATAGCGACAAGTTTCCATTTCAGAAGCCTCAGGGTTCGACCATGCGTTAAGATGTATCTGGATTTGATGTACGTTGCGGGAAATCCTTGCTATTTTATTTCTTGTCATAAACTTAGTAGGTATTTTATCCTCACTGATGTGACATAAATTTTAAACTGGTATATTTTAACTTTTGATATTTGAAAAAAAAACGATTGGGGTTGAGCATGTATAATGCCGCCATTCTAAATTCATATAAATGATTACGTAAACAATATACGTTTTATAAATAAGCACCGCTTGTAATATTTTAAGTAGGTACAGTTTATTTGTTTAATGATCTTACGGCCGAACATAAATAATTCATACATCAACAATTGAATTCCGCTTTTTATAGCACGCGTTTGATTTAAAAACTTTTGAAGTAGAACTGCTTTGAGGTTTCAGTAAGTAATCAAAACTCGCATTTTTCTTCAACTTCTTTATTTCAGAGGTTGCTGTAAATCCAGTTGTAGTTTCAATAACCGTGGAAATCAGGCAATTCCCAATCCTCACACCCGATGTATTCTTCTCTCTTTTCCCGCTCTTCGTATTCACTTCCATTTGCAAAAATTATGCAATCTTAGATTGACAAATGTCAGCGTTTCATATTTACGAAAAGCATTTCAAGTTACATGTTGAAGGTGGATACTAGAAATTCGAACTGCTTCACATTATCGAGTTTCTGATTCAATCTGTGGAAAAATAAAATTGTCAGGCTTTTAGCAGGAACTACAGATTTTCCTGCAGCGTTGAGATAAAATTACGGTGTGTAAATATGAAACAAGCAAAGCTGGTACAAAACGAATTTAGATAGCGTAAAGATGTGGCTGAAGTGCGTAGTTTAAGTGGTAAATATAAAGGTCGTAAATTCTAACAGGCGAGGAACAAAGACCCACTTTACCATTATAATTCAAAGTGTTAAACTTGATTAGCACCTTCACTTCGCAAAAGGACTGTCTTCCAATTGCACAAGTGAAACTAATTAAAAATGTTCGTGTATAAATTTATTGAATTGTCAAGCACAATCTCTACCCAGAGAGTTACTGATTTTTTCGACGTGATGAGTAAAAATTAAAAAGCCGAAATGAAAATAACATAATTTTACTCAATATCTACATGTTCCTAATTGCTGTAATTTTAACGTATGCAGAGAGCAGCACAGGGGGTTTGATTGCATGTGTAATAAGATTATGAATTTTTTAATCTAACACAAGAAAACTTTTAATTATACAGGGTGTCCATTTAAGTAGCCCGTTCTTCAAGTACCGCTTTATTGTTAAATTTACTAAAAAATAAATATACGGGATGGCAATTAGGTGGATGAAGCACATTTTCAAATTAGTTAGACAAATACAGGGTCTCCAAAAAGTATGGTGCATAAAACGTATATTTTTTAAATAGAATGACCCACTTTTTTAAGCGGAAATGTAGAGTCCTTGGGTGGACTTTTTAGTTGTATATTATTTTTGTATTAATACGCGGCGTTGCCAAGTTATTAATTAATAAATATTTTTGCTAAATATCAACCCTCCATTATACGCTTGTATTTTTTTAACGGCTGGTTTTTGTTTTTACGTTAGTTCGGTGGTGGACTTGGGTTGAATCAGAGTATTCCACCGTGACGAAACATTAAATAATTTCATACAGGATGTTCACTGTTTCTTGCTCCAAACATCGACATTTTCAAACTAATTTTTCTTCATTTTTTAAATAGCACGCCTTATTTATTATTGGATATTTGGAATCGCCGGTCAATTTAGTGCAACTTTATTAAGCTACCCTATACCTAAGTGCGATAGTTTTTTCATAAATTGAGATTTTCCATTCTTTACGGCAGTAGATAGTGGCGCGCGCATAGGCCGGACACTCGAATCGAGGATGCGATGAAATAAGGTTCTATTTATTTTTTTAAATATGTGCTGTTTACGGACGAATGCACGTTCCATAGAAATGGTTTTGTAAACAGACCACAACTTTCACTTTTATGACACGCAAAACCCGCACATTATCCGCGGTCAACCATTTCCAACATAATTGGAGTCTCAACGTTTGGGGAGGAATCGTACATAACTATGTACTTGGTCCTTATTTTTTTGAAAATCTACTAACAGGACAAATCTTTTTAAATTTCTTTACAGAAGACTTTCAAAATTTAACTCAGCATCTTCCTAACTACATGAAGGCGATAATGTGGTTGCAGCTGGACGGAACTCCCCCTCACTTTTCCATACAAGTCAGACAACAAATTAGTGAATACGTTTATCGAAATGGTGCCACTACTAGATAGAACATGATGGAGAGGATTCAACAGTCTTTTCACCACATTACTCCAGCTATGTTGAATGAAGTGAAGAAATCTTTCACCAAAGAGTAGACTCGTGCTTAGTACAAGACGGCAAATATTTTGAACGGCGTCCTCGATTCGAGTGTCCGGCCTATGCATTTGCCTCGTCCACGCGCCTTAACCATCGCGCCACTATCTACTGCCATAAGGAATAGAAAATCTCAATTTACGAAAAAACTATCGCACTTAGGTATAGGGTAAGCTTAATAAAGTTGCACTAAAATTCACCGGCGATTCCAAATATCCAATAATAAATAGGGTGTGCTATTTAAAAAAATGAAGAAAAATTGGTTTGAAAATGTCGATGTTTGGAGCAAGAAAAAGTGAACATCCTGTATGAAATAATTTAATGTTTCGTCACGGTTGAATACTCTGATTCAACCCAAGTCCACCACCGAACTTACGTAAAAACAAAAACAAGACGTTAAAAAAATACAAGCGTATAATGGAAGGGTTGATATTTAGCAAAAAAAATATGTATTAATTAATAACTTGGCAATGCCGCGTATTAATACAAAAATAATGTACGACTAAAAAGTCCACCCAAGGACCCTACATTTGCGCTTAAAAAAAGTGGGTCATTCCATTTAAAAAAATATACGTTTTATGCACCATACTTTTTGGAGACACCCTGTATGTGTCTAACTAATTTGTAAATGTGCTTCATCCAACCTAATTGCCATCTCGTATATTTTTTTTAGTAAATTTAACAATAAAGCCGTACTTGAAGAACGGGCTACTAAATGGACACCCTGTATATGTGTCAAAACAGTTGCCATGTCACCTGCTATATGTCATAATTATCTATGTCATTTAAAACGTTTAGTATAAATCACTTATAATTTTATTGTTCTTCATAGATATGTTTTAATTATTAACTTATTTCGTATTAATTCAACTTTGTACTTAGATAGCTACTAATAATTATATCGTTCTTTATAGAAACCTAAAAATCTCTGTTATTTGCACACTTACAAATAAAATTACAAAATTATTTACACTAAACGTTTTAAATGACATAGATAATAATGACATACAGCAGGTGACATATGGTGAGTTTTTATACTGTCCCTCCCAAGTCACATTTTTCGGAGTAAAAGGTGATAACTTTCCGCTGTGGAAATAATTAGTTTCTTTCTTTGAAAGGAACGATTTTAAATTTCACGAAATTGAAAAAAAATATCCTGGACAAATTTGATAAAACTCAAAAATAACACAATTCGAGTCTGAATGTGGTCGGTATAACATTTCTAGTGCCCAAGCATGATACAGATACTGCGTTTTTTTTATTACTGGGCCACAAAAAGATCGGTACGATTTTAAATGTGAAAAAAGATAGGTTTAACCAATTGGCCTGAATGGAAAAATTCATTTTTTACTGTTTTTATCGAAAAAGGTTGAAGTCCTGTTAGAAAAGCATTCAGTTGCAGATATATTGGAGGGTCACTGATCGATTATAGGTTAGCTAAGGAAAAATTGATGTTTAGAAGCTGAACCAAACAGCCCTCTTTGTACAAGAATCAACATGATCGTTTATAGAGTTACCGTGTGACATAAAGAATGCATGGATAGGGAAGAAATGTACTACAATAGAAAAACTGTTTACTCAGTTTATAAAATTAGATAATATACAATATAAAAGACTAACATAACAAAACATAACAATACTGAGAATAAAACTGAGAAAACAAATAAAAAATTAAGTTCTCTACAACTTTTATTTGAAGCATTTTGCGATACGCATGGCCATTCTCGAGATATAAGCGCAATACACGCGATACGTGTACGTGTTACCGTTTCGCCGCAAAGCAGTCGACATTTAAAAAATCTATCTCGGCTCCTATTGGTCGTAGAGACAAAAATAAAACATGAAAATGTGCGGAATTTTGTCAGCTACAACTTTCTTAACGTTTTTGTTTTTGATAACATTTTGAACACTTCAAAGGGAGCACAAAACAAGCCTGTTCCAAATTTTCAATGCTATACCATTATTTCATTCAATTTCCCATTTTACTGGGCTAAAAGAGAAACCCAGACAATTATTTTTCCCTCCTTTCGATTACCATTCCCTTGTTTTTTTTTAATTCTTACGCCTTAAACACACCCCTTACGGTTTGCTACGCCTGTCATTTTAAGATTGAGGGGTAATACATGATCTTAAGTGTGTTTTAAATTTTAGTGAATGTACAATTTGTTCATTTCTATGATGATAATTGCGCACATTATTTTAGAAACTATTTGTAAATAGTGGAGATATTTAATAATGGGTATTGTTGGTTAATGTTGAACAGAGCGTTTGCGTTATTATGCCTTCAATTGAATTTAACTGTCGTGTCCAGTAACATAGAATGAATAGAGGACGGCGCACTCAACTTTGCTAATTGCTCCAATTGAAGCTAATTAATTTGAGAACTTTGTAAGAAGAACGGTAATGGTGTTCGCTTCATCATTGTCGAACTATAATTTTGAAACCGTTTTACTATTGAATCGAACTTTCTAATAGAAGGGTCGGGTTATTAATTTGAAATACTAACCATAAACTATAAGTTTCAGTGTAGTATTTTACTTTCGACATAAATACAAAGGGTAAATGTTGCCTTCTAGATTTCATAGCAAATAATATTTGCTACAAATTGCAGGAATGCTTCAACTCTTTGAAAAGTTTGAAAGTTTCCTAAATGTTACGGTCAGTTCTCGAACTAACAAAACAACGATAAAAGGGTGGAGACAAATTTTGTTGCACAGTACAAACTCAATTTAGAAGTTTTCATTTATTACATTATAAAAACAATTTAAGGATAACGAGTGAATTACGTAATCTTTAAAGTTGGTACTTACATTACTGGAATTGGTTTGCTTTGTTTGGCTTCAACTACGCACGCATCCAAATATGTTATACAAAGATAATGAGAATGTTGTCGTTCCATGAAAAATAAATTACCAGAAACAGCAGATTGAGAAAGTTTCATCCTCCGTTGAAATTTTAGAATAAATGTATGAGAAGCCGCAATCTTAGCAGACTGTCACTTTCTGTTCTCATAAAATGATAGTTTAGTGGAAGGAACTTTGCAAGTTGTTTGCAACTTATCCATTTAAACCAAATAGCACTTTATACGGTACAAGAATTTAGAACAACAGAAAAAAAACTGATTAATAATTGTGGACTTAACCATATAAAAAATGAAGTGAACTTATAACTAACTGGTCGCGAAAATGACATTTTCTGAAAATATTTCCCAAACTATAATCTTTAGGCATAGGGATAACCGATATAAAATAGAGGATTAAAAAATTTAAACGAATTAATATAAGGTGGGATTAAACAAATATAACTTATTGGATATTTGAAACTTCCAAATTTACATTTTTTTAGCAACCTCATTACACATTTTAAATTGATAATATGATAACCTTCAAATCAATGTTTAGTTAAAGATAAATATGAAATAAAAAAATGTGACATCCTATATCTTGAAAATAGATCACTTAAATTATTTTGAATATTGATAAAATAAAAAAAAAGATTAATAGGGTTCCATTTAACATAAATGGGCTAAAGCGACTTTAATTTCTATTTACAGCTTGATAGTTTGTATAGATTTATTTTATTTGATATTAGATCTTTGGTAAATTTTGCATCCCTACACGTATCAACTACTTTGGTAAAGTTAGCTGTAAAAATATATAGGATCGTCACAGTTTCAGGTGGGTTTCGTGGGATAATTTTTTACTATTTTCATAAACGCTCAACTCCACAGTGTATAGCATGACGCAAGGTCGACCAAAATTGGTTGTGACTCCAAAAAAGAGTCGATGCTGTGAGCAACATGAATGCCGAAAATCGTCATGAGGCATCCCTTCGTATATCACAGACTGCAATTTTGCACCAACAATTAGTTGTCAGAAAGACCTGTTTCCGATGTATTCCACATAATTTAACTGAAGCTCAAAAAAGTCTCATGTTATTTGGTGTAAGGCAATGCTAAAAAAATTTGACAGAGGAACCGCACAAATCGTCCCCAACATCGTTACAGGTGACGCAACTTAAAATTCCCCTATGAACCGAGTCCCCACTTTCACCATGCCCCGTCAAGAACTGTGTTAAAATATAATTTACCACACCATTCTTTCTCGCTCTACTCATTCTTCTAATAGTCCAGGAAAATTAGCACAAAAAAAGGGCAAACTGTCGAAAATTTTGGCAGTAAGAGGGAATTGGACGTGCTTGGGCGCGTTGGATTCGTCATGAAATGTAGAAAAAATGCGACATTCAATAATTTTGTAGAGGGGCTAAATTGCATTTTTATAGGCGAAAAATGCATTTTTTCGGATGCATTTTTCTAGATCCAAAGAAAAAAAATCTTAATTCGGTTATATGTAAATAAAAGCCGCCAAATTGCGTTACTCGGGGGTTTTCGGGGTCGCCGATCATGAATCTGATGTCAAAAAAGTCTACCGCGTACCCGGGGCTCAGAAACCGAGGGTACAAACTACAAAGCTCATCTCCGGGAAATTTTCTCTTATGTAGTTGCTGCTGTTATTCTTATCGGTATCATTTTTAACGGTTATTTTTTAGTAAACCACGTGTTCGTGAGATACTCTGTGCATTCTATTTTGTGTGATAATTATATAATTATATTACCTACTTGCAATAATTTGTTAGTGATTGTTGTTAAAGTTAAATTCTATGATTGTCATCAAATTTCATATACTTCAAGAGGATAACGTGTAAGTATGATAATAATTAATATATTACAATAAATAAATATATAGTGGGAACTTGTTTAATTCGAAATAAAAAAAAGCACTTAGTCGGTAAAAAAGATATTTTACCTTAAAAATTTTAGATAATCATGACGATGCAGATGATGAAATGTTATAAATGATATGTTATAAATATCTGTGTATCAATAGTAATACTATCCTCGCCAGGAGTGTTTACCGCTACGTCATCACATACAATCATATGGGTGTAATATGAAACACGAATCAAAATTGTACTATATTAGTCAAATGAGAATTAAATTCTTATGCATATAAAAGAAATTAAATTCGCGTTTATAGGTTTATTCTTTCTATAACATTTGTCTTATTCAATACCGTATGTCGATTTCGTCAAATGCACTGCGAAATGTTTCACCATCCTTATTGAATTCACTGTTTTATATGAGATGACAGTATTAATAAATTGGATAGCTAGATTCATACATTAATGACGTAGCGGTAAATACTCCTGGCGAGGATATTATGTTAAAATATGTTTTATAAAAGAATTAATATTATTATTATTATTATTAGATTTGTTGATACAGTAAAACTAATGTCATAATATTGTTCAGCGACCTCAAAAACACCCGAGAAGTAACGATTTGATCAAGATAGATAGAAAATTATAGGAAATTTCTCGGAGATGAGCTTTACTCGGTTTCTGAGCCCAGGTACGCGGTAGATCTTTTTTAACATTCAGATTCATGATCAGCGACCCCGAAAACCCCCGAGTAACGTAATTTGGCGGCTTTTACTACATATAACCGAATTAAGATTTTTTTTCTTTGGATCTAAAAAATGCATCCGAAAAAAAATGCATTTTTCGCCTATAAAAATGCAATTTAGCCCTCTACACAATTATTGAATGTCGCATTTTTTCTACATTTCATGACGAATGCAACGCGCCCAAGCACGTCCAATTGCCTCTTACTGCCAAAATTTCGACAGTGAAATGCTTTATTTCCTGGACTATAAATCGGAATTAACTCTCGGGTCCACGAATGACGTAAGTTCCAGTCATTCTGCTACTGTAGCATGATATTTTTTTTCCACTACTAGCAGAAACAGCATAGGATTTTTGATGTCATAGGCGACTATGAAATATCGAATTAGAGGTAAATAATTTTTCATTATTCACTACTAGTTAATAATGAACAAATACACATTTTTTAATAAATCTGTCACATTGTTGAAGTAACTAACGTGCATACACTATTTAGTATGATGGAGAAATTTCATTTAGTAATATTTAGTGCATGAAAAACATTTCTTTAATATATAAATTTAAGTTATGACGTGTATTCAAAAATGAATAGTTCCGCGCCATTATGAATTAACTTCTATTTGACAGTTGTAAGACAAAGTAAGCCTAATTTTAAGATTTAAAAGTGCTTCTTTAAATGAAAATTTATAATAAATTAATATATTAGTGTAATCGTGATGACGTCCGGGCACACAAAGAGGGTAATAGATTGAAAAAATTAAAACACCTTACAGCTTCCCCTTAATATACAGGGTGGCCCAACGAAAAGGTAACAGACGGGTTTCTGGCCAGAGGGAATTTTTTTTTGGGAAACGCAAAAAGACGTCAATTTTATATCAAGGGGGACAACTTTCGCCATGATTTTCAACCTGGAGTGATTTCATCCCTTAGCGCTGTGAGAACAACCCCTAAAATTTAAATAGGCATGATGGGCCAAGTGATACGTCATTTGAAAGGTCTTTCTTTTCTGATTTCAGTGCACTAGTTTTTTTATTTTTTTTTTATTTTTAACCAAAAAAATTGAAGTTCCAAAATGGAAAATGAGGAAAGAGATTGAGGCATTTAAAAACTCAAAAAAGCTCAGACAGGTCAAGTGTTTTTTTCTTAGACAAGCTAGGTACTTTTACTGATATTTGACAACATTGTTTCACCCCTTGGATACAGGGTAAACAACCCTTAAATTTTTAAATAAAAACAAGGGGTAATGTTTTCTTGTGCTAATTAATAAAACCAGTTTATGCAAATTCAACCCTTATTTTAATAAATGTTCGAAGTGCCTGCCTTCAGCTCCATGCAATAGTACAAATTTTCATTAAATCGTTCCCGTACATTTTGCAACATTTCAGGAGTGATCAGGCGGCATTCATGTACTATACGGTCACGTAACTCCTCCAAAGATTCCGGACCAGTAGAAAAAACTTTACTCTTTACATGACCCCATAAAAAAAATCTAATGGGGTGAGATCAGGAGGAACGAGTTAATCAAAATCCGTATTATTACATGGAAGCTGAAGGCAGACACTTTTATTAAAATAAGGGTTGAATTTGCATAAACTGGTTTTATTAATTAGCACAAGAAAAAATTACCCCTTGTTTTTATTTAAAAATTTAAGGGTTGTTTACCCTGTATCCAAGGGGTGAAACAATGTTGTCAAATATCAGTAAAAGTACCTAGCTTGTCTAAGAAAAAAACAATTGATCTGTCCGAGCTTTTTGAGTTTTTAAATGCCTCAATCTCTTTCCTCATTTTCCATTTTGGAACTTCAATTTTTTTGGTTAAAAATAAAAAAAATATAAAAAAAACTAGTGCACTGAAATCAGAAAAGAAAGACCTTTCAAATGACGTATCATTTGCCCCATAATCCCTATTTAAATTTTAGGGGTTGTTCTCACAGCGCTAAGGGATGAAATCACTTCAGGTTGAAAATCATGGCGAAAGTTGTCTCCCTTGATATAAAAATTGACGTGTTTTTGCGTTTCCCAAAAAAAATTCCCTCTGGTCAGAAACCCGTCTGTTACCTTTTCGTTGGGCCACCCTGTATAATAATCGAAGTGAATACGAAGTTATGCGTATGCGATTAGATGCGACATGTTTCGAGAAACAGCTGATCCCATTTTCAAGCGAATTTATTGTTCTAGGTAAGTGTAAATTTTAATGTTGACGATTTCCAATGTTGTTAATTTTACTTAAAACTTTTTGCATTTTAACATATGACATTATGTAATTCGCTTGAAAATGGGATCAGCTGTTTCCCGCAACATGTCGCATCTAATCGTATAACTTCGTATTCACCTCGATTATTATACAGGGTGATTCAAAAATGGCGCATAAGCTCTTCAGCACGTTGTAGAGGACGGTTATTTGAACTATAGAAAAATCAGAAAAAAATTTTAGCTGCTACATTTTTGTAGTTACCAACGAAGAAGTAAATTGTAGACTTGGCAATACGGCTGCAGCTATGTAGTACATAAGTGGCTTTTATTTCCTTCCATTATACAATAGTGAGCTTATTTAATTAATTATTAATTATTTAATTAAAAAACATAAGTGTACTTAGATATGGTGATTAAAAGTTTGAAGCATCGTTGCCACATATTTTTTCAAACGACTTGGTACCAAAATATCGAATTGAAACCTAATATTTCAGGATTTCAGGATAGTGAGGTGACATGAGCATTTCTTTTTATTGCCCACTATGAAAAAATACTTAAATTATTACATGAAATGATGAGAAGTTACAAAATCCGCATGAATTCAAAGTTGAGGTGTCAACTTAACTTCTTCATTTCTCGGCAAATTAGCGGATAAGATTTTTTTTTCCTACACTTCAATTATTATTCCCTATACGTACTGAAGAGCTTATGCGCCATTTTTGAATCACCCTGTATATTAAGAGGAGGTTGTAAGGTGTTTAATTTCTTCATATTAGTGTAAATAAATACCTAGTAGCGAAAAAATAGTATACAGTGTGTCTACTTAAGTTGGCAACATATGGAAAACTTTTTTATTATTAATTTTACGAATACTACAAATCTGGCCGTCTACAGTCAGACGATTCTAGATCACCTCGAGATGGGAGAGACAGTTCATGCAGTATACACAGATTTCAGAAAAGCCTTTGACAGAGTAGACCATACTCTCTTAATCTATAAGCTAAAGTGTTACGGGATTGGTGGCCGACTCCTGAACTGGCTGTCGGACTATCTTAGTGAGCGGTGGCTTGAAGTGAAAGTGTCCTCTTCCCTTTCCGATCAATTTCCGTCATCATCCGGTGTCCTACAATTATCTCATCTGGCCCCCCTCTTGTTCAATATCTTTATTAATGATATGAGATTTGTTTTATGTCACTGTATGTTTCTGTTGTTCGCCGATGATCTTAAGATCTATAAAGTAATAAAAATAATTTTGATATGTTCTTGCTTCAACAAGATTTAATTGGACTGGAGGAATGGTGTAAGGTTAATAAGATGGAACTTAACTTGAGTAAATGTTTTGCAATTTCTTTTACCAAATCTCATAACTTAAAGTTTCTTCCTAACTATACGTTGATCGGCCAAAATCTAAAAATAGTTGATAAAGTAGTGACCTAGGTGTTACGTTTAGTAAGGACATGTCTTTCAAACCGCATATCTGTGATATAGTTGCTAGGGCTAATAGAACATTAGGTTTTATATTTAGAAATACTAGTCATTTTAAAAATGTTAATACTGTAAAGTCTTTGTATTGTTCGTTAGTCCGTTCCCTGCTAGAATATTGTTGTGTAATTTGGTGTCCCTATACTATTAGTTTAATTGAACTTGTTGAGCGCGTTCAGAACAAATTGTTAAGACGCTTAGAATTCAGGTTAGGTCATAAGCACATACTAGGTGACTATAGTTTTATAAGGAACTATGTTAACTTAAGCCCTTTAGAAAGTAGGCGTAACTCTAGTGATGTTCTGTTCCTGTATAAAATCGTCAATTCTATAATTGACTGCCCTATTTTATTGAAACAAATTGGCCTTAATGTTCCCTCTCATGCGACTCGTAGTTTTAAGTTATTTGCCGCGGATTATAAAAAACGCAACTATAGTTACCATTCAGTCATACCACGCATACAAAGAAGGTTTAATGACTTAAAATGCACAGAATTAGATGTGTTTTGTTGTTCGAGGGATAGGTTTGTTAGTCATACTAGGTAGGCCTAATATTTTAACCCATATATGTAATTTTGTTTTTGGTTAGTGCACTTGTAATATTGTGTATCTCTTGTTTATTGGACTAATGCCCGTTTATTTAATAATAAATAAATAAATAAATAAAAAGTTATTCTTTATAAAAGGCTCTGCATGTTCTAAAATCTAAAATACAATCATCAGATATTAATTTTTCAGTCGTGTACGCGGTTTGTCAAAAATATGAATTTTGCTCAAGAGTACCTTTATTTTTGACAATATCGAAAATTGTTATTAAAAAAGTTGATCAGAACTAAAAACTACGTTTAAATATGCAATTACACCCTGCTACTTAAAAATTTTTTTTTACAACTTTTCTCAAATTACCTACCTACCGATACTGGTACGACCACTCAGAAACCTCACTGCCAAACATTTCTGCTATAACCAAATCATTTGTTTATCAGTGCATCCTAGATTTCACGTAACTACACTTAATTTGCGTGGTTATTGTAGACAAAAATAGGAAAAAAAATTTTAAGTAGCAGGATGTAATTGCATATTTGAACGTAGTTTTTAGTTCTGATCAACTTTTTTTAATAACAATTTTTGATATTGTCAAAAATAAAGGTACTTTACTCTTGAGCAAAATTCATATTT
Source organism: Pyrocoelia pectoralis (assembly GCA_036250285.1). Lineage (NCBI taxonomy): Eukaryota > Metazoa > Arthropoda > Insecta > Coleoptera > Lampyridae > Pyrocoelia > Pyrocoelia pectoralis. The sequence goes on from CM070075.1 coordinate 28,745,559, forward strand.
TTTGACAAACCGCGTACACGACTGAAAAAATTTAATATCTGATGATTGTATTTTAGATTTTAGAACATGCAGGGCTTTTTATAAAGAATAACTTTTTTTCGTAAAATTAATAATAAAAAGTTTCCCATATGTTGCCACTTAAGTAGACACACTGTATACACCACGGTAGAGAAGACCATTGTTGACCTCCCGCCTTATTTCCCTCGGTGCTTCGCACCTCGCGAAATAATTTGGCGGTCGGTCAATAATCATAGTCTTCTCTACCTTAGTGTATAATATTATACTATTTACCACTTTTCAACTCTAACCATCGCCAGAATCCGTACCGGTATAACTCCTTCAATAGCCGTGATGTTCTCATAAGACCGTAAGATATGCGGATCTTATTTTTATTACCATCTACCACACCTCCATTCCGTACATCCAGATTGGTTGAACCGCCGTGGCAACAACCCTTCTCTTTGAGCCCCCCTGTTTGGTATTATTTTGGTAATGGCTCCATAAGCCTTAACCGCTTTCTCTGTCGCATACTTAACGTGTTCAAAGAAAGTTCAATTTTGTGTAATATAACACCCCGAATTTTGATATTTCTGTCTATGTTTGTTATATGGTCCAACAGATCAATGTTCATATATGCAAATTTCCTCCTACACGAGAGTATCGCTACTCTCGTCTTTTCAGAAACAACTCTCAGCTTGTTTCCTACCCTCCAATTACCCTAACCATAACCACAACACTAATATCATTTTACTTTCTAAGTTGCACATGGACTGCTAAATCGGTTCCGTAAACATCAACGCTGTGGTGAAATATCGATAAGGGGCTCTGCTCTATTATAATTTCAAACTTATTTAATGATATGTATGTGCACGTGGGAGTGCGTTTCTACAAGTGTAACAAGGCTTGAATGCAATTACATATTGCAACGAGTAGTTACACCGCTATACAATGTCAAATTACGAATGATAAAGCACATCGTTTCACTTTAGTTTGAAGTTATCATACGTAGATATGATTTTCTTAAATATAAAAAGTTAGAAATTCGGCATACTGTAATGCTAATTATTAAAGTGGAATGTAAAAGTTGCCTTTTTGACATCTTTATTTAGGATCTCCCTAAAATGAGAATGCACGCAATAGAAAATGTGTTTTAAAGGTCTAAACTATAAAATATTGATGTCATCGCTATATTTCGTGAAAACATGGCAGCTGTCAAAACCTTCTTCAGAATTCGCGTCCGGTAAGCCTTTGATCAACAAAATCAATTTGTTACATTTATGGATGATGCGACGAGGTTATGTATTTTTTTATTACGATATTACTGAAATAACGTTTGCAAGAAAAATATCTACCGTTTTAAACATTTATTTGAAAAAAGTTTTTCAAATAAGTGCAGATACCTACCTAAATATTTATTAGTATTTGCGTAGCATTCAAAATGTTACTTCAAAAATGCAGAGGATAATTGGAAAATTCAATTTTACGTTGAATTCCATGTATACGATATCTCAAAAACAAATAACTACGGAATTTCACAACATAAATGTAGATAAAAATAACTACAAGATACACTTGCTATTGCGATCATAGAATTTTCAAGGTGCAACCACAGTATAATAACGAACAGTAATACCACTAAAGGAAATATTATAAATTGAAACTTTTTGCGTCCCAAATTGCACTTGGTATCCTGCGCATTGAACGTTGACAAAAACAAATGGCTACTTGTGTAAGGTTTTAACTGATTTTACTAGAAGATGTTTAATAAGTGTTCAGCACCAAATTGTAGCACAAAATTTCATAAATCGGTAAAGGCGCATTTACATAGTACACTTTGGATGATCATCCTGGATGAATCATCCAAAGTGAAACAAAAATGAAGTATGTAAACATTTAATCATCGAAAGTGATCATCGAAGATGACAGATGAAGGAAGTTGAACTTGGATCTACTTTTGTTCACTTGGATCGATTCATCCGGGACGAATCATCCAAAGTGTACCGTATAAACGTTATAATTTATCAGTAATGAAATGACTAGTACCCGTGCAGTTTTGGTGTTTTGTACTTTCTGCAGCATGGTTTTTAAATGGAAAGACGACCACACTCCACTTATTTTGAGTTTAATGCAGAACCGGCCTCGTCTATGGAATAATAAAGTAGAGGAATACAACGAGCAACGGCGTTAAAGGAAGTGCTTGAGGGACTGCATCTGCCTGACGAGGTAACAGTGGAAGATTTAAAAGCAAAAATAAAAACAATCCGCACCCGATATTCTGCCGAACTTGTGAAAGTCAACGAAACATCGCGTAGTGATGCTGGCTGCCAGGACGTTTATGTTCCAAAGCTATTTTGGTATAATCAAGCAGACTCATTCCTACGTGCCGTTTGTGTACCGAGAAAACACTGGCTCAGTATACAGGGTTCGCCATTACTCCGGCCTCGGTTTCTAGTGCCTTTGTATAAATGTCAGCATAAAATGTTTAGTAATGTACTCATTTCTATTGAAAAGCTGCATGTTTTAAAAATATTTTTGTTTATACAGAGTGTGTAGTTTCGCTGGGCAGTATGAAGTTACACTTTTTTAAATAGCAACCCATCAATTTTTTTATGCTGTTCGATGAAGGCTTAATTTAGATGAAAAATACTTTTTAATTTTTTAAATTGATCGCGGCGTTGCCATTTTAGAGCAATTTCTTTAAAAATGCAGCATCAGAAAGAAATGGTCACAACACTGGTGTTTTTTGAAATTTTGGAATTTGCTTTTGTAAATTCGTAGATGAAAGTCAAAGTACTTAAATAGTCTAAAAGATTTTTAATTCGCCATACTTTTTTTGTATGAGAACGCTACTTTTCAAATTTTTCAAATTGCTGAAACTCATTTTTTTTAAATGGCACCCTAGATTTTTTTCAACTGTTTCTAATGTAGTTTTTAATTCTCTATCGATTTGCACTAGTACTTTTTTTTCCTAACATCTACAGTTATGGAGATATTATAAAATTTCAATTAAATCGCAACAAGCATTATTTTAATCAAGCGGGTTTTCTAGTAGGCTTTGCTTATATACAAAAAACAAAAAGAGCGAGACCATTAGAAAACCAACAACAATAAAAAAAAATTAGTTTAACAAGTGTTCAAAATTTTGCCCATTTTGTTGTAGGCACGTCTCAAGTCTTTGCCGTAAAGATTCACGCACATTTTGTAACATCTCATGTGTGACATTAGAAAATGCGGTTCTTATTCTGTTTTTCATTGCCTCTTGTGTAGTAGCATCTTCTTGAAATACATAATCTTTCACGAACCCCCATAAAAAGAAATCCTGACAGTAAGATCCGGAGATCTTGCCGGCCATGGCAAGACCACCTCGGCCGATCCATTGATCACGATAATGTTCATTTAAATAATTACGTACGTTTCTACCAAAATGACATGGCGCACCATCATGCTGATACCATGGTCCTTCTTGTGTTTTCCGGAACATTGCCTAGTAATTGTGGCAAAGAATTATTCAAAAACTCCAAATATCTGTCGGCATTTAAATGACCATCAAAGAAGTAAGGACCTATGATAAAATTATTCACAATTCCTCCCCATACATTGACCGTCCATCTATGTTGATGATCCAAAACTCTTAAAATATGAGGATTTACATTATCATAGTAATGAAAATTACGACGATTTACTCGGCCATTACTGTGAAAGGTAGCTTCGTCGGTAAATAAAACAGTGGATATAAAGCCTGGCACCTCATTAAGTTTATTTAACATCCACACACAGAAAGTTCTTCTTGAGTTAAAATCCCCTATAGTCAACTTTTGATGCAGTTCAATGTGATAAGGGTGATATTTATGACTTTTCAGTACTCTTCTCACTGAAGTAGCACTAATTGTACCAAGTTCTTCACTAATTTGTTTGGTGCTAGCATTTGGATTTTCAACTACAGCCTGCAATACCATAAATTCTGCCTCTTCCGTTCTGACAGTTTTTCTTTGAACAGGTGGCTTGTAGTTTACCGATCCTGTTTGTTCGAATCGAATCAATAATTTTTGTAATGCACGGATACTTGGAGCACGGCGATCAGGATATCTTTGTTTATAGACACGAGAAGCCAAAAGACAATTTTTTTCACATTCACCCAAAATAAACACCATGTCCACTAATGCGTTCTGTGGAAAATTCATTTTATACGAAAGTTAATAAAGTAGCGAAAGTAGTAACAGGTAATAATGTGACAACTAATAAACACAATAAGTAACTTCTACTGGATATTTTTTTTGTTTAATAGAAGCAAAGCCTACTAGAATAAACCCGCTTGATTAAAATAATGCTTGTTGCGATTTAATTGAAATTTTATAATATCTCCATAACTGTAGATGTTAGGAAAAAAAAGTACTAGTGCAAATCGATAGAGAATTAAAAACTACATTAGAAACAGTTGAAAAAAATCTAGGGTGCCATTTAAAAAAAATGAGTTTCAGCAATTTGAAAAATTTGAAAAGTAGCGTTCTCATACAAAAAAAGTATGGCGAATTAAAAATATCTTTTAGACTATTTAAGTACTTATGACTTTCATCTACGAATTTACAAAAGCAAATTCCAAAATTTCAAAAAACACCAGTGTTGTGACCATTTCTTTCTGATGCTGCATTTTTAAAGAAATTGCTCTAAAATGGCAACGCCGCGATCAATTCAAAAAATTTAAAAAGTATTTTTCATCTAAATTAAGCCTTCATCGAACAGCATAAAAAAATTGATGGGTTGCTATTTAAAAAAGTGTACCTTTATACTGCCCAGCGAAAACTACACACTCTGTATAAACAAAAATATGTTTAAAACATGCAGCTTTTCAATAGAAATGAGTACATTACTAAACATTTTATGCTGACATTTATGCAAAGGCACCAGAAGCCGAGGCCGGAGGAGTAATGGCGAACCCTGTATAAGCAGAGATTTGCAAATGCTACTGACACTAATACACTTTTTTAACTTCGCTTGTCCCTCTTCGGCTTATAGATGAGAGCAAAGGAAACATAATTCGGCAAAATGCGAATCCATCGTCAATAAGATATTGTAGACCAATTAGACTTCAATTTTTACATGAAAACGTAGAAACCACTAAGGAAGAATTGCGATATATAAAGCATGAGATAGATAATTTAACATCAACAAATGTAAGGGGTTTTAATGTTAAATATGACATGATTTTTAGTATGACTAATGGAAAAATATGCAATGTCATTACAGCTACAAAATCTACTCAACGTTGCTATTTATGCGGGTTGACTTCAAGACAATTCAATAATTTGGATTTGCTGGTGACAACTACTATTGATGAGTTTGCGACAGAATTTGGCCTTTCATCTTTGCATGCTTGGATAAAATTTTTTGAAAACTTTTTACACTTGTCATATATTTATCCGAATTTTTATTGCTATTATGGCTGCTATTGTCATTGTCGAATGCCAGTTGTTCACAACAGAATTCGAGGGATGCACGAATAAAATGCGCAATAAAGACCCTTTCAGACGGGAATAGCGTATCAGAGATATTGTATGCGAGATACGGAATCGCATACAGCCAATACAAGCGCGCAAATGGAGCCTTTCACACGTGGTTGCTGACCGCAGACAGTATCCCGCTGCAAAATTTCCGTATCTTGCACTCACAACGGTATCTGCCTCTCCGATACAGAATTGCTATATGTACTATATGACTATAAGTGTAGTCGCTTGTAGATGCCTCGACGATTGAAATAATGTGACACGGTCCACTTGACCCGTTGGGCCCCTTGGCGCTTTGGGCCCGTTTGCTTTACACACCATTGCGCATCGGTAGCTACGCCACTGATGTGTTTACTTGTTATAAAAATCTGACAACGAATAGGAATGAAGGGGTCCCTAAATCTCCAGCGCCCAGGGTCCGAAGTTAGGTTAAACCGGCACTGCCTCCACCGAGGGCTTATGGTCATATCGCCGACCGACGTGTGGTAACGACCATTTTACTTTTTCCGATCACAACCGCGGGCCAATAACATAAATGAATAGGGCATAAAACAGTTTGTTTTGTTATGTTTACAATTTTGGTTTGTAGCGATGCTATAAGCGAAGGCTCGCGAGCGCGCACGATTGCGTCTGAAATTCACGATTTGAAAGTCGTATCTTAGTCGGTGTTATCATTTGTTGATTGTTTTTGATACAAACGCATACAAGTGTTAAGTTGTGGATTATAGTTCTTTTGATCATTTATTTTGAAATCAAGTATAGTTAAACGTTAAAAAATGGTGCAGTATTGCTGTATTTGCAAGAAAAATGTTCTATAAGAGTCGGAAATCTCATTGCACAGGTCAAGTGTTGTATTAGGTTATGATAATGGGTTCATGTTTTGTTTTCATACAGCCACTTCCAAATCCCTTTTCAGCATCACAAACTACAATAATAACAGAGACACTTTGCCTTATACAATTTGATGCATATGCCCTGTCCATTTATGTTATTGGTCCGAGGTCTCAACGCCCACCTTTAAATTTGGTCATAACCTCCACCGACTTGTACTGGTTATATCGCTCACCGACGTTGGTCGTAACGTTCACTTTTCTTTTCCTGGTTACTACGCCCACCAATGCACTCGGGCCACATCGTCGCTGAACAATTTCAGAGGTTCTACATTTGGCGTAGATACTCATACAGAGTGCAGTGCTTAAGACGAATTGCTCTATAACTCTCTTATCTCAAAAAATCTAAAAAATGATTCGAATGAATGTTTCGCCGAATCAAATTGTTCATAATTTAAAAGTACCTTTGACTATGCAGTGCGTCCCACTTAGTCTGGCTATTTGTTATTTTTTTTGCATTTTTGAATTCCCTGTGGAATTTCAGCGTGACCTTATTAACAAGTATTGGATGATAAATTTTGGTGCTATTACTTAATTTTCAAAAAAAGAAATGGTTATGGCTTCCACCGAAAATTTCAATATTTTTGAAACGGCAAACACTAAAAACCCTTTCATTGCCACGCACGCGAATTCGCGTGAGGTAGGTACCATCCTCACACGCCAAGAACGTGAATTCGCGTACAACCTAATATGACTTTGCATTTAAGATTATTTAGTTGACGTTTCAAACACAGGGATATAGAGTGGGGTGTTAATATGGTTGTATACTACATGTGTGTAATGTTGGTTGCCAGATATGATGCTCGACAAAGAAATTTAGCTCAATTTCCAGACACGTGATAACGAGTCGCAGTAATACGTATTTCCTCACACAACATTTTTGCTAATATCTCAGACCCAACTCATGATAATTGATTCAAATTTTGTGTGTACTCGTTACTGGTGGCCAACTACCATTTGGTTTTATTTTCGCCTTGATAGGCAACCAGTGGCGGTACATACGGGGAACGACCTTTGTATTTTTGCAAATGTTTTTTCCATCTGCACATTTAGCAAATGCTTGATTAGATGAAATTGTTCGCCATCACAAACTACACTGAAAAGGTACTCTTTGTTTCTGTCGCTCAGGATAACAGTTTTCGCGAAAAAAATGAAAACGTATTTTTTTGGGAATGATATTGTGATAAAAACAAACAAATCTTTACTATTTCACTTTTGAATTAGCACATAAATCTTACTTTGGAATGTTTAAAAATGAGTAGACAGTACCTCAGTTGGGTCCGAGATATTAGCAAAAATGTTGTGTGAGGCCACCCCCTTTTAAGGGCTGTACCTCAGGTATGAAGCGTTTTCGGATAAATCTTTATAGGTACTTTTTTTCTTATTTTCGGCTCTAGAACACGCCCTAGAATTTCTGTCGGAGATTTACGAAACACCCTGTACATACATAGGTATATACAGAGTGGCGCAGAGCAACGGGAAATTTTGAAATAATCATAATAAACCAATGAATAATCATAATAAACCAATGCTCAAAATGTTTTGGAAAAATACATGAGAAATGTTGGAAAAAAGAATAAAGTTAAAAATCGCTTTTTAAAAATCACATCAGTTAAGTGCTGTCCATTGCGCCTAACACATTCATTCAATCGATTTTGAAGAGTTAGCATTGAACAATCTGAAGCTTGTAAGGATGAAAGTGTAGGCTGTGCAATATTCTTTGCACGCTCCGACGTTGCAGTTGCAATGATGAGGAATATCATATTGGCGTCGGAACACTCGTTGTGCAGCTATTGCACTGTCGCCATTTTTGTAGTACGCTCTCACGCCGACCGCACGCTCTGCACCACTCCACTTCTCCATCTCAACTAAATGTCCGTTACTAGGTTACTACTTGGTGTCATGACTACCGTCTCCCACTCCTACGAGACTTACAAGTATACCAACAACAACTTCAAAATTTCCCGTTGCTCTGCGCCACCCTGTATATTATAAATTATAACATATTTTAGTTTGAGATTAATTAAATTTTTTTGTTTTGTGAACATTATATCAGTTACATTTAATATATCTATATGTTTTATCATAAATTTCCTCTTCACGCCATGAACCTAAATTCGTGTTTTCTATCTCTAACGCCATGCACGCGAATTCGCGTAGCGAGACTCGATCGTTCCAATGCCCTTGGCGTTTAGCGGTAATACACAGATCGGAGCTTACAGTGAAAGGCTTAAAAGAACACCAATCTTTATCTTTTATGTAAATGCCGAAGGATTTCGTTTGAAAATTGAAGTATTTTGAATTTTCATCCTCTTTCTATTTCATTGATGTGTTCTCATGGTACGTAGGCAATGTAATTCTTTGAAAAGACCTAAAATAACTACTAATAAAAAAGAGGTAGTTATACAGTGTAGTTCGTCGTATCGTGAACAATTCCTAATCCTAATCAGTTAGCCGGCAGGCTCCTTGACGAAGAGTCAAGATACGCACAGACTTAACCGACAGCAGTCGCCCATAAACTAAAATAAGTCTTATTAAGATGCAGTTTATATAGACACGAATCTATGGATGACCTGCCTATATGTTATACAGGGTGTCTCACGGCGACCGTCGGTTAGAAGTATATCAAGAACGGTAAAAGCTAGAAATTTGAAATTTTGCACATGCGACATGCGTGTTTAATCTATTAAATAAAAATATTTTCCAAATGGCGGCACTTCCGCAAATACCGGAAGTGAGCATCCACTTCTTTATTTTAAATACAAACCAGGCAATTTTTTTTCACATTCTGATGTGTCATAAAATGTTTAGTAAGTATGCTTAAAATAATCGGGCGTATCAATTTCGATTGTTGAGAAAAAAAATTTTTCCCACTGAAAAATTTGAAAATCTTGTTTAGGAAATAAAATTGAAAGTCGAAAGTGGTAAAAGTTAGGGAATGGGATTTTAGGTTCTCAATGTCAAAAGATTGAGACACAATTGTCTGTAACGGATAATAAAAAATTGCCCGCGGTTACTGATCTATTTGACGTTATTTCCAGACTTAAGAAAAACTTTAAAAAGTCTCTTTTTTCAAATGGAATACCTCTTCTATCTTTCGGAGGCATTCCCGTCATTTTTAAAGAATTTTGTAGTATCACTAACTTTTTTCTCTTTATACCATGAATGGACATGAAAGCTTGTCTAAAAACATCTACTTCTTTGAGCCTGTCATCAATTCTAAAACGAACTTTATAAACAAATGTAGCACTTCTCAGATTTGCTTCTTCTTCATTTTTCCTAGGTCTCCTTCGCCTTCAACACAAATACGAATTCCGCTCATTAACAGAGCCTAGTGTGTTAAAATTTTTAAGTATACTTTTCCTTGCTTCTGTGGGCACATTTTGAAAACATTGTTTTCGGCAATTACAGTTTCCACCCAATTCGTGGCTTTGTAATCTAAGTTTTTTCATAACCTCTCTCATTCTTCTATATTTCTTCCTCTTTTTATTTCATTATTAGCAAACAATTCTTCTGATGGACTGTCACTACCATTACAATTATTTTCAGGTTCCATTAATATTGTATTTTATTGCACACCACTAAATACAAACTGAAAATACTAATTGTCAGCTGCACTGAAACCTGACTGTCACTTTAGGTGGGACGCTAGATTACACCACGTCTTATTTATAAGGACTTGGTCCCTTTTGAACATGGCTAATATGGGCTTGACACCTTGTGGCGCTTTATGCAATATACCTAACTAAAGCTTATATTTGCTAGGTGCTTGTCGCCTTTTGGACGTTTATGAATAAATTGGCAGATTCTACATAAAAAATGCTACAAAATGGCAGCAGTGGTTTAATTTACGTAATTTGTGGACTTATCCCCTTTTGAACCTGTACCCTTCAAATAGTCTTGGAGTAAAAATAAAGATCGAGTCGTACGTAGTACTTTTTTATTTTACATACATCATTAACACGAACGATCAAATTATTAACTTAATTGTAATATAATCGAACCGTTTACATGTGTCGGCTCCCATATTTTTAATTAGTGGTTCTTACCCAATTCTTAACACTCTCTGCGTTGCGTTGTCCTCCATATTTTATAACCCTTTCTTTTATGTAGAGGTGCAACGTGGGATAGCTATTGACTTTATTGGCGTGACATACACTTCTATGAGCGGTACGATTCACTTGACAAAATTTAACAGATGAGTCCTCTTGAAAGTCAGCAGCAGCGTTTACATATTCGGGATGAAAGACTTCGCAAGGAGGACAATTTTTCATAACTAGAAAAAAATATAAGTGTATAGCATTTTCACTAAATTTTTAAGTTACTCATGTTTTTCAAATTATGTGCAAAATGAAAATAAAATTTCCTGAAATACAAGTATAACCTACTGTATAATTGGTAAATTGCACTTACAAAACAATACTGCAACTTTAGGATACTGATTAATCGCAGCTTGCAAGTCTTCTTGAGTAGTTATGCTCATCACTTGTCCGTTAACACAGAACGGAAGTATAAGTGAGATACAAATTAAATACAAACTAGAAACTGAATTCATTTTTGTTACTTTCACAAGTGAGAAAGATATGGTACGCTCAGCAAACTGAAACGAATTTATACCTACAAAATTATAAAAAAAGACAAATTACATGTATTCGGCGACATAATTTTGTTACCAATTTTCTTTTATTTGAAAAAGCACAATACGTTAATCGACGTTATTGTTTTTTTTTCGGTTTTGAGATTTTTTAAC